>VYXH01006215.1:145294-155352 GCA_013397275.1 Burhinus bistriatus | reverse complement strand
TAATGGTTTCAAACTGGAAAAGGATAGAGTTGGATTAGGTCTCAGGAAGCAATTTTTCTCTCTGAGGGGTGTGAAGCACTGGAACTGGTTGCCCAGGGAAGTTGTGGATGCCCCATCCCTGGAAGTGTTGAAGGCCAGGTTGGATGGGGCTTTGAGCAACCAGGTCTAGTGGGAGGCCCCCTTGCCCATGGCAAGGGGGTTGGAAGTAGATGATCTTTAAGGTCCTTCCAATTGAAACTGTTCTATGATTCTATGATTTTATGAAAAAATCTTCTGAAAGATTTGAACTCCATAGTTGAACAACTTTATTAACAATTATTTTTGCATATTTATTAATACCATGATCACCTTGGACAACTAAATTATGCAAGTTTTGTACATGAGATGCATAGACAAGCCTATGGGTCTTGATGAGATGTATCCCAGGGCTCTGAGGGAACTGGCTGATACAGTCGCCAAGACATTTTTCATCTTATTTCAAAAGTCGTGGTAGTCAGGCAAAGTCCCCAGTGACTGAAGAAAACTGAAACATCATGCCTGTTTTTAAAAAGAGTATAAAGGAGGACCCTGGGAACTTCTGACAACACCGCACCCTGGAAGATGTCAAAGCATGTGGATGACAGGGAGGTGATTAGAGAGAGCCAACATGGCTTCACCAAGAGCAAATTGTGCCTGACTAACCTGGTGGCCTTCTACAATGGAGTGAATGTTTCGATGGATAATGGAAGAGCTACTGATGTCATCCACCTTGACATCTGTAAGGCCTTTGATGTGGTCCCACTCAACATCCTCATCTCTAAATTGAAGGGATATAGTTTTGATGTTTGTGCTTAGATGGTGTCCTGGTTTGATGTAAAACAGGACCAATTTTGTTCAGTAACTTTACTATTGAGCTAGGCCTCTTCTAACTGCTGAAATTAGCAGCATATGCAGAAAACTGTTCACTCTCAGAGTGATAAGACTGAAGTTTATAGTTGGCCCAATCAGGTGGAATGACAGATGGATAAGGAATTGGCTAGATGGCCACATCAAAAGAGTTGCAGTCAACTGCTTAACGTCCAAAGGGAGATCAGTAATCAGTGGTGTCCCTCAAGGCCTGCAATGGGACAAACACTGTTTAATATCTTCATCAACGATATAGACAGTGGGATTGAGTGCACCCTTAGCAAGTTTGTGGATGACACCAAGCTGAGCGGTGCAGTTGATTNATAGACAGTGGGATTGAGTGCACCCTTAGCAAGTTTGTGGATGACACCAAGCTGAGCGGTGCAGTTGATTCACTAGAGGGATGGGATGCCATTCAGAGACACCTTGACAGGCTTGAGGGCCCATGTGAACCTTATGAGGTTCAACAAGGCCAAGTGCAAGGTCAGGGCAATCCCCAATATGAACACAGATGGGGGCACAGAATGGGTTGAGAGCAGCCCTGTGGATAAGGACTTGGGGATACTGGTGGATGAAAATTGGACGTGAGCACTGCGCTCACAGCCCAGAAAGCCAATCATACCCTGGACTGCATAAAAAGCAGCAGGGCCAGCAGGCCAAGGGAGGTGATTCTCCCCCCTCTACTCTGCTCTCGTAAGACTCCATCTGGAGTACTGCATCCAGTTCAGGGACCCCCAGTACAAGAAAGACATGGAACTGTTAGAGCAGTTCCAGAGGAGGGCCATGAAAACGATGAGAGGGCTGGAAAACCTCTTCTATAAAGAAAGACTGAGAGAGCTGGGGTTGTTCAACCTGGAGAAGAGAAGGATCTAGGAAGACCTTATTGCAGCCTTTCAGTATATAAGGGGGCTTATAAGCTAGAGGGAGAAAGACTTTTTAATAGAGCCTGTAGTGACAAGACAAGGGTCAATGATTTTAAAGTGAAAGAGGGTAGATTTAGGTTGGATATAGGAAAGAAATTTTTTATTATGAGGGTGGTGAGACACTAGAACAGGCTGCCCAGAGAAGTTGTGGATGTCTCATCCCTGGAAGTGTTCAAACTCAGTTTGGATGTGGCTTTGAGCAACCTGATTTAGTGGAAGATGTCCCTGCCCATGGCAGGGGGATTGGACTAGTTGATCTTTAAAGGTCCCTTCCAACCCAAACTATTCTATGTTTCTATGATTCTATGCCCAGATGAATTAAATTTCAGAACTTTTCAGATTAATTTATTTATGTATGTGCAAAAGTTCTTCTCCTCTTTTAGAGATGAATTATTGAACTAATGCAAATCTTATGCTGATTTTAAGTTATTTTCTGATAAGTGGAGACATACGTCTTTCTTAATACAGAGTAAGAGTGTGAATATGCCTAAAACTGACATGTACAGAATGTGTCTTTTCTTTTAAATACATGTGCTTTGATTTTCAATAGCTTTGTCTTTCAAGTCACTGCAAAATGTGTGTGAAATTACAGTTGCGGTATAGAATTGCTCCACTTAGCTCCAATCTGATGCAAGTGGCCTAGTCAAAGAATCACAAAGGTGTAAATTTGGCTAAGTTAACCTTCTTGAGGTGTTCACTTAGTGTAATTTGAGTATGTCCAATTCTACTGTGGCATACAGACTGGACTACCCAGTCATTCTCTGACCTGGTGGCACTTACATTCATTTTAACATTAAAAAGTTAAGACCTGAAGTACAAGGCAGTAAGCAGCCATAATCTGTTCTCAATGAACAAATATTTAAATGCTTAAAGTACAATGGTGTAAAAAGATTTTTATTTTTTTTTCTTTTTTTTTCCCCCAGCATTTAAGTTAATCTTATAAAATGTCTTGGTACACTGTATTCACTTTTAGTTTTTGAAAGGTTGACTACCTTGCTGGTAATGATTTAGCAGGAAGATATTTTATGCAGCTTGAAAAATTGTAGTGATTTATGTTAGAATGTATGCAAGTATCAATTTAATTAAGAATGTACTGGTTACCAACAGAATCACAAAAAGGATGAAAGTGTGCTTTACTGTTAACCTGTTAAGTTAGGAGAAAATATTTGAAGTTAGTACAGAGCTTTCTGCTTTCCTTTCTTGGTCAGAAGGTATTCACAGTCCTCATTTCTGTGGTGTGTTGACCTTGGCTGACTGCCAGACCCCCACTCAGCTGCTCTCTCACTCCCCTCCTCAACAGGACAAGGGTGAGAAAATTAGATGGAAAAAACCCCCACACCTTGTGGGTCAAGATAAGGACAGGAAAAGCACTTACCAATTACTATCACACTTCCCCTCCTCCAGCATGGATCCTCTCCATGAGCCACAGTTCTTGGCAGGAGAGCCTGGTCCTCTGTGGGGTCTCCGCAGGCCACAGTTTCATTCAGAGCATGTCCACCTCCTTCAGCATGGGGTCCTACACAGACTGCAGTGTGGATATCTGCTCCAGCATGGGCTGCAAGGAAATCTCTGCTCTGGCACCTAGACCATCTCCTCCCCCTCCTTATTCACTAACCTTGGCACTCACAGGGTTGGTTTACACTTGTTTTCTCATTCTTCTCTCACCACTGCTTCACAGTAGTTTTTACCCTTTTTTTCCTAATACTTTGCTTTTCAACGAGCAGCATTCCTGACCATGTCAGCATCTTGCTAGTGTTCCTGTCCATACCCATGGCATCTGTTCCACAGAACTTCCAATATTTTTACTGTAAATCACTTCATGATTTGCATGTAAACCTTACACAGAACTGAAAATAATTTAATGGACTGTCCTCAACAGCCCACCATAGAGCCCTGCTCCAAGTGAAAAAACATGGCAATGATCTACCCCAGCTGGGCTTTGCATTTGCCTCTGTCTGCCTGGCCACCTCTTGTTCTGGCAGAGGAGAGTCCACCAGAAAACTGCTGGCTTCTCTCTTTTAAAAAGGTTTCAAACATATACTTTTGTCATAGGGACGATGTTGTTAGCTCCTAAGGTGACAGCCGCACCGTTACACAAAACAAGGGCAGGAAGCAGCCTTTAGCACCGTGTCCACCACTTGCTGGTTAGCTCATTCTCCAATACAGATCTCATTTTTCTGTAGTAAACATAGTGTGAAGTGCATAAGCACAACATGTACTCTGAGCTCGTTCATCTTCAGGATTTCCTTTGAAAATTTCATATTTAATCCAATTTCCTCTTTGGAGGAAGGAACCATTCTGAGATGGTTTTAGATTCTCCTCTAATCTATCTACATGCTTTTTGCAGTGTCCCCCTGACTCTCCTCTCTCCTGCATACATGGTATGTTCCTAATAATTTCTGACATTGTACAATGAATCTACAATGTCAAGGAGACTAAGCAATTTTGCAGCAAGGAGATTTAATGTGAAAGCTTATTGGAACGGTCACTACATGCATGCAAGGCCAGAATGATAGATGAGCGGAGGTATTAGATAGTCTAATATTTTTAAATGTGTAATATGCTGTTAGTGTGGACTTGGCATACTAACAGCAAGCAGATTCTGCCCCTCTACTCCACTCTTATGAGACTCCACCTGGAGTACTGTGTCCAGCTCTGGAGCCCCCAACAGAAGAAGGACATGGACCTGTTGGTGCCAGTCCAGAGGAGGGCCACGAAGATGATTACAGGGTTAGAGCAGCTCTGCTCTGAGGGTAGGCTGAGACAATTGGGGTTGTTCAGCCTGGAGAAGAGAAGGCTCTGTGGAGACCTTATAGCAGCCTTCCCCTACTTAATGGGGGCTTCCAAAAAATCTGGAGAGGGACTTTTTACAAGGCCATGTAGGGATAGGACAAGGAGTAAGGGCTTCAAACTGGAAGAGGTTAGATTTAGACGCGATATAAGGAAGAAATTTTTCATTCTGAGAGTGGTGAGGCACTGGAACAGGTTGCCCAGGGAAGCGGCAGAGGTCCCCATTCCTGGAAGTGTTCAAGGCCAGGTTGGATGGAGCTTTGAGTAACCTGATCTAATAGGAGGTGTCCTTGCCCATGGCAGGAGGGTTGGAATTAGATGATCTTTCAGGTCCCTTCCAACCTAAACCATTCTATGATTATATGATTTAAAGGGATATGAAGAGCCTTTGGCTAGATTTGGATTTTCTTCCACCAAAGGAATCTCACCAGAATAGAAGATAACCACAAAAGTAGTTTATGGGATTGCTGTGTCTTTCTGCATATTGAATGAATATGTCTTGTCAAAAAAGATTTCATTGGAACATATTTGATGCATGTCTTCCTATAGGTGAGAGTGAGTAGTTATCACCTATAGGTGATAGTTATGAAATACATTAAAAATCGTTTGACACATTGTCATTTATTGTTTTTAATATTAATAGAAGGTATAGTTAGCAATGAGATAAACTGTCAGCACTTGCTATTCAAAACAGTTGCATCCATACTTTCATTTAAAGAAAATTAAAAAATATATTTTATCATGGTTTCAAGTTGGCTTTGGCAGAATAGAAACCTTCAGTAAGGCACCGGGGATTGCTGATTACAACAGTGGGTTGAATGTTAGATTTGCTAAAGACAATAACTTCTTATTGCTTTAAAATATCAAAATGGAGATAATGTATATGTGTCATCAATATCTGGGGAAATTTTTTATCAGCAGTAACAACTTCTTTGGTTACAAAGCAAACTACTATTATTATCTCCATTCTACAGGTGGGAAAAGTGAAGCATAAAACATATGTTGAAAAACCAAATTGATCCAGTAGACCAATGTGAAACTTAATCCATCATCTCTTGTGTTGTAGTGTAGTGCTTCCTCCATAAGTCTATTAAAAATATATATTTTTATTTTTTTGTTACAAACTAACAGAGTCGATGGCATCCACAAACTTTGGCTTGACTAAGGTTATATTTTCTATACCTCTCAATTTTGCTTCTTAGCTTTTTTTCTTTAGCTTTTAAACTATATAAGAAGAACAAAAATCCACATTTCTTTAAGAGTTATAATCACATTTTTAGGAAAGATTTTATCCTGAACAATGTTGTCAAGACTCTTGAACTATGTTAATTTGATTTAGAGTTTTGTTTGTTTGTTTGGATTTTTTTACGGTTTTTAATAAAACTTTCTATGGGAAATTAAATGTAGCTTTAAAAACTTTCTTTAGAATTAGAGATGCACTTTTCTTAGGAAGTAAACATGAACAATACAGCATACTACCTACAAAATGAGAATGATTTTCCAAACAGGTTCTTACAAAAATGTGAAGGGAAGTCTGGCTGTGGCATTTCATATAACTTTCTTCTTTCACCAATGATGACATAGAAACATTGAACAAATTCTGAAGTTTAGAAAGTATTCTTTACTAAAGCACAGACTCTAAATAGAAGTCCAGTATTGACAAGTATCTTTTGACACTGCTTGTTCAGTACTTCATGGCAAATACAGTAACTTGCCAATTTTTTGACAACAGTAAACACAATGAACTTCATGAAGACCAGTCTTAATACATGTCTCTATATATATTTTTTTAACACACACATATCTATGCTGAGAGAAACTATTTTAAGAAAAAAAAATGAAAAGTACAATTTATGTGTAAATACCAGTCACATACAAAAATTTTCTGACCATATTTCTATATAAGTAGCTAAGATACATGAGCTTGATGTTTATTTTTGGTACACTTGTTAAAGATCAACTACTTCCTCAGGCTAGTTGAGAAATAAACAAAGATTTGGATTTTGGTAACATTTTTTATATTATACCTCACAAAATCAGACTTATAAAATTAATTTTTGCTTGAGTTATCCATATTGAAATTGTCTGAAATGTACAAAGGGTAAATTGCATTGTTTAAAGCAAGTATGAAACTGTGTCCACTGAGGTTCTATAACACCACCTTTATTAGATTTAGTTTTTGTTAACTTGTTAATCAGGCAGAACTGGAAATAAAATCACATAGTGTTACATTTGTTGATTCTTCCAAGCTCATTGAGAAAAATCTAAAGGGGTTTAGAGAGATCATGAATATCGGTAGAAACAACAAAATGAGATTAAACCTTGAGGAAGGTAGGATAATACCTCCAGAGGAAAAATAATAAGACAAACAGATGATTCTGTTGAGGCTGTATGTGGAATATTGCACTTAGTTCTGGGCATCTCACTCCTTGGGATGTTCGGAAAAATTGATCAAAAATGATTAAAGGGCCAAGGAAACTGACTTATTATAAGATTATGAGGATTAATACTGTGTATTTTCAACCAAGCCTGAAGCCCAGACCTTAATTTTGTTGTGTAAATTTATTATGTTATGCTTATGCACGTAATTGGTTTGTGAGAAGTGAAAAGCGAAGGAAAAGTCTTTCCTGCTATTAAGTTCCCATTGTGCAATATAACTTTTTATATATTTGTCCTGGTTTCAGATGGGATAGAGTTAATTTTCTTACCAGCAGCTGGTGTAGTGTTATGTTTTGGGTTTAGGATAAGAATAATGTTGATAATACACTAATATTTTAGTTGTTGCTAAGCACACAAGGATTTTTCAGATTTGCATACTGGCCTGCCAACAAGGCGGGGGGGACCAATTAGCTGGGAGGCAAAACAGCCAGGACACATGACCCCAACTGACCAAAGGGATATTCCAGACCATATGATGTCATGCTCAGCTTATAAAACTAGGGGAAGAGGAAGGAAGTGGGCTTCATTTGGGGTTATGGTGTTTGTCTTCCCAAGTAACCATTACACCTGTTGGAGCCCTGCTTTCCTGGAGATGGCTGAACACCCACCTGCCAATGGAAAGCAGTGAGTGAATTCCTTGTTTTGCTTTGCTTTGTGCGCAGCTTTTGCTTTACCTATTAAACTGTTTTCATCTCAACTCAAGACTTTTCTCACTTTTACCTTTCCCATTCTCTCCCCCATCCCACTGCAGGGGGTGTGGGAGGTGTGGGGTGTTGGACCGGTGTGTGGAAATGAGCGAGCGGTTGTGTGGTCCTAGTTGCTGACTGGGGTTAAACCATGACAATATCACTAAACATACGTAGCCTGGGCTAGTAGAATTAACTGAATGACCTTTAATGTTTAAATAGTGACAACAGAATACTGTTATTCTCTATGGAATTTTCTTTGCAAGTCATGGTTAAGAATACCTGCTTATTACGTGACCTATGGTACAACATCTAGTATCAGCATTACCTCTCTCTTTCACAATACGACACTGCTCAAATGATAATTATGCATGTGACTTTGACGCAGTCTCTTTATGCAAATACTGGAGATACGCTGGAGACCTTCTAAATTCCAGTCCAGGGCTTGGGTTCACACACCATTCACATCTCATCTATGAATGTGACTCAGAAAACCTGAACTCACCTACACCCTATAAGTCTTCATTTCTATGGAAAGAAATCTGGACATGGATCACAAACTGGAATTGTCTTCAAAAGGTGCCCAGTAAGAATAATGGCCATCCAGTATACCCAAGCAGAAAAATATAGATGTAGCTTCAATGTACAGATCAATGAAAATTGAAAAAACATGTGGGAGAAAGTCAGCAAGTTGAAAATTTACTACTCTGGGCTAGTTCTGGATGGGGAAACAATGTTAGGCAATACTTTAAGATCTTTTTTCATTTACTTTTGTCTTCTTTTTTTTTAATGTTTTTCAGAAAGTCTGAAGTAGCAGTGCATTGTACAGAAGAAGCTATTGAAGAAAATATTTAAAAGCTTGCCAAATGCAGCTGTTAAGTCTATTCTCAGTGATGCATTGAGACTGTAGACACACTGTAGACACACATCACATCAGTTACTGTTTTTTATATTCTTTCTTATACATGAACTTTTCCCATTACCTCCAAGGACTGCTAGAAATCAAGTTAGGGTTTAACCATGGCCTTCAATTTCAAGGAAGGCATTTTTGACAAGCAGAGACGAGACGATTACACTATGTCATTTCTAGAAAAAGTCTCCTCAGAGAGGAACAAATGCAGCTGTATCACTCGTATGGATCCTAATCTCAGATGTACAAATGAGCAGAGGTATACTGGTCTCAGATAATCTTTCTAATTTACAGTGTCTGGTTTGTTTACCTATTTTATCCCTTTACGATGACAGTGACAGAGCCAGGTAAAATACTGTTCCAGATCCTGCAGCGAGAAGCTGGATGAATGAAAGGAAGAAGAGTTAAAGGAAGGAACTGGAGCTTGCAGATCATGTGGCACCAGAGACACTTCTGTGAGAAACAGTGAACAAATTGGTCAAACCTCAGAGATTATGGAAAGAGCCTTCCTACAAGGAAAAGAAGACAGTGCCTGCTGCGACCCAGAAAAGTAATGTCTTGGCTGAAAATGAACCAAGAAGTAGGATGTCCCTGCAAGGATGCAGTCAATAGGGGAAGATTGCCTATAATGTTTTTTGTAGTCTTACATAGTTACTTCAACATTTCATTATTTTAAAAAATGAAGCAGTCTGGCACTGAAGATTTGGCATTGTAACCTAAAGAAGAACAGGCAGTGGCTACAGTGAGTTGTCAAGGTGACTGAGTTCGTTGCTAGGAGGAGTTTGATGTTAGAGCTGGGTTTTCCATCCTCTTAAGTCTTGGGGCTACTTGTGTATTTGTCTCTCGTGCCAGTTGCCTTCATGGTAGCCCCCACCCTGGCCCATGAAACAAAGGCTTATTTTTTGTCCAGCAGGGAGGTCCTTGGTCTGTACGGCTGTTGCCACAGGCAGCAGTCATAGAGCTGCAGCTACAAAAAGGCAGGCAGTAGTCAGTTGACCATGAGACAATTATCACCGACTGTGGTCTTGTAATAGCAAAAATTGTGTCTGCTAGGCTACACTTTGGAGGAAAAATTATTTTCAGATTACTCTTAATTGGGAGTACAATCACCTGAGAGAAGCCTGTTTGATCATCTGATAGAGGTTGAACATCTTTTTCATGGATCAGAAGTTAACAGGGAAAAAAAAAACATGAGAGAGAAATAATTCACCTTTTTAATCTGTTTTCAGCAACTCAAGTGCAGTGGTAAATGTTTACATTAGGAAAACAATGTGGCAAATGGAAACCCTGCTTTTATGAATTCTGATGCGTTCCCGGAGACCCTCTAATGACACCTGTCATTAGAGCTTAACTCCTGGTAAATTTTTTTAGGGAAGACTTTCTTTTTTTTTTAAAAAATTCTCTTTTTTTTTCTTTCTTTCTTTC
>VYXH01006215.1:62252-135378 GCA_013397275.1 Burhinus bistriatus | reverse complement strand
AAAAAAAAAAAAAGAGAGAATGAGAGAAGAGTGTTCTCAAAAGAGAAAACTGTTTTGATAATCAAGACTTGTTACTTTTGTTGTGATGGTTATGGTTAGAATTGAATGTGATCTAAAGAGTCTGAGCACCTCTGGCTTTCTCACATTCATTTAACGTGGTTTAATTCATGTGGTTTTTTGTTTTGGTTTGTTTTGTTTTTTCTTTATTCCTGCTACATTAAAAACCAAGGGAGAAAAAAAAAAACTGATTAGTTTAGAGAGCAGCTTTTGAATTGGATTCATTTGCCAGCTGTCATAATTTTCTCCTATATTCATCTCCCCTTGGTCTAACAGCTAATCTTCCTTACCTGATTAAAAGCAGCATCCCTCCAGCTATATTTTCATTTTGGTTTGTATCCTTCCCTGTGTTTATGAAGAACAGCTTTTGTTTTACTTTATTTAAATAAGGACCTGATGGTGTTCTGAAATGTGGGATAATGTTTTTCTATACTGATTGACCTGTCTGTAAGACAAGATTTTAGTAATGCTATTAGACATATTATCATTTTTTTAATTCAGATGGAGAAGCACATATTAAAACTACTAGCTCATATTCTCAGAGGCATCCATGAAAAATGTGGTCAGCATTTACAGGAGCTCAGTTCTATTTCTACTGTGTACTATTTCACAGACTCAAGTCAGGCATGGGATTTGGTGAGCACAGACTAGATATTTGGACAGTGACTTTGCCTCTGTAGATGACAAATGTTCTTCAAGGTAGTCAAATGGATTAATTTGGGGGTTCTGAATTTTGCCTTCATTCATAACTTAAAATGGTTGCAGTTATTTTATCTTAACTACCATAAAGCCACTATGTACATTGGCAGGTTGACTTAGATACTGTCATCTAGAGCTCCACTGGTTCTATAGACAGTTGGAATGTCAGGATGTCCAGTCTGTTCCTCTGCATGTTTTCTCACTAATTTTAACATTCCAGGTCTCCCTGACTGTAAAGAAAAGGTAAGACATATTGTTGGATCAACAACAGTTTTCATGTTCTGCTCCAAGTAGCAGTGATCATGTGCAAGACTGCTTGAAAGGGGCCCTGAGCAGTCCTGATCGTATGATTTGCTTCACTCTATATTATTTTTTTCCTCCTTTTTAACCTCCCAGGTTCTTCAACTTAACAACCCCATGCCTCTTCTCAAAGAAATAGTATGCCCTTCTTTATCTCTTCCCTATTGACCCTTGTTCTGTTGACTTCATGTCCTTACTTGCTCTCTGAAGTATCATTGCTCTGATAGTTTCTCCTTCAGTCATCAGTTAAACAGTTACTAGCAACAGTTAACTAGAAAGCCCCTTATGTTTTCTGTAGTGTTCTGCTCTTTTCATGTTGCTATCTTGTTAGTGGTGCCACAGTCAGAGTGGGTGATTGTAAGATGGGGGAGGGACTCTTTATCAGAGAGTGTGGCATAGGAGGACGGGTAACGGTTTTAAACTGAAAGAGGGTAGATTTAGATTATATATTAGGAAGAAATTCTTTACTCTGAGGGTTGTGAGACACTGGAACAGGCTGCCCAGAGAAGTTACGGATACCCTGTCCTTGAAGGTTTTCAAGACCAGCTTAGATGGGGCTTTGAGTAACCTGGTCTAGTGGAAGCTGTCCCTGCCCATGGCAGGGCGGGTGGAACTAGATGATCTTTAAGGTACCTTCTAACCCAAACCGTTCTATGATCCTATGATTTTATGATTACACTCATTCTATTATTTGTAAAATCTTGAAATTCCTCTTTTTTCTACCTTGTTGATGGCAGCACAGGTGGGGATTAGCCAGCTGTATGAATACACAAACTATTAAACACAGATAATAATGCACCTTTCCTATTGTTCCCATTCCCATGTTTTGATTTTGAAAAAATTTTTAACTGAAGAAATATTATTTTCTTTAATTCCTTTTTATCAGCTCATTATCAGATCAAAAGTCAACATTTATATACGTTCTGAACTTCACTGACATAAAACAGATTAATTAATTGTCATGGAAATTATTACTGATCTTTATTTAGCTCGCATTGAAGGAAATTTATGAAATGTCTGGAGCTACTTAATGATCATCATTCCTTATGTTCATGAAGACTAAATTGTCTTGGAGTGCTACTTAAAAAAGCCTATAAATGTCCTTGTCCTTTTTTCCCTTATCCCAAGAACAACAGATATTTGAAGTGATGGGTCTGAAGTGTTTTTCCACAGCTGAATGCTTTTCTTAAAGTTCGACAGATGGTAATTTCCCTTGGATAAAAAAACCTTAATTTACTGTCATCTAATGAGGGAGTAGGTCTTGATTCAAACCTCAGTGCACATGTGTTGTCCATAAGGTGCCCTAGTTCACTTGGAATGTCAGAAGATGCTCATATCAAGGAATGGATCCGATTTGGATGTCGTGAGATAAGCAGCAACAATTTCATAAAGGACTAACTATAACTTCTAAATCAGTAATGGTCCTTATTCTGGAAGGAATAATCTGGATATTAATGTAATATAAATCTCAGTGTGTCAGCATATTCAAAGGCAGTTAGTTGTTGAAACAATATATAATTTTGTTTACAATATAGTTTAATTTCTTGAGGACTGATGGTTTAAACCTGCTATGAATATCAGCCATATTGATAGGGAGAAAACTAAAACTAGTGTTCTGCCAACATTTTGTCTCTGAATTTTTCTACAGTGTGCCACCTGAACGGTGTTCCAAATATTCGTTTGTATTCTTGCTTTTTTTGTATAGTCTTAAAATTTTCAGGTGCTTAAAAACAAAAGGGACAAATCTTTTAGTGCAATTTTCCGAATGTACTTTAACCTGAAAGTCTTTCTGTTATTTATAACATGATTTATTAGATGTTTGTATTATCACCTTCAAATGACATCTCTTACTCTGTTTCATGGCTGCACATTGATCATTTGTCAGCAGAAGTGCAGCTGTGTTTATTACTGTATTTTTTTCTTATTATTGAAACATATCATTGTTCATAGTTTACTACTAAAATAACAGCAACAAATGAAAACATATTGGCATATACACCATTTTTAATTGCAAGAGATGAAATGCTAATCTCTAGGCTGGTACATTCAAAGTAGTATGGCATCCTGAAGATCTACTTCTTGCTGGTTGGTTTATGATGATTCACAGATCATTGATACTGAATTAAATACAGAATAAATGAAATTCTATATAGTTTCTAATTGTCTGAATTGACATTGGCTCAAACATTTACTGTAAGGATTCATAGAAAATACAGTATCTGCAAAAGGCTAGTTTATGTTTTTATACGGATATTTCAAGTACGTGTTATCATTTTTGCGGACAAGAAACAGGACAAAGAAGGTGTGCCAGAACTTCAAAATGACCATATTGTTACAACTAAACTTGCAGGGTTTTTTTCTTTAATAAGATATGACAAGTAAGTTTTTTTAAGTTGATTTTTTTTTTTTCATTTTAAAAATATTTAATTTTCAGGCTGTTCAGCATTCTCTTACAAATCAAGCCTATGCATACTTATCATATGTAACTATTCCTCCATCCTTAGGATAAATAGCCCTGTAGCTATATTTTTACATCTCTCAGTCACACTTAAGACAACTTTTTTTTAAAAAAAAATTGTTTTATTTTAGCAAAATTATCTGAAAATTCAGATAAGTTCATATCATTTTCTACATATTTACAAGATTGGATTCTGTTCCATGAATCTGTAGAAAGAAAGAACAGAATAAAGTTCTTGATACTTTAAGTTCAGAATAGATACCCACCAGTCATGTAAATTTGCAGCAGAAATGACCTAGAGTGTATTCAAACAACTTTACCAACCTTTTTCTCGCAACCTTTTAGAAAATTTGTGAAATACATCATAGTTCATATCATTTAATATTTCACTTTTTTCTGCAGTTTCAGTAGCAGAAAGCCCCAAACTCTCAACTGAAAAAAAGTTTTATTTTCAAAGTGTTTCTTCTGTGTTTCTGTAAATTATATTGTTATGGTTCTCTAGTCCATGTTATATGACATGGGCTCAAAACCTCCAGGACACAACAAAATGCTGAAGTACTAGTACTTTTAATAGGATAACATAAATGAAAGACAATAAAAGGTTACATAAAGTTTAGAAATGTGTCAATGCTTATGTATAAAGAACCGAACAAGATTATATCTTTTATAAGACAAAAGACATGCATGAATCGATACTTTGTGAAAAAAAGTGCAAAAATGAGTATTTGTAGATGCCAGCTGTAAACAAATACAGGTAAATAAATGTGTTAATCACCATAACATTTCAGAAATTCATCCATAACAAAAACTGGGAAATATTTGTGTCCAAATACTAGTCAAAATTTTCCACTTCAGTCAATTTCTGTTACATTACACACTTATCCTATCAACATTCTGCAATGAACTTAGATGTAATATTTGTATTCTGTAATAACACAGCTTGACTTAAAGTCATAACAATTTTTTAAAGAAACTGCTGTATTTGAAAGAATTTAGGAGATTTTCAGATGAAAATGCATTTAACTAGTATAATGCAATGAATTAAGAGGATACTGTGTAATATATGTGCTTATTTTATCTCACTTGAGAAGTAAGAAGACAGATCTGAAAAAACTCCAATCTATTGAATATATCGAGTACAGCAAGTTTTCAAATGAAAATGTGTCTTGTGGAAATTTTTCTTTTCCATCTATAAGAACATTTAAGCCTGCCTGCTTCTTAATTATACAGAGTAATGAACCGAATGTCATACCAGGAATGCTAGATACTAGAATGCAATGTTTTTAAATATGTCCCAGCCTTTGTTTATCTTAAAGGATATTTCTGTTGTAGATATTACTTAATAAATCCGCATTAAAAGTGCAGATTAAGTGCATTAAAAATCCACAAAATCTTCAATCTACTTATCATTTTATATAGTTTATCTACAACAAAGATACTGCATTTTCTGGAACTTTCACCCTGTTTGTAAATCATGTAATTTAAAAAAAAAAAAGTCTTGAAATGTACTACAGTACAACCTTTTAAGTCGTTTTCTGGACATACAAATTAAATGTTTTTGGTGAAAAGCTCTCATATCTTCTGGTGCTACATTACAAGAAAGGGAGAATGGAACTAAAAAAAATTTTAAAAAAAAAATCTTCCAGGCTAATTATCATATGTCTTCAATACAGATGTAAAGACTATGCATGTAAGAATTATCTTCTTCATATTATATGTTTCTTAATCAGATAATTTAGATTCCATATATCATTTCTGTGTTGGATAGTGTTACAGGAGGCCTAAATATATTCTTCCTCTGTCAGGATTTGAGCTTCAATTTTTTAATTTCCCTGATCACATATAAATACAACTTCTCCTTAGAAGTATCATTACGATAGCACGATGTACACTGAAAGATAAAGTAAGCATATGTTTCATCATAAGTATGATTAAATGGATCAAATATTAAACAATTCTATCTAGTCTAAGCTTCTTTATGGGGTAAGTTACATGAAGGTACCTTATATGTTTTGCAAGTTAAGTGTATGAGTATTACAGATTCTGAAGCTCAGCCAATGTGCAGGAACACTTACTGTTTAGACCTCTTAGGGCTTAGAATTAGGACTGAGGTTTTTTCAAATTTACTTATTTGTTTTGTTGCCCCCAATAAAAATAACATTAGTTATAACATGATACTGAAATTTTGTTTTCAATGGAGTAGTTTTCTCTCTTAAATCATCTCCATTGCAGTCACCTTATTTCTTCATCATTCTCTTCTGATTTCCTTTCTTACAATGCTTCATTCCTCCCCATAGCCTTTCTCCACATAGAATCATAGAATTGTTTAGGTTGGAAAAGACCTTTGAGATCATCCAGTCCAACTATTGACCCTACTCTACCAGGTCTGCCACCTACCATCACACACAAAGTTCTACCAGTGGCTGGACAGAGGTCAATGATAGTAAGGCTGGATCTAGGTGTACTGAGTGGCCAAGAGAAAAATTTTTCTGAAAATAATGAGCTATGTGATACAGAATCAATTTTAATATGTTATGTGTTTTCTCCTGTCAAGGAAAAAGGAAGTCAAAAGATGCTACGAATTTTTATTGTTTAGGCAACATATGGGTAATCTGAAGGACCATAAAGGAACATTTTTTTTCTTGTGACGTCCACTGATGATCACAAGATTCCCAATGTAAGAACAGCCCATTCTTAGAACAGGCCCAAATAACCTGCCTTTTTACATAGTAAGATTTTATCCCCCCCGGAATACATAAAATTTTTTCACGTGCTTTGTGGGAGGTCTTTACATAGACAATCACCCGCAGTGAATGAATTGAGAGAGCTGATGAATGATTCCACAGATTTAGCACCTGGTTATAATTCATCTCTGGGGATTTAGGACTTCTAGTTCATATTGCTAATGAAAGGACTGTCATATTTAGTATGAAGAATACAGTTTTGGAATAAGTACAAAAATAATATTTGTAACCAGGCCAGATAAGTTTACATAAATATAAATTATGAGAATAGAGGGTATTCTTTCCCCAAAAGCTCTTCTACATAATTTGCACAGTGGACACATACTAATGAATTTAGCTGTGTCAGGGAGTCACTAATTTCTGGGGTAAATGTTGGTGTCTGAATTTATTTATTTTGCTAGATAATAGCCCATAAAAAAGGTCCAATTTTGTTGACCTGACATTTTCTAAAAAAATACTTTACAGAAACCAGACAAACTCAAAGAAACAAAAATACTTTTTTTTTGCTGTTTCTGTCTTCTTTGCAAAAGCCAGAGTAACCTCAAATTTCACCTATCCCAAATGAATACACATGTTTCAGATATACAGGTTGAGATTTAATTTTTCTTTTTCTTGAAGTAAAAGAAGATTTGGGTTTTGCTATTCCTAAGACTAGTGGTCTCACTCCACTATAGCTGTATATTACCTTCCACACCATTTTTGCAGCCATAAACTGGTGTTTTCTTTTCTGCCTATTTGGTGCTGAACACAGCATTAAGAAACAGTTCCAAGAAAGCTCATTCTTCAAATTTATGTTTTGCAGTTTTAGTTTAAAATCAAAATTATCTCAACAACCTTTACCCTATATTACCAAAAAACTTCCTTGAAGAAAATCACTTTGCGTTTATAGTGCATTCATAATTTTCTGTAATGTAGCTGGCCAGCATTTCTGCCCTTTTCCTACCCTTTGGTAGTAGTTTTTGGTTAACATTAAGGGACCAAGTAATACGTATGAAAAAAGCTTAACAACCAGCAGCATGTAGCATATGCCCCTCTCAACAAGGGTGTACTGGTTTTGACTGGGATAGAGTTAATTTTCTCCTAGGTTTTTGGATTTCTGCTGAAAATAGTGTTGACAGTGCAGACATGCTTTTGTTATTGCTGAGCAGTGCTTACACTGAGTCAAGGCCTTTTCCGCTTCTCACACCACCCCACCAGCGAGTGGGCTGAGAGTCCACAAGTAGTTGGGATGGGACACAGCTGTGACAGCTGACCCCAACTGACAAAAGGTATATGCTAGACCATATGACATCATGCCCAACCTGTAATCTTAGGTGAAGAAGAAGGAAGGGGGGAACGTTCAGAATCATGACATTTCATCTTCCCAAGTAACCGTTACACGTGATGGAGCCCTGCTTTCCTGGAGATGGCTGAACACCTGCCTGTGGATGGGAAATAGTGAATGAATTCCTTGTTTTACTTTGCTTCTGTGCGCAGCTTTTGCTTTACCTATTAAACTGTCTTTATCTCAACCCACGAGTTTTCTCACTTTTACCCTTCTGATTTTCTCCCCCATCCCACCGGGGTGGGGGGAGGGGAGTGAGTGAGCAGTTGTGTGGGGATTAGTTGCCAGCTGGGATTAAACCACAACAATGTGCTCCAACTAGTACTAGCACATCATAAGAAGAAGCAATCATAGAGAGTTTGACTAGGTCCTGACGAAAATGTTATAGTTGCTATGTGAAAAAATGTTATGGAGAATGATTTGCTGCAACGGAGAAGATGCTCAGGGGAGGATGCTCATCTGGGACCCCCATCACTTCTTTTCCAAGGTGGCCAATGGAAAGAGTTTTCCTTTTCTCTTTCTCTCTTCTTCTCTTCTTACTTTCTTTCTCACTCTCTCAGTACTGTTCCATCTTCTGTTTTAAAAATTCCGCAGAAGTAACTTTCACCACTAAGGTGGGTTTATGCCATGTTACCGAACCCTCTCATCTTTCTTTTTGTGAATTATTTTTAACATACTTTGTGAAAATTTTCTCCTTCATATTCAGAGAGCATGACAAAATAGTTCCTTCAGCTGATTTTTTTTAAAAAGAATATTCTAATTTTGTCTGTGGGAGGAAGCAGCTATTTCATATGACTGTGGAACAACTTCTACCAGGGAGTAAAATGTGGGTTTTCATGACTCTTCATTAAAGACTTGCAGACCACAATTCTCAAAATGTTTTAATTGTCAGATGAAAGATGTGGCAAGAACTGATGTTAAGGTGAATGGATAGTGTACTTCTGGAGGTGCTTACGGAAACTTCTGCACGTGATTTTATAATGACGACGAATTTAATAAAACAGAAAGTACGTTGGCAAAGAAAAGTAGCTAAGATGAAGATGGATCTCAGTATCCCATTTCTGTCACACTGCAGAAACTGAACTGGAATGTTTCAATCTTTAAAAAACCTTTTTTTCCTAATAAAACATATAAGTATACACATTAAATATTCACAGCTGTTGTATTATTAGTGGAGTTAAAGCCAGGTTTCATTTCTGTCCACATCATTGTGGCCACAGTGCATGTTAAAAGAGGAGACTGAAATACTCTTTGGGAAACATTTACAGCATTATCCACTGTTCCTCCTCTGGTAATCTAGGTGACACCATAACTAAGAGTGCTAGAAGCAGCGCAGAAAATCAACACATAGCTCAAAAACGTACATAGGAGAAAATGTAACAATACATTGCTACGCGTCGTCAGATGTCTTCACTCCCCCATTGTCTCTCTGAAAACACCATAGCACAGGGAGAAGACCAAACCATCTCATTTACCTGGCTGTCCAGGTTGATATGCCAGGATTATGTTGTCTGACAGAAAGTGTATCCCACGTGTCACAGAAGAATCCAATTACAAATATTCAATATCCATGGTCACGATCAGAGCCAGAATCTCATTTATTCCCACATCAAGCTAAGGTTTACTTGACTGGACTAATCTGGATATATCTCCATGTCACAGTCTCTCTTCAGAAGTGAAAATGTCTGTACCTTTACAGTCCTCAGCAATGTCCTGTGGATTTTCTATGGCCATCATATTTTATTTCTGTAATTACCTAATCCACCTGCAGTCTAGCTTGGTTTATTTGAGTGCCACAATTCATGCAAAGTGTGCTTCCCAGGTAGGACTGATGAAATAGGCTGTATTATTTTATAGTGCAGCCTATTTAAGAACAACTATTTCAGTTGCAGGAGTGAAATGAAGAAAGAGGGAGCTCCCTGTATCACTCCAGAACACACAAGTGTAAGCAAAACTAAGACATAATAGTCTCATGCAGAAATTCCCATGCTTATGGCGATCACGAGTTGTCAAAGCGTTTACAAAAAGTGAGCTAAAAACCAACAATGCTTTACTCTCCCAGGCAATTCAGAAGAGAGGGGTTTTTAGCAATTCTTATCTAAACTAGTTCTTTAAAAGGCCAGCTGCCATAACAGGAAAAAAAAATGAATCTAGCAGTATGAACAATTATTTCCTGTTTATGACCCAACACATTTTTTTTGCATACCTCAGTGTTTACAAAGCTAAGAAATGAGAACATTCCTGCACAGTTCATTCAGATCAGCCGCACTTGACCATAAAGAAGGCAACAAACAGAACGCTGTCTCCCCATCTCCAGGTGCAATGTTTAAGTAGGCATAGATGTAAACAAATAAGGATTCAGAATTGTCACACCATAATGAGAGAAATTGGTACAATTATCTCAGTACAATCAAAACTGTCATGCAGTAGTTAGTGATGTTGATAAAGATTTTAATGTGCCTGAGTCTCATTTAGAAACAAAAAATAACGTGCAAAATAAAAAAAAAATGTCCTTGAGTCTAAAAAAATATCATCAACTGCTTTAAAGCAGATGTTTGGCACTAGCAACCATCAGAAATACCGTACTGCAAACACTCACACTTAGCCTGTTTTACTAAACATAAACAAGCAAATTCTAGACATTTCATCATTTCTTAGCATTTCAAAATAAATACGACAGACAAAAAGTCAGAATTCTAATGGCTTGTTCCATGCAACAGACAAAAGTGTGTTAGATAGAAGGGAGTATTCACTGTCATTGTTTATGAATACCTCTAGCTGAGGGGAAAACAAAGACTGTCTCTTTTTACAAAGCCATTCAATAAAAATAAATTATATACAGAAGTCGATTCCTGGCTCTAAATATAATGATATTGAAAGAAAAATCTGTGATGAATAGAGTATGTACATTAGTGTGATAATGGAAAAGAGGAAATGGCACAATTTTGTTACAATAAAATTTCTCAGTAATTTTGTAAATGTGAGACACATGCAAATTTTAAACAATGATTCTTTGCTGATTCACAGTACCATTTACAAAACATTGAACAAGATAATTCTATGTTTCCTAGGCTACACCATGTCAGTTGTAGTTAGAATACAATTAATACATCATTTCAAACTTGATGCATGTAATTTAATTTGCATTCATAAAAAAAAAACCCCAAACCAAAAAACAAACAAACAAACAAAAAACCCCAACCAAACCTGCACAAACAAAGAAACAAACAAAGCCATTCCCCCTACTCCCCCAAATCACACTTCTTTCCAGGAAGCTGTGAAAGATCAGAATTGTCATTAACAGGCAAAGACTATTAGTAACCTGATTAAAAAAATAAACAAAAATGAAACAGTTGAATTTGTGTGGTTTTTTTAAAGGAAAACGGGTAAGCAAGGACCATGGCAAGGACAAAAATTATCCGAAGGTTGGTGGTCATATTCTTAACATACTCCTTTGTCACTCCATTTGCACGTCAGTCCTGCAAAGATGTATTTGTTGTTTCACCAAGTTGATACATATGTTTATTTCAGTTTCCCTGTCAATACTTCTAGCTATATAGCTGCAAGAAAGTGTTAGAAAATCTTACAGGGAGGTTCTTAAACAAATAGATTATGCTTTAAGAGATAGTTTCATCTAAATACATCTTTAGCAAGGTTTCCTTGTTTTCTTTGCTGTTGTAATTATGCCCCTGACCTGCATTTTGGGTATAGAGTCATATGACTGCAGGATAATTCAAGTGGGAAAGGATCTAGGGAAGTCTCTAGCCCAACTTGCTGCAAAGGCAGCTCTGAAGTCAGATCTGATTACTCGGATCTGCTCAGGTCTGGTCATGCTACATTCAGTCAGATCTTAAAAATCACCATTGTTTTACAATCTTCTTGGGTAACCCACTTCACCACTTCACTGTGCTATTGGGAATTTTCTTTTCATCGTACCCAACCTGAATGTCTCCTTTTCCAACATATGTCCATTGTCTCTCATCCTGTCGCCACACACAGCTGTGAAGATCCTGGGTCCATCTCCTTGCAGACCTCCCTGCAGGCACTGGGGAGCTGCTGCTAGGTTCCTCCCTACAGCCTTCTCTTCTGCAGGCTGAGCAGTCCCTGATGCCTCAGCATCTTCTCACAATGCAAGTGCTCCAGCCCAATACAGACCCTGCAATACCACCAGTATCCATTAATGGGCAAAGAGTATCCATTAAGCCCAACCACCCAACTATCTGTTTTACTCTAATTCTCCACATATCCAAACCATAATGTCTTAACTTGGATACAAATGTGTTCTCATGTGGTTAAAAACTTCAGACCTGCATGAAATACTAGGAAAATTTGTTTAAAATTGGTTCAGACCTCCTTTTTTATGAAATGTTCTATGTTAATGATTCCAACAGAGATTTTATAATACCACTTTTAAGAAATGGATCTGTATCACTGTGAAGGGACTAACAGGGCAAGAATGAAATAAGTAAGATTACAACCCTGGACATCAGGAGAACTAAATTTAACCTCTTCAAATACCTACTTGGAGGAATGCCATGGGTTAGGGCTCAAGAAGGTAGGGTGGGTCCAAGAAAGCTAGTTAATATTCAAGCACCACTTCCTTCAAGCTCAAGATCGGTGCATCCCTGTCAGTAAGAAATCAAGCAAAAGAGGCAGAAAACCTGAATGGATGAGCAAGGACCTTCTGGAAGAACTCAAATGGAAGAAGGAAGATTACAGAATGTGGGAAAAGGGAATGGCCACTTGGGAGGAATACAAGATTGCTGTCAGAATATGCAGGGATGCAGCAAGGAAGGCTAAAGCCCACTTGGAATTAAATCTGGCAAGGGATGTCAAGGACAACATGAAGGACTTCTCCAAGTACATTGGCAGCAAAAGGAAGACTAGGGAAAATGTGGGCCCACTGTTGATTGAGGTGGGTATCCTGGGGTGCATTAAAAAGACCATGGCCAGCAGGTCGAGGGAGGTTATCCTCCCCTTCTACTCTTCCCTGGTGAAGCCACACCTGGAGTCCTGTGTCCAGTTCTGGGCTCCCCGGTTCAAGAAAGACAAGGAACTACTGGAGAGAGTCCAGCAGAGGGCTACAAAGATGATCAGAGGACTGGAGCATCTTATGAGGAAAGACTGAGGGACCTGGGTTTGTTTAGCCTGGAGAAGAGAAGATTGAGAGGCGATCTTTACCAACGCTTATAAATATGTGAAGCCTGGGTGACAAGAGGATGGGGCCAGACTCTTTTCAGTGATGCTCAGTGATAGGACAAGAGGTAATGGGCACAAACTTGAATGTAGGAACTTCCATCTAAACATAAGGAGGAACTTCTTGCCTTTGAGGGTGGTAGAGCACTGGAACAGGCTGCCCAGAGAGGTGGTGGAGTCTTTTTCTTTGGAGATATTAAAAACTTGCCTGGATGCCACCCTGTGCAACCTGCTGTAGGTGACCCTGCTCTGGCAGAGGGGTTGGACTAGATGATCTCCAAAGGTCCCTTCCAACTCCTACCATTCTGTGATTCTCTGATTCTGTGATTCTGAGAAATGCAAATTCTATATTCTACATAGGGCAAGAGAATGACCTGTTGTCATGGTTTAACCCCAGCCAGGAGCCAGGACCATGCAGCCACTTGCTTACTTCCCCCAGTTGTGAGGTAAAACTTGTGGGTTTACAAAAAGAGTTTAATAGGTAGAGCAAAACCTGTGCACGCAAGTGAAGCAAAACAAGGAATTCATTCACCGCTTCCCATCAGCAGGCAGGTGTTCAGCCATCTCCAGGAAAGCAGGACTCCATCATGCGTAACGCTTACCTGGGGAAACGAAACACCATAATTCTGAACATTCCCCCTTTCTTCTTCCTCCAGCATTATAGGTTGGGCATAAAGTCATATGGTCTGGAATATCCCTTTTGTTAGGTGGGGTCAGCTGTCCTGGCTGTGTCTCCTCCCAACATTTTGTGCACTCCTAGCCTGCTTGCTGGCTGGGCAGTGTGAGAAGCAGAAAAGGCCTTGAGTGCTTAGCAACAACCAAAGCCACCAGTGTGCTATCGACACTATTTCTCATCCCAAATACAAAACATAGCACTATACCAGCTGCTAGCAAGAAAGTTAACTCCGTTCCAGTTGAAACCATGGCACTTGAACCATTTACCTGATTTTTGCATTGATAGGTGATACCGATGAGAAATAGATCACTAAACCATGCAACTATTTCACCCCCTTTCCTCCTCAGTAAAACAGGAAAATTTATCATAGAATCATAGAATTGTTTAGGTTGGAAAAGACCTTTAAGATCATCTAGTTCAACCATTGACCCTACTCTACCAGGTCTGCCACTAAACCATGTCTCCAAGCACCACATCTACACGACTTTTAAACACTTTTAGGCATGGTGACTCAACCACCTCTCTGGGCAGCCTCTTCCAATGTTTGATGACTCTTTCAGTGAAAATTTTTTTCCTAATGTCCAGCCTAAACCTCCTCTGGTGCAACTTGAACCCGTTTCCTCTTGTTCTATCACTAGTTACTTGGGAGAAGAGACCAGCTCTCATCTCACTACAACCTCCTTTCAGATAGTTGTAGAGAGCAATAAGGTCTCCCCTCAACCTTCTGTTCTCCAGACTAAACAATCCCAATTCCCTCAGCCACTCCTCATAAGACATGTTCTCCAGACCCCTCACCAGCTTTGTTGCCCTTCTCTGGACACTTATAAAAGGTATGCTAAAATCAAGCAAATCTCAACTTTACTCAGAAGTCAAAATTTTGGCTTATCCTTGAGATATGATATTTATGTATATGCTATCAATCTCGGTTAGATTTTAAAGACTGGTATCAAGCTGAAGTTGTCTTTTATAAGGTTAATTTTGATTAAGTTCCTCAACTTCCAAGCCCAAGATTATTCTCAAATTAAATGGACTATTAATTAAAAAGTTAGTAAAGGAAATACACACAGTGGAAACCAATTAAATCAGCTGGTGTTCCAGTTAACGCTAATGATACTGTAGTTCCAGATATTCTCTGACATGATTGTATCAGAAGCCAAAGTATTATTTTTTTGATGATAATAGAAATAATTTGATCCTCTCTTTAAGGAAGCAATAAAGGATAGGAAATTTATCTTTTTTTTTTTTTTTAATGTTTCTGTTCATCTTTATGATTTTTGTGTCTGAGCTGTCTATTTATTTACATAAATGCCAAATATCAAAATACTTTTGTAAGAAAATACATGTATTCCAAAACACTGGGCTAGAGTGACCAAAAAGATCTAATTTTGTATTAAGCCTGACTTTGCTCTTAAATTTTTAATGAGCTAATTCTCTTAATATTTTATTTTGTACTGTATTAAACTGTTTAAATTTGCTGTATATAATTCTTTCCATTTTTCTTGTCTCTGCAAAACAAATGCATTTGCCTTTGGTAACAATTATCATAATGGATTTTTAATATGTTATGTTAATGGTAATTCACTTATGGAAATCATTAAAATATCAAAATAATAAAGTTTACACAAAATGCAAATATATTTCTAAGGTGTACTTGAGTATCTGAAAACACTCTGGGCAAAACCTATATTGTTTCTTTTCTATTTGATATTAGTTCTGTAGAGAAAGAAGAAAAAGCACAGTCAAAGTACTGTGAAAAGAAGAAAACATTTTTAACAGCATTAAATTAATCTGTTTCTGAACCCTGTTTAGTACTGGGATTATTGGAAAATATTTGATAAATTTAAAGGACTATTATTTTTAGCAATTGCATCAAATAAAAAATGAATTTATAATTAAATAGAGGAATGATACTCTAAATAATAGCAACGGACACACAATAGTTACTTGTTGCAGATGACTTTTTAAAATCAAACTGAGGTTCTTAAAATACAGTATGATAGGAATACAATATTCTTTTGAGTTCCTACATCATCTCATTTGTCATGTAAATGAATTGACAGTAGCATTCAAAAAATTTGTTTTTCATAATATCCCAATACAAAAACTATCATTTAAAAAGGCTACAAAAGGTTGTAGTACACAAAATCACTATTCACTATGGAACAACCAATTTTTAAAAATAAGTAAACTGTAAAATTTTGTACTGTAAATTTTACATATGCAATTGTTCCAGATACATTACAATAAATAATGTTGTTATTATTTATGTATTAATGAAAGCTTTTTCTCCCATCATAAAAGAGACCTCAAACTTCTGTTTTGCCAAAGTTAAAGTCTGCTGAAGCCCCAAAGAAGAAGATAGAGTATTACCTAGACCAAAAAGATTGAAACATGTTTAAATTGAAGAAGATTCAGTGTAAAATTGCACTGTCTAGCTTTTGGTTCTGATTTAAAAAAACCCAAAACAACTAATTAAGACTAGAACACATTAACTGGAAGAATGAGAAATGGCAGATTTCTGCAAATATAAAAGTTTCAATTTTATGTTGATTTTTGTGAAGTCGTTGTCTTACCTCTTCCTCAAATATCATTTTGCAAATAGTTCACATAACAGTAATTCCTCATATTGTATTACGCATATCCATTATGTATATCCTTTAAGATATGATGGCTTTATGGCACTTTTAATTTGCAAGATTCCAGTGTACCTTACATTTTTGCAAAAAACTCCAACTTATTCTGTGTGCATTACACAGAGAAATTACTTTGCTGTCGTAGAAATAATCATTTCTGAACAGGACAACAATGTTGTTTAAATGTATATAGCACTGATCAACAGATGGAGAATAACACATCCACTCTACATAAGCTAAAATCTTGATTAAAAGAGGGATTGAAATATATATGAAAATAGTCGAGGTTAACTTTTCTATTGTGAAAAATGACCAAATCTTTAAATATTTTGATTACTCTGAAAGTTGTTCTTTATTCTGCTTTGAAATGCCAGACTTAATTTTTCATTTCTTCCTCTCCCTCTTCTCTTATGGAGGGGTATTTCTATAGTAAGAAATTAGAGAAAATGTTTGGTCTTTTTTATCACTAAAGCTAATGTCTGAGTAATTAGGGATTTCCTTTGAAGGTGCCTCATCCTGACACCACTTACCTTGTGAAAACTGGCAAATGCACAGCCAGAGGTGCTCTGACTCCAGCCATGCTAATGTAATTGAAGATGACTCACAATTTTATGCAAGGAAAGTATTAATCAGTAAATCCTGTCAGGTCGTTTTCCTAAAATAAAAGGTAATACTTTCTATCTCTGCTGCAATCACAGAATGAACGGCAGCTAATCCTGATGTATAATTCCGGGCAAAATGATTCTTCTTCTTCCTGTAATCCACCATCTGATGAGTCACTTCTTACTTTCTGACTGTTGGATAGGCAGATCTCCTACAAGAAGGAAATGGTTCACACACCAAGGTCAATAATATTGATATTTCAAGCCTGCTTAGGAGGTGTATTGTCAGTTACTCTGAATCAACCTCTGCTCTCATCACATCTCCCTTCCATCTTAAGGACCGTTCTTGTGACAGAAAGCAATGATGTGGCTTGCCATTGCTTAAAGTTGGGGAATGTCACAAAATTAAACTTATTCATTGTCACCAGTTTTACTTGCTATGAAACTATCAACTAAGTAAACATTGCTAATTCCATGATGCCAAGGCTTAGTGTCAACACTAGCCATCATGGCCACTGTATGTTTTTAATCCACGAAGAGGTCGTATTTGACAAATAAACAAATGGTGAAACTAACATTAATTAGTGCAAATTGATACACTGAAAATTAATTCTAACTGCGTGTTTAAATAAGGTGTTCTAATGCTCGCAGTTTTCTAGAAACTGTAATTTAGCTTGCAAGCTAAGAACTGGACTGCTTTAGCTTAATACCTTCTATACCTTCAAATCTCCTAAAATGTACATAGATCTAACATAACACCATTAAGTCAACAAGCAAGAGTCTGAGCAATAAACTGATCAAAATAAAGCAGAGATGCAAATCCAGGTGACATCCAGAAATGTCAGCTAAATCCTTAGTTTTGCATGGACCATGTAGCCTGTGTGCCCTACCCCAGATTCACAGTACCTAACATCAAGTATATAACACAACATTTAAAATACAAATTACCTAATCAGTCACTGTGTATTCAGGTAAATTTCTAAAGGATGAAGGAAGGAAGCTGGGTTCCATCTTTGTGTGCATTTTGTTTCTCTGTTGTCGTCTTTCTCTTCTTCCTTTTTAATTTGGGTTTAATAACCCTCCAGCTTAGCTAACGAGAGTATTCTCTGACACACTGCTGAGAACTGCTGAGGAGAGAAGCAGCTAAAAGCAATGTATTACACAGCTTGATGCTTCTACGAGTTTGCTTGGTCTTTGCAAGGCTGATAAGAGAGAGAGCGTGCATGTGTAGTTGTCTAACAAAAAATTTGCAAGTTAAATGTCATCACTAGCAAGAAGTACTACAGCTTAATCTTTCTGCTTTGGTTTTCTTTTTATCTTTTTTTTTTTCTTTTAGAAAACTGGACTGCAATAACAATAGCAACAATGGCTCCAAGCTGTCTTGCCTGCCTTCTTTTTTCCTTAAAAAATAGGATTTTTAAGGCATTTTTGATACATTTTAAAATAAAATGAGACAATGTAACATACTTTATATCTAGATATTATATACACATACACAATTGAATGAAAAAAGGAATACTGTTAATATGACAGCATTCAATGTTGTTATCTCATGTTTGTTTTCCGCTTTTTTATAGTTCTGATAAAGTTTTTTAAGTCATTACTAATGAAAACAGATGAAGCAGAAGTACATATCTTTGTCAAAACCATGTATATATGTAAAAAAGAAATTTGGTTCAGTAACATAACATGAGATGCATACATATTCAGGTTCTGTGATGGTTTTCAGATGCTCTGTTAATCAGTATAAAGCTGTACTGAGACTCTAGGATTCATCTCAAGAATCAGACGTCTTAGCATAGGTGTTCGCTTGAATATCAAAGTGAATATCTCTTTTCTTTTGGCACTTTTCCAGGTTTAATGTCTCTGACATAAACTTTAAAGTAAGTGGCACTTTAAAAAAATGATGATTTTTTTTTTTTTTGATGACGATAAGACTGCTGAACATTAGGCTTTCATAGCTAGAAAGCTTGTCTGAAGTTTCTCTCTCAGTTTACCATCTGCAAAAGGAAGATAGTGCTGTTCTTCACCTTGCATTAAAGTAGATACGTTGTTGTCTGATGTTCTTAACTGCAAAACTACAGAATGCTGTCAATAAGCAAATATGGTTTATTGGATATATTTTACAGTAAAAGCAAAGTGTAGCATGTATAGACTTACTCTTGGTCAATAAACCTTATCTGCTGTTTCTTATGTATTATTCTTGTAAGGATCGGATTTTACAAAACTGCATATATTTTTAAAGTACACTCGGTAAACTTCCAAAGGAAATAATCAAATTGCACATGATACAAATAATTGCTGCCATCAAAAAATGCTCAATAATATTTGCGCTTTACATTTTACAGTTCTTCAGGACCATCCTTTCTTACAAAATTTGGCTGCAAACTAATGCCTCGCTCTGCTCATAGGTGGTAGGTATATTTCAAGCCTAAGTTCTCTTCAGTAACTGATACCAAGGATATGAAGGACTATTGAGTTTTTGTTTTGTTTTCATTTTCTGTTGGAAAAGCCTGATCCTAGTTATCTTGTTCTGGTAATACTATTGTAGCAATGTTTTAGCAGAATTGGTTAGTAATCTCACATTTTTGTATTTCAAAGCGAAAGAATTTTAACTGTTTGAATCAACTTTTTTGTTTGTTTTATTTTAGGGGGTGTTGTTCTGTTTGTTTGTTCTTTTAATTTATCTTTGAATGAGGAGGTACTACTCCTTGAATTGTGTGTCTCACACCAAGAAATTACTCTATCATTTAGCAAGAGAAATTATTATTCTTCTCATCTACTAACTCAATGTGAAGGCCTTGATGTGCTGAGGGGCTGCAGGAAAAAATATATTTAAATATCTCAACATATTGTTTGTTATTTTCCAACTTTTCTGAACTGTTAAATTACACAAATACCTTAAGCACATCATAATATTAAAAATTTGGGTGCCACCCACAACAACAACAACAATAATAATAATAGTAATAATAATAATAATGATGAAAATCCATGTCCTAGAAACTTAAAAGTGTTACCTTTTTTTTTTTCTGGAAGATTCTATAGAGGCAATGTGTGGTGTTCAGAGGATCAGTGAAACTGGAAATGGAACCAGAAAAGAACTTTGATGGTCATGTTGTCTCTCCTTTGTCTTCTTCATTTTTTCCCCATTCAGATATCAATTTAGATATGTAACAAGGTCCAGCTGCTTACTTCAGGTCTTTTCAACTTTGTTTTGTAAAGAGTGATAGAGATTCTGGGTATGTTTAAAGGATATATGCAGACATAAGCTCCCTATGTCCGTGCTTCAAACAGGCATGAGTTATTTCACTTGATCTGAATAATCTGAAAAACACAGTACGGGTGTAATGTTAATCTGAGTTAATAAACTGTATTTGAAGTTTTAGCCCATCTGAGCAGTTTGAATGGCTTTTGCAAGGATCTCATAGAAATATGGTCCTGCAATTTATGAATAACAGGTAAACATAAGTGCCAAGTCACTTATGGCTGGTATTGCATTATGTGACACTGCACCACATGGACAAGCTTCTTTTACCCTTGACATGTAGCTAAGGCCCAGATCAGAAAGGCATGTCTATGTTGATAAAAAAATGACGGTCAAGGAAAGTCGCCTGGCACTGAGGCCAGTAGGTTGGAATGACTTTCCCCCACACTGCCCTGACTCCACACTATGTAGGGCTAGTCCTTTTTGCAGACAAATTCCTGAGTCCACATTGAGTCAACACTAGGTGAGGCACTTGCCTTATCCGAGTCCCACCTTTATGGCTTTTACTATAATTTTATAAATGTATTACAATTATTAATGTGTTTCTTCAGTTGCATGATGGCCTATGAAGAAGGTATTCTTAAAAAGTGCAAGTGAGGGCATATGTTGTTGCAACCAGGCTTGCTAACCTGATTGGGAGTTCTGGAAGACAGGAAGTGAAGCCCAGAAGCAAGAGGTGGAGTTGCAAATGGAGAAGACACGTGAAGAGGAAGGCCAGAAAGGAGTGCTTTCATGTCACTGCTCAGAGGGGGAAGATCTAAAGGATTCCCTTAGACTGAGACCAACATCTGTCTTTTACAAAAAATTACGGTGACTAGGGAGGTTCCTGATGACAGGGAAAATATGAAATTATTCCCATCTTTTAAAAGCAGGTAGTAGGATCTGGAATTGTAGGCTGGCCAACCTTATCTCAGCTCCTGGAGATCCATATTCTCCTGGAATCCATTTCCAAACACATAAAGAGGAGATTCAGAGTATCAGTTCAGAGTACCAAAGGCAAATCACGCTTGACCAAATGATTGCCATCCTCACTGCAATGATTGGCCATGTAGAGAAGGGGATGGTAGTGTTTCTTGAAATCAGAAAGGTTTCCGACTCTGTTTCCCACAGTTTTCTCTTTTGGAAAATGAACAGGTGGATGGAAGTGAACTGTAAGTTATTTGGACATCTGGGCCTAAAGCATGTTGAACAATGGCTGGACATCCAGCTTGCAGCTGGATGAGAGCTCCCCAGTCATGAATAATGAAGTCTGTATTGTTCACCAGCTTCATCAGCGACCTGGATGATGACAAAGAGCATACAAAGAGCAAATTCAGAAATAGCACTATATCAAAAAGAGTGACTGACACAATGGCAGACCTTGGCAGTTATTGAGAGTGCTTCATAAACCTCTTGAGAAAACTGATAAATTCCAGTAAGGAGAAACACAACCTTGATACAGACTAAGGAACTAGTGGCTGAATAGGACCTGGGAGGCACAATGGGCACCAAGCTGAGTATAAGCCAACAGGTCACTCATTGCAAATGGGATGAACTTTTTACTACAGTAAACGCAAATGCATCCTATGGTGCTTCAATAGGAGTGTGATCAGCAGACAAATGGAGGGCTTTTCAGCTCAGGAGACCTGGAAGGTGAGGCCTGGAATGTTGTGTCCTGTTTGGAGCTCAGAGTTCAAGGGAGAGGTGGAAAAATTGGAAAGAGGGTCCACGGGGAGCTATCAAGATGATCAAACCTAAACCATATCATCTGGGATGAGAAACTGAGGGCACTGGACTTGTTTGGTCTGGGGAAGAGGAGGCTAAGGGACACTCTAGCAGGAGATTGAATTGCTTGTAGTTCCAGAGATAATAGAACCAAGCTTTTCTCAGTACTGCCAGATTATATAACAAGGGACAATGGCCAGAAATTTTATTTTGGGAGGATCTGATATCAGGAAAAGATTCATTGTTAGGAGGATAGTCTAAGACTCCTACGGAAAAAAAGAAAAAAAAAAGAAAAAAAGAAAAAAAATCTTTTTTGATTATCAGTCTCTTTCACATAAACACCTATGTTTCACCTCTAGACACCTAAGGGAATGCATGAACTTTGCATTCTTCTCAGTCTTACTTTGACTACAGAACTTCCAGGAACCCTTTCTTTTCAGAAAGAGGGTCTGGTTCTCCAGGCCTGTCATTTACGCCTGTGGAAAGTTGATCGATTTCTATAATAGCAAAAAACATTCCTTTTACATGCAGTCTGGATAGACAGATATAAATGATACAATAGGTCAAGGCAGTTGTGGCTCAGTGCTTCAAAAAGAACTCAGTACCCAATGTACCATGCAAGAGTCAGTCGGTCACCCACAGATACAGCTTGTAATATGTCTCTTATTTAGGTTAGATTCAAGGTCTGTATTTACGAACAGGCAATTGCTTTCATTGTAGCTACCTTCATACTGCATCCCACATATTTAGCCAAAACAAATGTAAAAAATGTAAAGGACTGGGATTCATATAGTCGAAGAGATATTTGAGTGAAGAAGAGGTGATACGCGATGACTTTATCTCCCATTTACTCTGCATTAAAAAATGCAGTATTTACTGAACCTGATAGTGATAAAATATTTGACTTTAGTATGGCTAGTATTTCAGTATGTGATTTTAACCAACAGCCTCTGTAATGTCCTGTATTTTTAAGAAATATCTGTATAAATTGCTTTATTTGTACAGATCATGGATTTATGTGTTCCATTTCTCGAGATTCTCTGAGGCATGATTCTACTAGCAGTTTTAAGATATATTTGAACAAGGAACTTGAATGTCATGTTTGAACACATGATAAGGCCAAACTTAAAGTATTTTAGTTTTTTTTCTCTTTTTGTACACCGTTTAGATGATGGATAGAATCACCAGAACCCCTGCTACAACCCATTAAAATGGGAGTATTTTCTGGTTAAAAAGAGCACACAACTGCTTCATTAAGGAAAGGATTTTATCCAGAATTACTGATGGGAACATGATAATTTCTTGCAAACAAACCTGCAGGTGTCAACAGGAGCATGAGCCATCACTCTTCAGGGCTGAAGAAACCCCCCAATCATCTGATTAGTGGCATCTTGCATGTGTGAAATACTTTTTCTTATTCTGGCAAGATCTGGTTTCTGTAAGCAGCCAAAGCTATGTCTGAAATGAGCTCATCAACCACAGGGTCTGGGTCTTCTAACTGTTCAGACAGATCTATTTTTTATTTTTTTTTTAGTGTAATCCGCAACACAACTCCTTTCCAAGACACTATAAAGCAGAAATGAGAGAGTATTGATATGTGCCTGGGTCTTAATTTTAAGAAGAGCTGGGGTAAATGAGGCCAGAGGTATGAGATCCTCAGAGTCCTCCAGGGTCTACAGGACTCTTCAGCCTCCTTTTACACCAAGATTTACTTGGAGCTGTAATCCACAACTTTCTGTGAGGGGCCGTGATTGATAACTTCTCTCTCACACCGATTTCACAGCTCAACAGCAGCCCAAAGCTCCTACCTTTCAGTGTAAGAAGATCTTCCTTGTGCAAACAACGTTGCTTTTAATTCCCCATTCCTACTGAACTCAGCACTCGGTCTGAGCTTCTGCCACACAGAGAGACTCTTACACATATGAAAAGCTGTCATAAATCCTTCTTCTTTTACTAGTTCTCATAAAGATCCTTGTCTCACATAAAGCAGATCATTGTCAGCAAAAAGCAGCTGTCCCTAGCTCTCAGATCATGCTGAGATCTGTAGTAGCTGACCTCCTGTTGAGCTTGGATCCGTATCCTGCCTTTTGCCCCCACTTTGCACACTGAGGATGCACAAACATGCTGTGCTTGTCCAGCTTACTCTATAGGCAATCAGGTCTGGGGGGAATGTGAAGCAATATGTCTTATGGAAAGAAATATAATAGTTAATGTTTATTATTTTGATTTAACTTTTTCTCCGGGCTGCATTATTTCATATTCTTGCAGGATATGAATAGGCAAGGGAATGAAAGTGTCACATTGTGTCGGGGTACTATAATGTATAAGAATATTACAAATAGTAACCATCAGAGTGAACCTGCAGCTTAATTCAATGTTTATATTCTGGAGAATCAAGTACAAATGTGTCAGGGAGTTGCTACAGTATTCTCTGATGAAGTGGAACTTCCACAGACTACTCATTAGTAAATGCAGTATTTCGTCTGAAAGACAGGGAGGCTTCACTAGTGTTGTTTAGGAATAAGAAGATAAATAAGCTGTTCTTTAAGGTTTACCAAGCAATATTCTGTTAGTAATACACAGCGCTTATTTTGGGCCAACTTTTATAATGATCTGTTGAAGTAATCTATTTTTATTTAACTCTATAGTGCTTTTTTTTTTTTTTTTTTTGATAATACAATTTGCACTTTCTAAACTAGACCAATACTTGACCAGCTCTAGAAAGTGACAGAAGTGACAGACAGAAGAAAATGTCATCCTTTCAGGTTCCTATTACAGGCAACTATGGTATACACCGTGTGTGCTGAATGCATACTTCCCCTTATCAATCAGTCCTTGCAAACCAATTTGCTTACATTCTGCAGAGAGCTGCATTTACAAGGGTTAAATTCTTAAGAGGATTATGTGTGAAAATAAGATATAGTCCACTAACAAACAGCTTTGTAGGAGCAGCTCAGGATAACAAGTAGCTGAACAGTCTATTGTTCTGCTGTTCTTTGTATACCTGTCTTTTTCTCTCTCCCTGTGTTTTACTTAATATTTTAATACAAATAATTGTAGCTGTCTACACTTGGTACAATCATATATGAAGTGGTTAGCTGAACAGATTTTTTCCACAATATGAGAGTTTACAGATTCTAAGGACTTTCACTTTTTGGTAGTAAATGTGTTTGCACTTAGAATTATACTGTAAGTTTTGCAAATACATTAACAAACTAAACAAGGGCAAGGAGGCCATACCATACTGAATGATAGTAAATGGTACTATTAAAATAAAGTGTAATTACTATATTCACAAGAGAGCAAAGATTGTGTCCACTTATCAAGCCTGCTCTGATTTCATTTTGCGGTCAGTGGGAGTTTTGCTAATGACTTCTAAAAAAATTGCACAGAACACAGATACCTGAGAAAAGATGATTACACGTTTTATAAAACATTTTATAGTTTCATTTATTTTTAAGAATAAATTGCAATACCAGCAAACATTCAAAAGTGTTCTGGTTTAGGAANCGTTCCTTGGCATCAACTATAAACATGGGTCTTATCACTCTGAGAGCGAACAGTTTTCTGCACAACATGCTGTTAATTTCAGCAGTTAGAAGAGGCCTAGCTAAAAAGTAAAGTTACTGAACAAAATTGGTCCTGTTTTACCTCAAACCAGGACAAAACGCAAGAACCATGGCTTAGCCAAAGGTCTATAAATAGAACCAAAACCCTGCATTCATAAAAGGTTTTACCATATGTAAAATTTGAAGTTCCAGTTTCTTGGTCCTATGTGATCCCCACTGATACTCAGCATGCAGCACTCACGTCATGCATTGAAGAGGATATTTTACTTATGGGAAATATAAGATTGCCTGTAGAAAATTGTACACAATCATAACCTAAATGTTTTTATTAAATTCACCTTTGTATTTTACCTTAATTATAATTATGATGAAATAGAATAATTCTTGTTGAAAACACTTTATTTTCTTATTGTTTAGCCTTCTCTACTGTTATATTTAAATTTCATTTCTAGTTCTACCAATTAATGCACCTTTTTCTGAATATTGATCTGAATTTCTGGATTGTTAGTATCACATATTTTGTCAGTGTTTCTGAAAAGCCTTACTTATCTTTTTGATTAGAATTTTTGTCTGCCTGTACTTAATATTCCACTCCATGGTTGTTTATTTGTAAAGCTTAATAAGACATCATTTAAGATAAAATTGAGGAGACTGATAAAAATAATGTAATCAATGAAAGTTACTTTTCAAAATTTAGCTACGATCTATGTCCATATACTCTGTCATTAGTTTAAAACAATAACAAGTTTTAAAAACAAACAATACAGTAATATCTGTCCCTTTAATTTGCATTAGAGAAATATTATGATGCAATGTTTAAAGGTTATATTCAGTTGATGAAATGTAAAGATCTGCATCTAAGCTAGACAACAAGAGTTTCCCCATACAGTCAGTTAAAGAAACAGGCATTTCTTAGAATACCACTGGCTTCAATATGAAGTAAAATGTCTTAAATTTCAGGTAAACTATAAATGAGAAGTGCTTATTTCTGTCTGTTGTGCATATAATCTAATCACTTGCTAACACATAAAGATCTGCATGATCAATATCTAAAATTAAAATGAAATTAATAGCACATAATTATCTGATTATATATATTACAGAGATCAAAAAATAAGCAGTCTGCTCATGAATGGAAAGGACTTTCATTTTTAAATTATTTTGCCACAGTGATTTTGATATTAAGATCTTAGCTTTTGAACTCTGTTTCTTACTAATGATGTCACCTAAGATTGCTCTACACATCTCTGCCCAACAGAATGCATTTTTTTTGGTCTGATAGCTCCAAAGACAACCCTAGAGGGCAGTGCACTTCTTCTTGTCCAGCTATTCTGGCTCTCTGGAAAACTGATAAGTAGAAGGAACACAGAAGATGACGATGTTTTGCTCCTGGAAATTCTGCTAATGCACATGGAAAATAAGGAGGTGAATCGTGGCAGCCAACATGGTTTCACTAAGGGCAAATCATGCCTGACAAATTTGGTGGCCTTCTACGACAAGGTTACAGTGTTGGTCGATAAGGGGAGAGAAACAGATGACATCTACCTGGACTTGTGCAAGGCATTTGACACTGTCCCACATGACATCCTGGTCTCTAAATTGGAGAGACATGGATTTGATGGATGGACCACTTGGTGGATAAGGACCTGGCTGAACGGTCACACTCAAAGAGTTGCGGTCAACAGGTTGATATGCAAGTGACGCGCAGTGACAAGTGATGTTCCTCGGGGGTTGGTACTGGGACCGGTACTATTTAACATCTTTGTTGGCAACATGGATGTTGGGATTGAGTGCACCCTCAGCAAGTTTGACGGTGGCACCAAACTGTGTGGAGCAGTTGACACGCTGGAGGGAAGGGATGTCATCCAGAGGGACCTGGACAGGCTTGAGGGATGGGGCCGTGCCAACCTCTTGAAGTTCAACAAGGCCAAGTGCAAGGTCTTGCATGTGCATCAGGGTAATCACATACACAAATACAAGCTGGGCAGAGAATAGATTGAGAGCAGCTCTGAGGAGAAAGACTTGGAGGTGCTGGTGGATGAGAAGCTCAACATGAGCTGGCAATGTACACTCGCAGCCCAGAAGGCCAACCACATCCTGGGCTGCATCAAAAGAAGCATGGCCAACAGGTCAAGGCAGGTGATTCTGCCCCTCTACTCTGCTCTTGTGAGACCCAGCCTGGAATACTGTGTCCAGCTCTGGACCCCCCAGCATAGGAAGACGTGGACCTGTTGGAGGGAGTCCAGAGGAGGGCCACGAAGATGATCAGAGAGTTAGAGCACCTCTCCTGTGAAGACAGGCTGAGAGTGTTGGGGTTGTTCAGCCTGGAGAAGAGAAGGCTCCGGGGAGACCTTATAGCAGCCTTCCAGTATCTGAAAGGGGCCTACAAGAAATCTGGAGAGGGACTTTTTACAAGGGCGTGTGGTGATAGGATGAGGGGTAATGACTTCAAGGTGGAAGAAGGTAGATTTAGATTAGATCTCAGGAAGAAATTTTTCACTCTGAGGGTGGTGAGCCACTGGAACAGGTTGCCCAGGGAACTTGTGGAGGCCCCATCTCCAGAAGCGTTCAAGGCCAGGCTGGATGAGGCTTTGAGCAATCTGGTCTAGTAGGAGGTGTCCTTGCCCATGGCAAGGGGGTTGGAATGAGGTGATCTTTAAGGTCCCTTCCAACCTAAACCATTCTATGATTTTGTTACTCTCTGTATGCTAAGACCTTCCTCTTGCTGCTCTGACTGTCCCCTTGACAAGTCTTTTTATATGACTATCAATTAACTTAAAACATGTAGGTTTTTAATTATTCAGAAATCAATAAATGGAAAACATATTGTCACTCATTTGAGATCAATCAATTGATGTTCCCCACACACACCCCCCTGGGCCTTTTCTCATAACAGCCTGTGCATAGTGTTTTTCTCTGAGGACCAGCTTAGAAATAAGTCATAAAACTCAGGATTTGCTTCTACTTAAATGAAGAAAAGCACAACTGAAAATCATTTTTGTGTATCAGTGATTTATTTCACAATGATTATAATTAAGTTATAAAATCCTCAGAAAAAATCCCTCTAGAGGGCTCATCACAGTGATATGCCAGTCCAGAGAGAAACCAGCAATTATACTCCCAGCAATAAGGAGTGAATTCATGCGAATTAGCATTAAGGAAAAATATTAGGCTTAAGTTAAAGGAGAAATCCATCAACTCTGACATAGTAGTACACTATAATATCACTGGAAATGGCAACCTCAACAAGATGCCATCTCAGTCCTCAAATCATTATGACCTACTTACCTGTGTAAGGACGCTTGCTGTGACCATCAGAGACCAGCAGATGTTTATGTTGCATCTCAGTGATTTTTGCAAGACAGCATAAAGATAAAGACAATGCCATTATTTGTCAGAATGTATCTACAATCCCCATGACTAAATTAAGTGTTTCTTCTGTATGACGATGCTGTTTCTATGAGGACATTATGACACAGGACAGTAGCTTATGCAGTTTCACCTGGTGAAGTGAATTACAGACAATTTCAAAAGACCTATGTGCAAAGTAGCTTTCACTACTTTGGAAGTAAAATAAGCTACCTCAGTCTTAGTGAACTCAAAGTGTGCACACTTGGGAAATGAGTCCAGAAAATTTATCAGCGTATTAACATCCTGGCTTCTTAAGCATTTTTCATTTAGCTAATCCATGAATGATTGAGATTCAGTGAATTCAATCAGCTGGCTGAATCACCTGTTTCTTTGCTAAAAGTTGATGAAGATCATGATGAGAAAACTGATCTATTGCTCCTTAGTTTCTCTGGAAACACCAGCCATAAAAGTGATGTCCTTTAGCCGTGAGGTAGTTGGCTATGCTGTTGCTAAGCCAGTCACAGATAAGACAAAATATTATATTGATGCAAAGGAGGAGAAATTAATCAATCAAATGCATCTGAGCTAATTTCCCTGGGCTGCCTTAATGGTTAACAGAATAAATGAGAAGGTATATTTCCAGGACATAATTAAGCTTGCCCTAATATAAACATCTAAAAAAGTTCAGATTAATTTTGCCCAATATGTGTCCATTTCTCCCTTCTTAATCTGAAATAAAATTAGGAAGACTAACTTGTCTACAACAGTGTTGCCTAAGGATATGTAACTGATCTCTAATGTTAATTGTAAATCTTACAGTTTCAAATTGGTTTGTTTCCGTCCCCTCAACAGAACAATAGAATACTTCAGTTTCTGTGAAGATTTCTCAATAAAACATGTATTTCTTACAAATTTTCTAGAAAAAAACACATATTTTTCCACTTTGGATTGTATTCTAAAATGATTAAATATATAGTAAATTACTATTTTACTTTTTATTATTATTTTGTTTTTCCTGTTAGAGCTTTGAATGTACCAATCATACTTCATCTGGTGGCCAGTCTTCCAAAAGAATAGCTCTAAGCTGTTTGTAAGAAATGTGTGGCTTTCCAGTAACAACTTTCAAATTTAAGAGTCACTCAGGAGACAGAAGAAACATTCTTTCTTTCCAATTGAGCTTTCAGTAGTACACGATATTAGTCTAAAAGAAGCTCAGTATATGGACTTTCTAAAACCGGTGGTGAGAAATAAATACTTCAGAGTGTAACATTACATGAGTTTTAAACTTCGACTTAATATGACATGAATCATTTCTTAGACACACCTGTCTCTCCATTGGCTGTAGAAGGACTATATGTAACTAGCTGTGACAGAGATGTCTGCGCTGCAGGTATTTGCATTTAGCCAGGTGGCTACTAAGGGAAAGACTCAGCCTTTCTTTGCCCAGATTTACAATTGAAGTAATTGTAGGGGAAAGAATAGTAGGGGAAGAAAATGAATTTTTTTTTGCATGGCACAGAGGGCAGTATTTCAGGGACAAATGTGCTGAGGGTACTTGGCTAATTAGAGTTTGGGAAAACAGAGAAAGACAGGGAGAAGTAACCAGCTAACCAAGAAAGTCAACTGGAAGATAGAAGAAATTGGCTCAATGTTCTCCACATTTACACCAATGACACAACTCTGGTTAATCTCCCAGGAACCAGCTGGGTGAAGAGTTTTTCACTGTCTTATGTAAGACTTGCAGAGTTTTAATCCACAACATTACAAATACTGTGGTAAAGCACTGTAATTCTCCTCCTGAGTTGTAGCCTTTGGGAGAATGCAACTGTAAACTTGGCAGCTCCAGAAAGTCTGAACAGTCTGTTACCATTGTTTATTTGACTGTGCTTTGTAAACAGCTGGACTTCTTTCTCCTAAGGCTTATATACTGCTTTTTATCTCACAGAACTGATCTCAAAGCTTGAATAAATTTTAAAGTGCTGTAAATAAAATACTAAAGATTACAATTTTAATGTATGAGTTTTGATATATTCTCTGGAGATACTCTAGACCTCATGCAGAGAATCTTTTGCTCTCATCCTCTACATCTGCAGGCCTGTTTTTCTGTACATGGTGAAATTGTTTTAAATATTTTTATTACACACAACTGTAACACCTACGTTATGCAGCAGAAATGTTTTTTTCTTTTTTTAACTCAGAAGCATGAATAAAAAACATTGCCCTCATGTTATTTCTATATGTCCCAACAAATCAGAGGGGATGCAGTTCAAGTGTGACTGTCAGTATATTAAATTCTTACCATGTAGCTGAGGACTCTGATGCTATAACGTCTCTGTGATCATTTACAATTCATATTCTCAAGTTTAAATGTTGCAAATACCAACTGCAAACCATCGGTTTAAGAAGACAAATAGACTAACAAATAAATCCCAGGATGTATCTTCTTCTTTCAAGTACATAACTTTTCAACACATAACATCATGCTGGTTTTAGACATAAAAGTATAATCTCCAATAGCACAGTAGTAAGAAATTAAACCATTCCTCTCTCAAGAAGACAAACAGAGGTCTGTGGCATCATAAAAGTCTTAAACTAGAAAATTCCAACTTTAATTGTTCATAAGATTTCTTTGCAAAACAATAATTTAGTGTGATCTAATTGCTCTATTTTGAAAATTTACTAAATGAGTTTCCATATTCTTATTATCTGTAGTTCTGATGCAGCGGAGTAACTCAGGATGTCTAAGTTAGAAGGAGCATAGTTTTCCATCTCCAAAACAGTTTGCAAAGCTCATTGCTCTAGAGCGAGCAGTGGGGTTCCTCACTGCATGGTGTTCTATTAGGCAGGAGGATGAGGGATTCTTTGAAGAAACTGTCATGAAACTGAGTTAAGCTTCCAGATAAGCTGCAGAACAGTGCTTTGAAGGTTTCACCAAAACTGAGAAATTTTGCAAAACATTTTGGTTTGAGGAAATTAATTTTTTTTTGCTGGTGCTTCAAACATCATAATGAAACTTTTAAATAATCCTGAGAGGATTAGATGGTAGTTTGTAAGACCGTCTGGGCATTCTGCTAATATTAAAGCTTTTCTCTGGTCTGACTGATTTACTAGCTCAGTTCCTATTCCCCATTATGCATGTAGAAAACACCTCTAGCTAATTATGCTTCTCCTTCATACCCGCATTTTGTAAATAACCAGGGGACATATGTAGAGTCTAGGTGCAACTGGGACTCATTATCAGGTGAATAGCTACCAAACAGTTAGTTGTTAAACTCTTGTGCTTGACACTCTTAAATCAATAAATATACAGCACAGATGAAGAGAGAGAAGAAACACAGTAACCTTGGTTTAGGTAATAGAATAATAACCTGGGCATGTAGTAGAGATAGTTTATCTTGTTCAGATAAATTTCAAGGAAAGTGTATTTTTGATGAATATTTTTTAAAGTGTCATCTGGACATTGTTTTATTTTCTTCTTTAGGTAACCCTGAATATTGAAAACAAAGGTGATTTAACTGAAATCTTACACGTGATTTTCACTGAAGGTATAACCTCGCTTCCTTTATTTCTTTTTTTCTGGCTAAAACCAGCCGCTTTTATTCAGGCAATTGTGTACTAGAATACACTGGAAGGGGTTTGTTTGTTTTTTTGTTTTCCCTCTGAAGATCTCCTGATTAAAAATTCTTGTACCATAACCATTTCTGGTTACCAGCATACTTAAGGTCTACTCTGTTGTGACTGACTTTCATTTTCTTTGTGTTGCTTACACTTTCACTCAAGTCTCTGTTTTGAATATTAAAATCAAAGTGGTCTGGGGAAAGGGTACACGGAGAGGAAACCGCCTCTTTTGTGTAGAAAACAAAGAGTATATCAACATTCACTATAAAATGTTTTATTTTTTTATATACATACATCTTGGCAAATGTGTTTATTTTTCAAAAAGCACAATTTATCACCTTGATAGAAAGCTTTACTGTAACTGTTACATCAAGAAATTATTTCATATATACCAGTTATCTTACAGGTGTTTTTTGTCTGGTGATACTAGCTTGTAAAGTATATTTAGTTTTTATTTAATATCTTTGGGTTTCAGTGAACTCAAAAATACAGGTTCTTTCAAACTAAATTTTGCAAAAAATGTCTTTGCATGCAATGCATTTTTAACTCATACAGTATTTAGAGTTCTTTTCTTTTGTTTTGGGTGTCTTTTTCTTTTTTTTTCCTTTTTCTTTTTTTCACCCATTCTCTGCAGGCACATGTAACCACTATTTCCTGTAGCATTTACTTCTGGAAGGTAGACTTCTCATTTCTCTCTGGAGATTAAGACATTTCACAGTAGTTATATGAAATAGTAATAAAACCAAACTGATTTTACAGGCCTTTGGATTTATTTGATTTGATTTTTTCATTCCTTGAGGGATTTACTTTTGACCCAACAGCTTATGACAGTTAAACAGGCACCAAGCCTTGCAGATCTTCTGAGGTGTGACAAAATTGCTTGTACTTCTGTGGGTACAATGCTGAGTTGAGTGGTGTGCAACCATCAGTGCACCATAATGCTCATAATTCTCTAACACAACATATCTTGTACTTTGGGTTCACTTGTTTGTTCACGGAGTGTAGTGCTGCAGCCTTTGGGTTTGTATCTAGTATTTTGCACTCTTCCTTTTCCTTTCCATTTTTCTTCCCTCTTCTCTTCATTGGGATTCTGACCTATTTCAATGTTTTTATTCCTCCAGAGAGTACTATTAAATATTTTCTTACATAATAAAGTATCACGAACAGCTCTTTGCAAAGACAATTTCTTTAATTTTACTATTTCAAAAAAAACTTGAAAAGGCTCTAGTGCTCTCCACTTTTTATGGAATTAAAATTATGAGTAAGGTTTTAGTACTCCCTTTCTCCATCCCTGAACTGGAAGTGTTTCAGGCTCTGGTTTTAGCTCTGACAATAACTATTTGAATGACTGCACTGTTTGCTGTCTTTCTTTGTGCCCTATGTTCTCTTCTTGCAATATGAGAATAACGACACAGATTTTATCTAGAAATTGCTCATTGCCCTTCAGTGGTCACACAGTCACACGTGAGCATTATAAATAGACTTCAAGCCTACAGAGATATTTCCTTGTTTCCTTTACTAAACAATACCACATAGTAATGTAATTGCCTTCATCCTGGCCTACCTTAATAACTGTTATTGCTCAGCAATGCTAAATGTCATCTTCCTTGAATTTAATAAATGAAAATCTGTTCTATTGTGCTGTCTTGTGTTTGAGCTTTTAACCATGTCACTTTTGTATTTTCACAAGCTTTTACCGCCAATATAGAGATGTAATCATGGACAATTCTAGATTCCATATGATTATAGATTTTATATTTACTACAAACATCATGTTTTGTACAACATTATTTCCTAATGGGGCGATAAGAGCTCCCTCCATTCATGCTGAAATTGAATGTCATGAAGAATTGTATTATTCAGAATTTTGTTTCCAGAATTTTTTTTTTATTTGGGGGGTGGGGGGAGAACAATCTCTTTTTTTATTTAGTTAAAGAGCAGCTCTGCTGCTACTGACATTGAGACTGACAGTTTTGTTGTACTTTTTAAAACTTACGATACTCAAAAAAGCATGACCTTTGGGCTTTTGTTGGTTCTCATGACGTACATTAGGAAACAAGAGAGGGATCTTAAAAGAGGCAGAAAAGGTGAAGCAAGATGTGTGACAAAGTCCATTAGGGTAAATTGTCTGATAAGAAAAGATACAAAACTAAACAGAGCATACCTGTTTTCACACCATAAAGCCCACTTGTTTTTTTATGATAGATAAAACAGATTTCTTCTTAGAGAAAATCCCCAGATTAAAAAAAAAAAAAGTCCTAGGTATTCAAGTGCTCAGAACCAAAGCAGAATATTTATGATATTTGCTCTGTAACTATCATAATAAACAGAGTAATTTTATATAAATATTTTTTTTTAAATTGCTTGGAAAAGTACTTTTAATTTTAAAAGAATGAAAAAGGGAAGTATATGAAGGAAAAATCCTTAGAGAACAACCTTTTTACCTGTGACTGATTCAACGCAGAGGATAAAAAGTATCAAGGATTTGAGCCCATCTCAATTATTTTGAGTCTCTTTGTGCAATTATTCTGGTCCTTCTGAACTTTGGTAGGGTTTTTATACCAACGGAGAAAGAGTATAGCAAGACTGTACCATGAACTTTCTTACTCTTAAGATATGTCTTTTCCCAGTGAAGACATAAAACTATATTGCCTGGGAATGATATATATATATGTCAGAAGAGAATTCGCTGAAGGCAGGAAATCCTCTGCCAGTGATATACAGCTAGGGTATGGTTCATTTGTAGCAGCTGAGTGGCACAGTGGGATCATAACTATATTTGAGAATCTGGCACAGTATTTCCCTGATGTGTTTCCATTACTGAAATAGCTGAACTTCTATACATTTTATATATTCTATGACCTATTAGAGCCCTAGAAAACAAAACAAAAAAGATATCGGATGATGTTTTGTCTATTTGTATATATTTAGAGACATATTTTATATTTACTGTACATATAATTTTTTTAAAAAACTTTCTGATACTTCACTGCATTTAGATACAAACTATGCTTTCTTAAAATAGATGTCTGAGTTCCCACCATGTCCAGTATTTTGGAGATACAGTCCTAATCTATAGAAAAGGCATTATATCAGTTGTATTTCTGGAAAGATTAGATTCATACTCCCCCCCAGTTGAATGGTGTATATTTTTGCTAGCAATTAAAAAGAACGTAATGCTGTTCTTTCACATTTTGAACACAGATTTACAGTGCTGGTTTGGCATTTCAAGACACCAGCATGTGTGGTAGAAACTCTCTATAGTGCACGTTTTTCTTGGATTATTAATATTGACTCTAACTTTAACTAACAGAAAAAAAGATTTTACAAAGAGTAGAATAATTATACCACAGAACATTTTATGTATTTTTTTTCTTCCTGAGGCTGATTCTTACAGTGCTGCATTATGTATGTCTGAGAAAAGTACCTATAGCTTTGTGATTTACAGATTTCCAGGCTTGATCAAAAGTTTTATTATATTTATTTTTTTAATTATATACATATTTTTCTATTCATTATGGAGATCTGCTAATAATTAATACTTTGTAAAACTAGCTGGATAAAAAATATTCTTATTCCTTGAGCTACACATGAAATAGCTGCAAAGATGTGAAAATCTTGTTTTACAGCAATGTAAAGCACCTTATGAAATACTTTGGCTATTAAAAAATGAAGCAATCCTGGTATTAGCTTTACTTATTCCTATTTAGAGCTTTCTGTTTGCATTTCTAACAGCTATCTTCCCTAAAGTAGAGATTTGGGTTTAGTTGGGATTTATGGCAGCATATGGGAAAAAGCTGCCAGAAGTGATTTTAATCCATTAAAAGAAGCTTTACAGAATGATGGAATCACAAATTACAGATGCCTTTTGCCAAGTACAACTTTTTTTCTTATAATTAAATCCTAATGTACAGTTATCCCTCTGTTATTTACTAAAAAGTCTAACTTTTATTTGTTTACTTTGCAGAATAGTTTTGCTCATTACTATTTAAAGCTGTTAGTAGATATCAAATTAAGGCAATAAATATCTTATGAATAACATGCCATACTAAGAAAGAAAAGGGAAAGAGAGGATTTTTAAAAAAAAACCATAGTTCCAATCTTCTGTAAATTGCTGAGCTCTTCCTGGGCGCTGCTAAGCATCCTCAGCTGCCCCTGAAGTCAATGGGAGCTGTAAGTGCTCACAAGCTCTTTAGCATCCTAGCCCTGAGCACCTGGTACTCTTACGCCTCCTATTTGTCTAGGGCTTAAAAGAAGTCAGCTCCAAGCATTTGCTGATGCTGCACGTTGTGCTGCAGTGTAGAAAAGTATGAGTGGCATGTAAAGGAGCTAGTTTGAGCACTTGAGGCTCTTTAGCAGAAAGGAACTGGGAACTTAATTCCCTGAGGTACCGTTGGGCGCGTATCCTGCTTGTCACTAGCTGGTTCTGTGATGCTTCCATTAAAGCCAAAGAGAAGCCGATGTTACTTTCAGAGGTAAATGACTACACTAGCAGGATTTTTCTCATGAGGCAAGTTAAGTCATTACAGTGAATGTCACAGCCGTGAAGGAGGTCTCACCTTACTGCTCAGGGGCTAGCCAAAGCACTTCACTGAGAACTACTCTTGCTCACCCTTTTTCCCAGGTGTTCCCTAAGACTTGACTGTTGGGGAGGTTCACTTCTAGTGTAGTGACAACCACCAGGAGGAGGTTCTCCTGTCATTCTGTAAATATACGCCCAGTGACTTATCAGGTTAGAGAAGAAAAAAATAGGAAAAACCTAGAGGCTGACTGCTAATAGTAAAATGATTCATGTGGTCTGCAGCTTACTTTCTCTCTCTTTTCTGAAGAGGAAGAAGGTAACCAGCCCAGAGCATGCTACTTTATTTTATCAACAGAAGCTTATTTCAATCTATTCCTTTACAGGAAAAAAAATATATTTCTGAGCACATACTTACCTGTGCATCTGAGGGAAATGTATTAACCCTACTGCTTCTAGGGAGACCCTAGATGAAACTACACTGTGTAAGTAGTAAATTCTGCCACGTAGAAGAGCTGGGGCTCTGGTGTGTGGCTTTTGCTTACCAGTGTTGAAACTCACTGTCTCGCCTAGCTATACTTCTTTAGTTACAGTCGTTATTCAGGTTTTTAGACCTTGATTCTAAGGTTCATTTGCACTCAACAATGCAAATAATATAGGTAGCTACCAACACACAAATAAAAACCAAGTCCAATCATGAAGAGAGAGAAAAATAAAGAATGGATTGATCATGAGGAATTCTTATTTTGCTTTTTTTTTATTTTCTGTCTTTAAAATTGTTTTAACAAGAAGAAACATAAATACCACCTCTTTTTACTAAAGCTGATCAGGAAATTACTTGTTTTCACAGAAAATAGTGAGAAATTTTCCAAGCAATTTTCTTAAGAGAAAACTGTTTTCATTGTTGCTTATATTGTCAGAGGAGACAAAACAGAAAGCTTTTATCTTACAAAAGGAGATAATGTCAATCAAAAAGTCTGACTTATTTTTTGAAAGATTAAAACCCAATAAAAATCATTTTCCTGTGTCTCTGTTTTATGGACATGATCTGGGAAAATGAGAAATGAAATTATATTGGATCTGAGATACCTTACTAGGAAAAGATCCATTCTGGCATCTGGAAAAATTACACTGTCACTGAGAGAAATCAGTTCTCCATTTTTGTTTGTCATTAGGCCTGATGAGAACAAAAGCCCAGGTAAGATTTATGACATCCATGATAATAAAATATGTATGTGCCTCACAAAGAAAAAAAAAAAAGAGCTACAGAAATTCTTTTCTCCCTGGCCTCTCTATAAACAGATAGTTTTATATGATGTTAAACAGTATTTGTTTGTGATCACTGAGAACGAGTACCTACTCTAAATATTGGATAGGCATAATTTTATGTGGTATTTATAACTGTTATGAAAATTATGGGTTTATTTTATTGTTTTGTTCAATTCTTTTATATGAATACCAAGTTTCACAATTTTATACAGATTTTGTGATAGTTTCAGAAAACTCAAAAGAGACATGAAACTTAAATTGTTTTAATTTTATTTTGAATAATTTAATCTGTTATTGAGATTATGTAGTAGTTCTGAAATTTTATGATTCTTCACTGAGCCTTCCTATTCTCCACATAGACATTTTGATGAGCTTTCATTGTAGTTTTCAGTCTTATGCAATGTGTTTTGTCTTTCTGAATTTGTTGTCAGACTGGAAAATGATACTTCGCTAACTAGTGACATCAGAGGTATATAGTCATGTTAGACTGGAAATTTTACTGATTATTGTTCTTGTTATAGATTTATTTCATATCATGCCTCGGGAACGAATCAAATGACAAAGTGTGCAATAAAGTTAAATTACCATGAGGTCACTCAGGTTGTCCCTCAAAGAGGTAAAAAGTCTGTGCTGACTCTATAACTGACAAACCTGAGTCACTATAAGAGTTAATTAGGATGAGTTCCAAAACAGTAGGAATTTTTTCTCAAGTAATAGCAATGCAAGGGTGGATGTGGCTCAGACAACATTAAACTGACTGACAGGGATGAAATTGGTGATGACTTTCATGGAAAAAAACATTCAAAATCCACAGCAACTAATAAAGTAATCATTGAACTTTTTTGTGTTTTCCAGTTTCTGATTACAATGGTTAAAAGAGCTTTATCAAACATAATGTCCTTTCCACTGAGTTGACCTCGGCACAGAGTTGACCTCTTAGTATTCCACGGATTTGAAGTAAGTATTAGGAAGAAAAAGGCTACTAATACCAAAGGTCACCCTTGGTTCGAAAGCCAGGCTAGAAGCTTGAAAAAGATTTCTAACAGTTAGATTAGAAATTAGAGTCTAGGGGGGGTAAAAACTAACATGACTGCCCCCCATAATAATTACGACCATAAGTCAAAAAAGTCACATCATTTTTCTAGCATTATTATGTGATTCCTAGAGCTCCAGCACATGTAATATTTATGGATAAAATCATGCAACGAGCAATGATTTGAAATCAGGATGTACTGTCTTTCATAATTCTAATTGTCATATCAAAAAGTCTTTGAATGATAACAGTAAAAACAGCCACTCAGTGAGTCATAGTGGAAAACATTTGTTTATCTGAACTGAATGATATTTTTTTTTTTAGGCTCAGCACTTCTTTCCTTATACTTTAACATCATATGAAGCTGCAGGTAAATTTTTAATTATTTCTAAAATTGATTAATTCAGGTTCCAGTTTGTCAAAAGCATTCCTTGAATTTTAAAGCAGATCTTGAATTCTTAGTACTTCATTTTGTAGAAGCTTCTAGGTGCCTGAACTTATATACATGAAAGAAGAGAAGGTTAATCATAATGATATTCTGGTTCTTGCCTTTAAGTAGCTCTTGGTTAACTCAGACAATTCTGGGACACTAGGGTATAATGAACAGAAATGACATCCCAAAAGCCCAGTGCTGTACAAGCTTATAAGGCTTTCATAAATAACATAAGCAACTATTGCAGGCTTAATCTTTTATCTAATTAATGGGCTATGCATGCCTGGAATGACTAGCCTTCCACATTTTCTTTCTATTAGTTTTCCAATATGATATATCAGATGAAAATACGTTACACATCTTATTATGACTGTTTTGCTGGTGGGAAAAGAAAGTAATTGCATGCGTTTTGGTCAAACTTGTCAAGTAAGTGGAAATGAAAGGCACTTCTTTGTAGCACAAGAAAGTTCTACTCCAAAACTAAGTGACCATTACAATTGCACATATTTCTTTTGCTTCTTTTCTTTAAGAGCAACAAGCAGTAACAACAGAAGTGCTCTTCAATCATTATAAGCCAACAAAAGGACAAAGAGTGTTCTGGTGGTTTAGTCTATGACTTGCTGATCAGATAATCTTAATTTGATTCTTTGCTGTGCTATGGCTTCTCTCTGTTAGCCAGTGTAAATTTTCTAGACTTTTAAGACTGAGTAAATACCTTATAATGCAGATTTTAGCTTTTAATAACCACATTGGGAATAAGGTGCATGACAATTACCTAGTCTGTTAAGTGACACAGTTTCCCAGAGTCTTTGACGTAAAAGAATGTTACTCATCTCAGCCCCTTTCCCAGTCTTTCTGTGTGGGAACGCACACCACAAGGTCTATGTAATATCCCGCAGGCAATAAAAGCCTGCTCTGCCTTCACTCTAAGATAACTGGAAGATGTGCTGCTATTTTTGTACGGCACAGTGTTTAAACTCCACCACAGAGACGGACTTGCTATCATCAGCTGAGTACTGCAGCAGTTACTCTTAAGTGGTTGCTGGAGAGATTGGTGCATATGGCTAGCTCATGTCTGCCTTCAGAAAACTTCCCCTCAAATGTATGAGTCACAGTGCTTCATATTTTCACAGCCCAAACACATTTTTTTAACAGACAGCGTATACACATATTGGTATATACGTATGCGTGTGTCCGTGTGTGTTTATGTGTGACAAAATTCCAAAGCTTAAAACCAACCTACGAACTTCACTGAATGTGCACTGTTGAAGTAAGTTCAAAACTCTTCTTTCTTAGACTTACAGATGTTCACTGAAATACAGTACCATTGCTGTAAGTTCATTCATTACAGCAGCAACTTATAATTGTTACCTGGCTCATTCTCAGGCAAACCGGCAAAGTATTTTCCCCAATCTCTCTCTTTTGCAAGCAAAGGAATTATCTTTTAATCTGAAATGTATGTTCATTGGAGAGGAGAAGAGACTGGGAAAAGGACAACTTTATGTGGCAGCTAAGTAATCTCATTTATCATCGATACTGTGCTGTGTAAAACCACTGGTTGTGATCTCAGGTATACAGAATAAAGTTCTTATGAGTCCTCTGCAGCACTTACTGATTCTTTTCACCGGTTGATTTAATCTGTCTCATTATGCTATCACACGTTCTTTCAACCTTTTAGTTTGTTATTACAAGCAGGCTACTTCATTAATAACATCCTGCAATTTAATAACTCAGTATGAATCAGACTATATCTCTGTAGTCTGTTTCAGAAGCTGTTATAACACTTTCTCTATAATTCCTCAGGGTTTTGGGGTACTTTGGATTTTGGTAATGGGACCAGAAATTAGAAGCACTTCTGTTTAAACCTCTACAAGTAGACACCAGAGACTAGAATGTGTTTAATCTGATTTATTATATATGCTTATATAAGAATAATATCAATCTTTCTCAGGAAATACCGATTTATCTCCCAAGAAAAACATGGTTGTTCAAGGTCAAATGACAAAATTATTACACTTATGCATCTTCTTCACCTCAGCTTCACCTCACCACATCACTACAGTACTAGAGGTGTAACAGCCTTTCAAAAATAGGTTTGATGTGCATCACCGCCTATCTAGATGTATTATTTTCTTCTAAAAATATCTCAGTGAAAGAAATATTACCAGTTAGAACGAGTAAATAAGAATCCAAAATTTTTGTCATTTCTGTGTAATCCTCAGGGGTTCCCTTGCCTTGTCTGCTCAACAATTTTATCAGATACCAGATATATTGGCTAATTCTTAATCTTCATGCTTATGCTCACATTTAATTATTTTTTTTTAGTTTTTGAAGATGTTAAATCCCTGAAAGGCTTTTCTCTTGTTCTTCCCTCCCCTTCTTATTAGGTGTATTTTTTCTTACAACTCTGTAATAAACATTTTAGAAATGACTGAAGGTAGATATGTTATGGTAATAGCATTAACAATTGTTTGTGTAATTTTATTTTTTCATGAAGAAACACAAAGTAGATATTGAAAAAATATTACAAATCAAATAGCTATTTACATATACATATTCTGTAAGCACCTTTGACAGATGAACTGCATCAAGACTTAGATTTAGAGTTTCTTCAAATTAGTATATTTTTCTTAATGTTAGTTTTGAAAGTTAGATATTAATTATGTTTCTAAAAAGTAGGAAATACTGAATTTAGAAGCTAATTTATCTTATGATAAATGGAATTAATAAGAAAAGTTCACTTTAGTGAAGTTTTGGTGAAATTAAATAATTTGGTGACATGTTCCTTGTTCTTATAATATTGTGATTCTTGTGACGTAAGTTAAGGTAGGTCTACAATACTCCCTACTAAGCTCAAAGTACTCTCCTTTATTTCCTATTCAACAAAGTAAATACTGTAATTTTGCTAACATGTGGTTAATCCTTGAAATATTTTATTTGAGGTTTTTCTGGATATCTTGGAACCACTTGTTCCAGAAGAGTTTCAAAGTTGCTAGGTCAAGACAACCATCTCAGCCACAGCTGCAATCCACATCAAGAAAAAGCTACCCGTATACAAGATCTTGTTTCTCTGTTTTGATTTCTATGAAGATAAAACCCAGGCATGTAGAGCTAATAAGAATATTCTTCACTCAAATCAGGCCTTTAATTTGATTACAAGGTATCCAGGAACCTGCATCAAAATCGCTCCCCTGACCCCCAAACCCTAATTGCAGTAGTTTTGAGCTTTTTGTTTAGCTGGTGTTCAGGTTTGTTTCTTCTCAAAACCTGTAGCTTTAAGTTTCTCCCTTACTTATCATTTTTTGTATAAATCTAAGGGCAGTGGGATTATTTAAGGGTGTATGGACTGTCTGAACCTTTCACTGCTAGGACATGCAAAGACAGTATCTTTTATTCTATAACACCGCAAGCTGTTTTTACTTGTTACATAAATTCTTAACTACTTGAATATATCTTGGATACCATGCATCATCTGTATGTATGTAAATGTACAGATATTTTCATATGTCCCTTTCTTTGTATCCTTTAGCTATGTACGTGTTGGCGCATGGAAAGACAAGCAAAACTGCACAAACTATGCAATTGTTAGGTTCTCTTTGCTGTTGTTTAATCAAATTATGAGGTAATAAATCATACTTAGTAAAGAAGTTAAGTACTTGCAGGACTGAGCTGCAAATAAATGTGGATGGAGGGGAAAAGTTGTATTCATTGCAAAAAGAAGGGAAAACCTCATTCAATGCCACTCAATGTCATAATTAATGTGTCAAAAATCAGATAAAGCAATATGTTCAAAAGCACAAAACAGTATTAGTGCAACCTTTTCTATTTATTCTAGTATGTAGGAGTGAAAAGTCTGAATTCTAATTCTAAACTGAATTTAGTAGTTTACATTCCTTCATTGACCTATTTAATATATTAAGTTTTGATTAATTCTCCATTCTACCTTTCCTCAATGAAAACTCTTCTCAACTGTAAACAAAATGAGAAATAGTTGGAATCAAAACATACAAAATGATGAAAAGAAAATAAAGGGAAACTCTCTGGTAAAATTACAAGCTTTCAGCTATCTTCCTTTCTTTCCACAACTTCTATATAAGAGATGAAAATGAATTCAGGAAATACAGTGCTTTGTTACAATAGTTAAATTCTTTTCTCCTTTCTTTGCCTTTCTAATATGCTCTCCTCAGCTCCCTTGTCTTGGTGTTATTTCTGATTTATTTTTTCTCTATATCCATATTTTCATTCTCCTTGCTAAAACGTTATGTTTTTGCTGAATTTACAAGGAAAAAATAACTGGTAAAATAGAATACTGAGTATCTCAGCTTCCTACTTGTCTGGACAGTGTGAGTTCTTAAAATAAACAAACAACACACAAAAAGGTGACCAGTTTGTAACTTTGATCTGTAGTCACCTTATTAATTACTGTCAAATATTTTTTCAGATTTTTATTTTTAAATAAAATCACTAAAGGCAGTATGAGTCAGTTTTATCAGCACTGTTATTATTAACATCAAGGTTTACTTTCAGAAATGCTGTTAAAATAAGGCATATGTTTCTGATCTTTCATTATATTTATACTTTTTGATGTAAAACTGAAATGTTAGGTGGTTTACATCTTCTAGATTTTTCTATCATTTTATTTTCGCTTGTGTTAAGTAATTCCGAGTGATCATTATTTCAATTTCTTTTTGGATGAAACTTGATGTAGGTGTCAGACTGATCTCTCAAACTCTTGTTTGTTTGTTTGTTTTGTTTGTTTGTTTGTTTGTTTGTTTAATTAAAACGAATATTAAGCCTGGGCACTGGTAAATTTATTGTGTCTATTTTTAAGAATTTTAGTATTTTTAAGGATAAAATTATAACTTGTTTAAAATGTAAAAAGATATTTGTGTATTAACAAAAAAATATAAAATTAACAAGGATTTGAACAATTATAAAAATTAAGAAGGTTATAAAATTAACCCTCTCGGTATGGGCACTATCTTCTATTGATCTCAGTGAGCCTGGAGATAACAGCTTAAATGGCCATTGGAGCAAGTCTGAATTATGATGTTGAAAGATATAACGATCTTTGAAGTTATTTTAAGACTCCACAAAAAACCCAGTGAATAGAAAGGATGAATTCTTCCTTTCTTTATGTAAATTACGTATTTTTATGTCACCCATTAATCAAAAAGGTAAATGTCAAGGAAAGTAGATGGTGAAACATTAAGAGTAGAAGGGAGTAAAAACCGTGACACTTAAGCATACCTGGAAATTAGTTTTAAATACATTCCTGATATTCATTATTTATTATCACTCTCTTAACTAGGTTTGCTCAAAATTTTCATTTACACTTTCTGAAAAACAAACAAAAATTAATCTGACCTTTAAAACAAATTAAAAAATGTTTTCATTTCAGGACCTTAACAAAGTTTCTGAAGTTACTTTATCTACCATACAAAAATACATTTTCCTAACAGTCTAGAATCTATGGCTTCTATTTGATAGTGATTTAGGCAAAAATTAAACAGGTTATGGTGGGTTATTTTGTTGTACTAGTTTTGCTTTTCAAAAAAAACAAAATTATTGTTTTAAAAGCACTAGATATGACTTATCTGCTTCTTTAGGAAGACAAATATATTTGCAAATTATTTCCTAAAGGTACTTTCCAAGTCCTATTAAATTTAATAGCTAGATTTTTATGTATTTTAATGATGAGGTCATGTCTAATAACAGTTTTGATAGGTACATACCCAAGAAATCAAGTTAGTTAAAAATGATTTGCTGTCTTTTTAATGTCTCAACTTTTTTAAAAAACCTCAAGAAAATGATCTTGTGTCCTTCAAAGGCTTATATAGTTTCCAGAAGGAGGTCCATGCCTGTTTGCCAGATTGAAATGCTAGACAATTTGAACTGTTCTGTCTCTAAGACGGAATCCACCCAGTAGAAGAATATAGTTGTGCAATATATGGGTTATCAAGGTGACCATAAAGTGTGGTGGTATGGTTAAGAATGTCAGCTTTGAGGCTCTTATTCCTCCTCTTCGTTTAATCTGTCACTGAAAATAACATAAACATGTCATAAAAAGTTTCAGTTAAGACTGAGAATCTGGCAGGCATTCATTTTACTAGATCTAAGAAATTTCCCTAAGCTTAAAACCAAGCAGAATCTATACCTCTGCAGGAAAAAAATGAATGATTCTGTGTTATATTCTGAAAATAACCTTTTCATAAACTAAAATAAGAGTAATCAATAATTTTTACTCTTTAATTCTGCAGAACCACTCAAAGAAACTTATGTCACTGATTTAGAAAGCAAATGAGCTGATGGGGGGTGGGGGGAAGTGTGTGTGCAGCAGAACAAGTGAAGGGAATAGAAGATAAGACGGGACAACCTCAATAACCAGTTAGCAGAGACCTCTGTATATATAGCAAGAAGCCTCAGTCCTGAGCTTAATTTTCTCCACTGGGGAAGAATCTCAAAATACAGGCCTTAGTCAATATCATTCTGAAGGACAGCAACTCATACCCACCCTAGAAGTTAAGTTTCAAAATGTGATCAAACTGTATTTTCCTTATCAAACTCGTTCAAATGACTATTTGCTTTTCAGGTCATATCGCTATTTACATAATTGCTTGAAGCTAATATATACTAGTCAGAAATATTTTGATACACTGCACTTTTTTTCTTGATGACTCATGCTTCATGCCTTGATATTTATCATGGATTCAGCTGCACACTCTAACTTGAGTTTGTGCCTACTTTACTGATTAAACTGAATATTTTAGTAACAGAATTTACATATACACTGATTGCCCTGTGCACTTGTATTTTTTTCTGAGGGGAAAAAAAAGTAAGGAGTGTTACTTTCATGGCTTTTTATGATGTATACTCTGTCTGTCCCCTTGATGTACATGTGATTAAAGCTTTTTCAAACCATTTACAGACCTTATTCTTTTGCCAGGACTCAGATACAGTGTATTTAATTCCAAAATTTGGACCCTTTAGGAAAATGCAGAAATGAATAGTTCTCTTAGAAGTAAACAAGTAAGTTCCCTACTATGATGAAAGAAGAGCGATGTTTATGAAAACCTGGCTAACATACACAAGATCTATGCTGCCAGGAATCGTATTCACTACAATTTGGGAAGACTAAAAACAATACTGTGAATGTGGCAGGAATGTGATTTTGGCTGTTATGTAAAGCAAGCATCACATTCCTCTGTTATAAACCTATACTGGTTTCATTACTGATTTCACAGTGAAGACTATGAAAGCAGGTCACTGTTTGGAATGCAAAGTTATTTCTTTTTCCTTATAACTTTGAATTAATTTCTGTTTTCACTTCCACCCTTTTATGTTCTCCAGTGTGTCTGTGAACATGTACCTGTTTTTGAGCTTATTTGTGCCTTCATAAGAAAGTAAGGTATTGAGCATAAATACTCAAATTAGGGTTACTTTCTTGCTTCGTTGTAATTATACCTACAGGATAATACAAATGAATCAGAAAAGATAGTCCTGCAGCTGTGTCTGCATATATACAGTGCGCTGAGTAGTCCTAGAGCACAAGGGAGTGTAACTTTTGGGAAGGTAAGAGTCTGAATCCCTTACAGTTGAGGGTTCTCCAGAGTCAAAACCTATTTACTGGGCTATGACACATTATCACTCCCACAAGAAGCCCCTGGCCCTGTTTTTCATTTCACAGAAGAGGCATAGCCTCAGTGGACTCATACACGGTGCTGTAAACCCTGAAACAAAAACGGTATTAAGTGTAACTGTTTACATGTTACATTTAGCCAAGATGGTAGCATTACTGAACATTTGTTTGAGATGACTTCAGTAATTTAGTAAGAGTGCATTTAGTCTATAATAAAACTACTCCCTATGTTTTATGTATCTTACTTTAAAACAAGGAAACCAAATGGAAGACCTGGGAGTAATCTTTCTGATTCACTCTCAGTCTTTGGAAACAAGTTTCCATGTAATATTTTTCCTTCCCACAATAGAGCATTCACTTGAATGTCAGTGATCTGTAGGTATGAAAACACTTAGAATATACAGACTATATGTATGACCACAGACCTGCTTTACAACTTCTCCTTCTATATGGATTCCAGGTATCAGGTGTAGACCAAAATGTTATTATTCATGCATTGAGATGTAGTTGATTAGTTTTTTTCTTAGCAGGTATCAAGAAGTAAGCTTTCCAGTCTTTATATTTTGTATGAATGTGAATAATTAGAAGACAATGCATTAGAATCAATATATAAAATATCATGCAAACAGTGCATGCATCAGATCACAGTATTAGTCTGATTCAGGAAGCAGTGATGTATTTAATGCCTCAGCAACTATCCCTTGTTGGAATATCAAAGCACACATTTCAGTCACCACATTATGAAAAAGTTAAAATGCTACTCTGTGCAAAAGAATTGGCAAAACCTATTTTTTTTTTTATTAAAAGCACATGTCTCTGCTAAAAATTCACTGTAAAGATGAAACCAGTAAACAGTAAGAAGTGTGAGGTGGATTGAAAACTAGCCGAATAGTTGGGACCAGAAGGTCATCAGCAGCAGCACAAAATCTGCTTGGAAGCCAATGACTAGCAGTGAACCCCAGGGGTTAATCATGGAATCACAGAATTTTTAGAGTTGGAAGGGACTTCTAGAGATCACCCAGTCCAACTGCCCTGCTGATGCAGGAATGCCTAGAGCACATTACCCAGGACTGCATCCTGGTGGGTCTTGAAAATCTCCAGAGAAGGGGACTCCACAACCTCCCCAGGGAGCCTGTTCCAGGGCTCTGGCACCCTCACCGTAAAGAAGTTTTTTCTTAGGTTTGAAATACTGAGTCCAGTCCTGTTTAACCTGTTCATTAATTATTTGAATAATGGGACAGAGTATGCCCTCAGAATGTTTGCAGACCAAACTGAGAGGACTGGCTGATACACCAGAGGGTTGTGCTACCATCCACAGGGACCTGGACAGGTTGGAGAAATGGGCTGACAGGGATCTCATGAAGTTTAACAAGCAGAAGTGCAGTGTCCTGCACCTGAGGAGGAACAACTCCATTCACCAATACATGCTGAAGGCCACCCAGCTCGGGAGCAGCTTGGCAGAAAAGGACCTGAAAGTCCCAGTGGACACCAAGTAGAGCATGAACCAGTAATGTGCCCTCATTGCAAAGCAGGCTGGCGGTATCCTCAGCTGCATCAGGGAAAGTACTGCTGGCAGGTTGAAGGACATGATCCTTCCTCTATATTTTGTGCTGGTGTGACTACACTTGGAGTGCTATGTCCAGTTCTGGGCTCCTCAGGGACATGGACATACTGGAGAGACTCCAACAAAGTGCCTTGAAGATGATGAAGGGACTGGAGCATCTCTCCTATGAAGAAAGACTGAGAGCTGTGACTGTCCAGCTTGAAGAAGGGAAGGTTTGGGGGATCTGTACATAAATACCTGAAGGGAGCCTGCAAAGAAGATGGAGCCAGCTTCTTTCAGTAGTGCCCAGTGAAAGAACAAGAAGCAATGGGAACAAACTGAAATACAGGAGATTCCCTCTGAACAACAGAAAACACTTTGTTTACCCTGAGGGTGACTGAGCACTAGAATAGGTTTCTCAGGGAGGTTGTGGAGTCTCCCTCCTTGGAGATATTAAAACAAAACAAAACAAAACAAAAAAAAACCCCAACAACATCTAGACACTATCCTGGACAGCTGGCTCTTACTGGCCCTGCTTGAGCAGGGAGGCTGGACCAGATGTCCTGTAGAGGTTTCTTTCCAACCTCAACCATTCTGTGATTCTGTGAAAAACATTCACTTATGGGTGAATGCTAAAAAAGCATCAAATATAAATGAAATCATGTTCTAGTGTCTACCATTGACTTCATAAATAGCTAAACAGACAGAAAGCTAGATTGACAGAAAGAAATCATATGTGCCTTGGTTAGGTATACATGACAATTCATTACTTCATAGTTGTCTAATTTCACCATAATTAGGTGAAAAGTACTTGAAAAATTATTTTATTACTGTAATTTAATACCTTAAGAAACAAAAATAATCTTGATTACAAAAGGGAGGGATTAAACGGTAGAGGAGGAAGAGGAATCTAGCTTTGATATCCTTGTGAATCCATTATAACTATAGTATTTTTATGGGTTTTAAAGCACTACAAGTGTCAAACCATGGTCCCCAAGACACTAAAGGAAATAATTTATACTGAAGACATTTCTACAGTGTTTGATTGTACAATCTAACTCCCGATTCATATGACAATACATCCCAAGATTCTAGTCACCTTATCTTTTCATGTTAAAGGTCCTAATTGAAAGATGCACTTAGGTTACCTATAACTTTAGGGAAGACAATGAAGACAGACAGAGAAAGAAGGAGGTTTTGGGGGGTTCCCAATCCACCTGGAGTTTGGAGGTATTGAAGCACAAACCTAAATTTGAAAGCCTCAAAGATCTCATTATGTGCTACTTTCCACACAAAGTGGCAGATATTCAAGTAACAGGGCTTTCAGTTGCTTGAGCATGCTGTGCACATAATGACATGACAGATCAGTGAGATATATGTAGTGTGCAGAGTATTAAGAGCCTCTGTGTTATTTCATTAAAAAGGTAAGTAGGTCTCATTTTTCTATATCTATCTTTTTTTTTAGTGTTATCTTATTATTGTTTTTCATAGCTGAGGATACAATTCCATGCCCCAAAAAAAAGAAATGAGACATTGACATTATTCAGATAAGTATGTCTGTATTGGTACAAAGAACTACAAAAATCTGAACATTAGATTGGAGTTGCTATAACAGTACAATGAAAGATGAATGACTGTATATCAAGTTTTAATGAATACCTGACTGAGCAAGCATATGAAAACAGCATGAGCAGAATTTAGAACAAAGAATTGTCTCAATAGGATATTAGTGATAAAAACTCTGTTGCTCTGTATTGAGACAGAGATGAAGCCTCATACTTATCAGAACACAATACTGCCAATATGGACATCAAATCTTTTGTTTTTCAATTCCAACCCATAAAACTTTACATTCCAGTTGAGTAATAAAACCACACTTGTTTTGAAAAGCCGTCCTATGTCTCATCATAAATCTGCTACTTGTATAGTTCCCAAAGTAGCAAAGTTTGTAATAAAAGTTTAAAGTACTTTTGGAATTGCTATTATAACCACAGTGAGAAACACTGATGTACAGATGAAAGCCCACTTTCTAAACAACGGAGATGGTTCTATTTCAACTGCTCAGAGATACAGTCAAGTTTTCATTAACTTGAGGCAGAATTTTACCCCAGAAATACTGAATAGTCTGTTTAGCAGACTGTTCAGTCTTTGCAACACCAGGGAGACACCTGGGGAAAGAATCATCTGTTTATTAAAATCTGAGTGTCTTCAAACATTTTTTTTATATCCTAATATCTTTAGTTTAATATTTTTTTCATTTATAATGAAAATTATATTACACACTTGAAAAATGCGACTACATAAATATTAAGTTTTTTAAATGTGTAACAAATTGTAACAGCTTAGGGAAGGAAGTTAGGCCTAATATTTTAGTCCAATATGATATAATTTTTAAACTATTAAAATGAAATAGTTACTTACCAAAGACATAGAGGTTAGAGTTACACTTGGGGAATGTTATGGAGTTTGGCACAGAACTTAGAGGAACGTGATCTGGTACCTCATTCTGAATTATCTTCCCCTGCTGTGTCAAGGAGGGAAAAGAAACAGCAGGACATGTGACACGGCTGAGCTCAATATGTGAAGAGGACCAAGAGAAGTATAGACTGGGACAGGAAAAACTTCCACTCACACACACAGATGCACACACACTGGTACGGTTAACAGACACGTTTCCTAATCGCCAAACTAGCGAGTTGGTACAGCCCAGCCTGCAGCAACAGGGCACTGACTCCTTCGGTGTAAGTCTCTAAGCAGGGTTTGCCACCAACATGTTGGGTGTTGACACAGTATCACCTGTTGATCCATAGCCCATACTAAGGTTTGTCACACTCAATTCTTGTTTGCATAGCCATGTCAGCCACAGTTCATTGCACTCAGTTAGGCAACGCTTGATCAAGACAAGGCTGTGATGCTCCTGTAACATAGCACAATGTTGAACAGTAATGCAAAGGGAGTATCTCTACATACCAAATCCTCTCTGATATTTATAGGCTTCCAGATTTTGTATTTCAGCTCACCAAAAAGAAATAGCAGTGCAGAGATCACAGGCATTTTAGTGAGAATGTTGGCTATGTCTATGCTTTCAGTAAAATTAGTTAGTTGTGTGTTCAGTCCAACTAATACGAAATTACCTATGTCCAATACTTTAAATTTTCCAGCCCACCCCAGTTAGGGTGGATATTTGGAAATTGTCTGTTGGAAATAGGATATGCCAAGTCTTGGACCAAGCCTGGAATTTGTTTGGGAGTGCTAATTGGCAGGTGACATTTTTATATGAGAAACTATTTTAACATTTTAACCACATAAATGACCAGTTCCAGTGACAGTCTCAATGTGAACATTCCAAATCAACTTAAATTCATTAGTACAGAGTTAGACCCTGGATAAGTACATACATGAAGAATCTGAGACCTGGAAAAGTATGTAAGTGGTAGGGATCATATAGAATGAGCTGTGGCAGTCATCTGAAAGGCACTCCATGTGGTAGATTCATTCTAGCTGTGCCTCTAAGAGTCAGTCTAGAATGAAAGACAGAGAGCTGAGTTGTTCAACTCTGGATACAAGTTAATACTCTTTTAACTTTACCTGCAAAGGAAAACCCTTCATAGAATATTTTATCCACCATCATGGATTTACAGGCTTAGACATGGATTTAAATCAGTTCTAAGATCTACAGTTCTCATACTGTATGAAATTAATGATAACTGTTGTCTGACTGATTTGAAGATAAATTTGGTTTTTTGTTACAGCTAGTGTGAAGCAGAGCTGAGCTTATCTACTTTCAGCAGAGTGAAACAGGCTTGTGAAGGGAGGATAGAATCTTCACCATTCTTTTAAAGATCGTACTGTGTTCATTGACCACAATGTCTGTGCTGTAGGCTGGTATCCACCAGATACTGGAGATTACTTAGATACTATTCTAATGCCTGGATTATTTTTTGTAGCTGAGAAGATGTTAAATATCAATTTACAACTATATTCTATAGTGATTGGAAGCAAACTGAGAATGCTTATCTGCAGTAAGAATGTACTGTCCAACAGTGAAGAGCCTGGGTCATACAGATTACATGCTATGGTTATGCTATAAATAGAGTGACCACCTCTCAATGAAAGCTAGAGGGGAATCTGTGTGTTAAAAAACCATGATTAAAAAATTCTTGAAGGAAAAGAAAAACCACAGTAACAACAAAGAGAAGAAGACCGCATAAGAAATCCCAGGGGTTTTACTCTCCGTGTCTTTTGAAGTTCTCCACGATATTCAAGATGTTATTTTTGTTTTCTGTACTGTGTTTAATTCAATAGGAAACAGTGTGATGGACTTTACTTGAAAGTTATCTTGAAGATCCACAAAGGCAAAACATAAATATAGTTTATCCTTCATCAAGGACTTAAGCTAAAATGCTTCATGAAATACAATGCTATAGTTTCACATAATACAGTCTCAGCATCTTTCTTTCCTCCCATGTCCCTTGCACCTGTTTCCCCTGTGTATCCATAAATCTGCTGCTCCAGCACAGTATTGTTTATCCTTTAAAAATCTGTTGAGATCACCGGTTTAGCAAGCTGAGGAAATAGTAATAGATCTTTGAAAAACATTTGGATTCATTAGATGCTGTACCTAAGGTTGATTTTTTTATGCTGGTGCAGAGTAGGATAAAAACGCACAGATTCTTTTTTTCCTAGTAACCCTCATTCAAGGACTAGCTGCAGTTGAAGTCTTCTTCATCCTCAGAATTCCCCATTAGTGTCCTCTGAGGAATCTTTAGTCCCCAAGGACTGAAGGGTCTTTGGGTCCTGAAGGACCTTCATCCTGAAGTCCCCATAGGGTCATAGAGAAACCCTTGAGGCATAAAGCTTCCTAGAGATCTGAAGGGAGGGTGGGGTGATTTTAGAATCTGCATGATGCAGCGGATAAAAGTAATAACATAGTGCTTGATCAGCCTTTCACACTCAGACAAGCTATGGGAGCAGGTGTTTCAGGGTCTGAGGTCTGCAAAAGCCAGATTTCTTAAGACCTCATTTGCTGAATCTACCTTTTCTATCACAAGATTAATTGCTTCAGCTAAACAGAGAGAAACAGCACATGGTGCATCATGAACCATGTTACAATTTGAAAGTTAATATGTACAGATTTTAAACTAAACAGAATTGGTATGCTGATATTTTTTTTATATATTTCCAGTGTCAGTAAAATGAAGAAACCGAGACTATTTTCACTACACTGAAAATCAGAGCGAAAGCGCTTCCTTCCTACTGTGCAGCCCTGGGAGATACAGTAAAAGGTATAGAACAACACAAACAAGTCCAAAGTGCATATAACCCCCTTTTCCCTTGAGACTTCATAAGACCCTTTACCTTCAGCTGTTTGTCCCGTTTGTTATAATGAACACGGTATATTGCTATCCAGTTATTTTTCTCCTGTTATCAAAAGCAGCATTTGCCCCCCTCCCTCCTCTTTTCTTGACTATAGAGTAGTTAAAGACTGCTAGTGAAACCAAGGTAGGGATTCAGTTTCAGATTAAGCTGTCTACATCTAAGTGGCTGCATACTAGTCTGTCCTGATTTGAAACAGAACAGAACCAATTTTCCTTTCAGTAATTTTACTTTTCAGTTAAGTCTCTTTTAACTAACTGTGCTGGCATACTTTTCAGACAGCGTCTGCTTCCAGAGTGGTAAGGTCTAATGTTTATAGTTGATGCCAAGGAACGGTATGCAGAGAGGCTTTTGCTTATACTTATTGCTATAACAACCAAGGCCAGCCAACTTTGTTATTTGCCCCGTTGGAGGGTCAGAAGTGGAAAAGTGTAGAGGGATTGCCCCTGCAGGGAGGAGTGGACAGGACAGGTGACCCAAAACTGACCAACAGGGTATTCCATCCCATCTGCCTCATGCTCAGTATAAAAGCTGAGAGATCAAAGGAGTCAGTCTCTTTCTTCAATGGCCAGCATCTGAGGAGGACTCTGTCTGCCTTGGACCCTCACCCATGCATTCCTGAATCCAGTTCCTGAATCCAGTTCCTGTTCGTCGCAGAGTCCAGTTTGGGACACTCCCAGTGCTTGCCAGTGACAGGATTGTCAACCTGGGAGCTCGATATGGTTTTGTATATATTGTATATATTTCATTATTTTCTTATTACTATGATTATATTTTCTTTTTGTTGTTAATAGTTTTAGTTTCATATTTTGTTAAAGTAGTTTTAGTTTCTTTTCAACCCATAAGTCTCTCTCCCTTATTTTATCTTCCTTCTCTTCTGGGAAGGGAAAGAGGTTACAGAGAACATCTGTCGGTCGTTTAGTGGCCAGCCCAGCCTAAACCATGACAGTCACATGGACCTTCGAGCCTAGGTCACATTATAGTCAAAACACAATACAGCAAAGAAACCTATGGAATGATTATGGCGATAAGCACTAGGTGTATGACTCAGCTACTTACATGTACTGCAGTGGGTTAGGACGTCCAAGATATCTGTGTGGTGCTGGCAGGCACGACACAAGTTGCAGGGAGGACTTGCATTCTTTTGGAGTGGCAGCTGGATACCTGGCAGGATCAGAGAACAACTCAAATAGCACTAGATGCCAGCGTTCACACAGCTGAATTGAGTCCCCACTGAATATGATGCCAAATTAGAAAAATTGTTCTCAAATAAGCATCAATGTGTGAGAACCCTACCTGCCGATGTCTTGATCTAAACCCTGTTGGACTGTGATAAAAGCTCATCTCCACAACCACAGAGGAGCACAGACAGACAATGGCAGATGGAGGAACCCAAATAGTAGTCTTCCTCATTGCTCCTGTGCTCATCATAGGAGCACAATCAACCCTTAAAATGTCGATCTCCACAAGCCCAGAGGAGCACAAGGGCACAATGGCAGGCAGGAACCCAAATTAAGAACTCAGAGGAAGGGACACCATTAAAGGAAGAAACAAAGGCAGGGAAAGGGATGGATTTAGCTGATTCAGGGAGGAACAATTGTGGAAAATGGAGTGGTAAGAGGATAAAAAGGGCTGGCCACGTGTAAATAATTTGCTGATCGGTGTGCTTGTTTGGCCATGTTCTGTGACTGAACAGCACAGTCTGCCCTATCTTCTTATTAAATTCCTAGCACTTTTGCTGTGTGAGGGACTCCCTGTTCACTCTGTGTGTGTGTGTGTGTGCACACGTGTGTATAGGGGTCTAGGCACAAGCAACTAGAGTCAGACGACGGGTTGGAGCGCCCGCATGCCTGTGGTGCAAGGAACTGAAACGAATGTAAGTCTGGGTACCAGGAGCTGGGCTGGGACTGTGGGCTGGAAGGCCCATATGCCTGGATGCCAGAGCCTGGAGAGACCAGAGTGAAACTGAGTGCCAGTCACTAGGGTAGGACCAGGGGTCAGGAACCTGTGTGTCCATGGTGCCAGCACCAGGAGAGGGTGTGGGTGAGTGGGTGTGTGATCGTTAGCAAAAAAACAAGCCAAACTAGCCTATGAGTAGATGAAATGGTTTGGAAGCCAGGAGTGTCTCCAAAAGGAGGATCATGGGAGGTTTGCTACTGGGGCTGAGGCGAGTGCCAGAGAGTTCTCTGTGTGTGTATGCATGCATAAACATATATTCTTACCAACGGACCTCTATCCAGCTCAGCCAGAGGGGAACAGGATGGGCCTGTTGGTGCTCTCTGTTCTTGAGAGTGCTCCGTGAGTCTGTCTGTGACCTGCGTGGCTGGCTGTGTGTATGAGTATACATGTGGTGTATATGTGTTCTCTGGGTGCCTGTGCCTGCAGGTGCTACGTCTTCAGCCTTGTTACTGGCTGGACTTGCGGGCACAGAGGTGCAGCAGCCTCACCTCTTTTGGGCTGTCAGATCCCAGAGAATATATTTTCCCCTAACAGCTGGCATCTAACAAAGCTGATTCCAATCCTTACAATATTTCATAGGATTTTCTAATGTCTAATTTACAGTGATGTGACCACAACCTTTACCATCGTTATGAAAAGCTGCCTTAATTTTTCAGAGCTTTGCAAAAGATTCATAAGCAGATCTTTTTCATTCAGTTTAATTGCTGTCTCTCAATACAGAAGTGAAATGAAAGATATTCCCACAGCACTTGGGTTTGATCCACATTACTTATACTGTATGTGTGTGGGGGGTGTTGTTGTTTTTGTTTGTTTGTTTGTTTTGTTGTTGTTGTTGTTTTGGTTGTGTTGTTATGTTGTTTTGTTTTCCACTAGGTTTGTAGTCTCTTAATATTTTCCTTTGTACCAGTGTAACAAAAAAGCAGAGCTGGTCAAACCTTACTTTCTTCTAGATATTAAAAGCTGTGTACTAATCTTCTTCCATGGAAAGTAGGTAGAAAACTGTACAGAAATAATTAATTTGTTTATACTACCACCTTCAGCTGAGCTAAAGAAGACCTTGTGAAATAGTGGAACAACTTGCTAAAGGAAGTGACAGGCACTCAGTTTTAGTGCTCTGAATGGAACAACACAGTGACCTGTCTGAGAAGGCATTTTCCCCAAATTGTTAATACTAAAGAGGAAAGCATCCATAAGAGAAATTAAACAGTAGCCAAGGAATTACATAGAGATCTTTTTGCAACAGAGGAGTCAGCTTGAAAATTAATACAAAGAAAGCACAGAAGCTTGTGATGGGGGATAGAGAACAGAGAAACACAACGGTAGTCCACACCTGGCTTGACACTGCCATCAGTTGCCCTTTGGCAGCAGGACGTCCAACAAGAACAGTCAGAGCTGCCTCTCAATCAGACTGTGTAAGTAGTCTGCATCCAGCTAGTAGTCTCAAAATGAAAGACGCAACAAGTAGAGATCCCACCTCAGGTAACTCATGGGGGACTTTCTCCCAGACACGTGCATTAGCAGGTTTTAGGGAGCTGGATGGATATAGACCAAGAGAACCACTATCTCCTAGAAAAGGTGCAAGTAATTAGGAGAACTCACACTCACAAGAAAGGGAGATGTGCATCCATATGCCCTGTGGAGGATGTGTACATGCATCTAACTATGGATGTGTGTGGGAATTAGAATGCTTTGGCATTAGTTATAAAAAGGTGTTTAGAAATGTATAGGAGTTTACCAACATTTTGTAAGTGTCTGGTATTTACTTTATAGGTGATATCGATCCTGAACATATGGTTCATTGATTAGCAGTTGAGTGTCATTAATAAATCAATAAACTACTTTAATGCTTGATTTGATTTAAACCATGTGCAACAAACCGTCTGTCCCTGTGACACAGTCCAGCAACCTCTCTATGGATCACCAAAACTCTTGGCCCAGCCAGAACAGTGTCACAATTTGGCAGATACTATTAAGTGGAGGTCACATTGGCAAATTCGTCATGAACGAAGAACTTCAGGTTATCCCAAAGCAATATCAGCAGCCTGCAAACACTAAATCATTGCAATTTGAACACAGAGGTTTCTTTTGTATCTGTCTGGAAAGCAACCTTCCATAAAACAACCCTACCACAAATACAGCTGGCACCCTACTGCTGGTCTAAAATGTCCACTTCTGTTTCTAGCTGACTTAAATCAGTAGTGCGATTCAGACTGGCAATTGATAAGTAGAGGACTAGTCCCAGCAGCAGACACATAGCAGCTCCTCCCATCTATCCTCTTTCTGACTGTTTCCTGCTTGTCTCCCCATTCCTCTCTTTTTCCCAACAAGGTCACTAGCAGGTTACGTTACTGTACAGGTCAATTTGATCTGATCCCTGTATTTTGTTTCATGTCCTTGACACCTAACTTCTTGTTACTCCAGAGCTACCAAAAAACTCTTCCTGCAACACAGAGAAAAAAAATCATAGGATTTTAAGCACATATTGGTGAAACTTGACAAAAATATCCAAACCTAAATTGATATAAATATTGCTATTATCTGAAAAATAAATTCATATTTAATGTGTGAGTCTTATCAGAACTAGTTAATAACACCTACTTCATATTTAGCCTCTTTTTCTTCCAGAGAATATTGTTCTTGCTAAAGTGAAACTACCAATGTGCTAGAAAAGCTGTGTATACAGTATATGATACTTTGTGATTATGTCTCAGCAGTGGCTTCCTAAAGGCAGTAGCATGGAGTGCTTTGGATATTAAGCAGGAATAGAAGATAAGTGGTATATGACTGCTACTAGCTGCTCCACGACAAAAGTGTTTGATCTTTAATTCTCACCAATGCTTCTTAACCACACAAAATATGTTTCAGAGAGATGCAGCTGAGCATGGTATGACTGTAGTGGCCTGTTTAACCACTAGGTGCAAGTTACACCTTTGCGGCAGAGTCATGTATGTTCAGTGGAGAAAAGTCTTTCAGCTATACCCAAGACAGTTGCTCACGCACCTTTAAATTCTGGAAAGAAATTGCTAGCCTTATTGCAAGAATTTCAGTTAAAAGTGGGCCTGCATGTATAGGTACGTTTTTCACTGTGAGACATACAATATATAGAATTCAAAATGCAAATGCTCTGTAAAACTATAATAAAACAATTAAAAATCTCCACCTCCAGTTATCCTTCAAGCTGATTGAGATGCCTCTAAGGTAGCAAAAAAATCTCAGACAAGTTAAAAAAAACATGTTCAATATGTAAATCCTTTCCCTCCTCCAGGTAAATCCAATTTATAGTAAACTCAATAATAACAGATATTTTATACTGTAGTGATACAAAGTGGAAAAACAAGTGCTAAGACTACTACTTGATAAAATTATTGAGAAATTATCTCTTAGTAATAAGTTTTCTTTATTCAATTCAGCTGTTATTTCCCTATCCCACAACTACTTTTCCCTCAAATAACTTACCACTTGACAATATAAGTAAGATTGACTAAAAGCCATGGTATTAGAAGGGATGTTTTACTCGCTTCATAAAGAAAAAAATGAAATGAACTAAAGTTTCACAAAACATCCTATTAGCTTGACTTGAAAGAACAATTCCATTTCTTCTGAATGTCCACTTACTAGGCTTCTTGACAGATAGGCAAATAAAATCTTCAAATCTATTTTATTTGGCATGAGAGATGCAAAGGAAACACAATGAAAATGCTATATTACATATAAGAAAGGGCTGCTTTGCAGCTTTTTCCACTAAGCAAATTAGTAATTTTCTATATTGTTCACAAGATGTCAACCACAAGGGTATTTTAATGCAAGAACGCCACATTCAGGTTTAATGAATGATGCAAATTAGTTTAATACTTCTTCTGCCCCAGAAGGCTGCAGTTTTGTAAATCTGACATTTTTTATGTTCTTAAAACACTGTAACACAACAGTTCACATAATCATAGAAAAATGTAGGCTGAAAGAGATCTCTGTAGGTCACCTAGTCCAANCTTCCCTTCCCCTCCTTTCCCTTCTCCCCAGGCTAAATAAACCCACCCATCTTAGCCTCTTTTCTACTTCCTTTAACCATCTTAATTGCCTCTGCCCTGATCCATTCAACTCTCTCTTGTATGGGGGAAACTAAAACTGATAGTAGTTCAAATGTGGACTCAGAAGCGACTAGCAGAGGGGAATATTGACTTTCCTCCGTTCACTGGCTGTATGCATGGTTATGCTCATGAAGGGCAACACACCAACATGACTACTTGACCTGTGTGTCTGTGAGCACTTGTTGTGTGCTATTATCATAAACCAAGCCAGCAACAAGAGTTACTGAGTGGATGAATTTTCCTTGGTTTTCAGTGCTATATTCATTATTTCAACAGAGTGATTAGTACAAATTCTTGCATAAAGCTATCTATCCCTTTTCTCCAAAGTACTGTGAACGAATTTAACTATCTGGCTTTAACTCAGCTACAAAAAGCAACTTTACCCCTACAAAGTCCCAGAACTACAAGGGATGCACTATTTAATTTTTGAGTGACAGTATTAAGCAGTATATTATATTATGTTGAAAAGAAGACTCAGAAGGCTAACAGCCCTACATCGAAAAGCAATTACTTTCTTTAGTGTTTTGAAGTCAAAGGTCAATATGATCTCTCTGTATTCAAGCGTTTTCTTTTTTGTGAATATAATCTCTTATGAAATAAGTCTGAAAACAAGAAGATGAAAACAAATACACTTTTTTAAAAAAATTAAAGTGCTAGAATTTCACAATAGAATACAAACCTCACAAAATATATTCAAACAAAAGCTGTTACATTGAAAAAAATGTTAGCTCTCCCCATCTCTTTCAAGAACACTTGAACATTATGTACCCTTTTAGAAATGTTTATCTATAATACTGTGGAGGCCATTTATCATAATGTGATGTGTCTTCCAAATAAGAATGAACCTCTGCAGAAAAAGCTCACATTATGTATTGATGCCACATTAGGAGGCCCTGTCTCCAAGCTGTCAGAAAAAGTAATAAAACAGCTAATACAGTACACTTTCAGAAATACTGGCTTTGAGTACAAATGTTGAGGACACTTCAGCTTAGTAAGTAAAAGAATTATCTTGTCACTAAAATAGGAAGTTGAAGTAAATAATCATCTACTCAATGTAGATTAGAGGAGAAAAAATATTTATACTGGAGTAAACTAGGAGAGGGTTCCTTGCATTCAAAGTTAAATTCAACAAATATACTAGTTAACAGTTTTATAACTTTAACAGACATTTTAAACTGAGTCAACAACTTTGCCCCGGTTTCAGCTGGTATAAAGTTAATTTTCTTTCTAGTAGCTGCTGTGGTTTGGATTTAGTATGAAAATAATATTGATAACATATACTGTTTTAGTTGTTGCTAAGTAATGTTAACATTGGTCAAGGACTTTTTCAGCTTCCCAAAGAAGCTGAGAGGCAGCATACACAGGACAAGCTGGCCAAAGGAATATTCCATACTATAGACATCATCTCAGTATATAAACGGGTGTTGGTCAAGGGACAGGAATCACTACTCAGGATGGGCTGGGCAACTGTGGTGAGAGAGACTTGTGTCGTATCACTTCATTTTGTATATTCTTTTACCATCATCATCATCATCATCATCATCATCATTATTCTCTTCTGTTACTGTTCTATTAAACTGTCTTTATCTCAACCCATGAGTATTTTTCCCCCCTCCTTTTCTCCCTCTTCTCCCTACCCTGCTGGGGGTGGCGGGGACTGCGCAAGCGGCCGTGTGGTCCTAGGTGCTGGCTGGGGTTAAACTAAGTCAAACTTTAACAACATTACAGAGTAACAAAAGTCCCATACTTGTGGTAGACTAAGTAACCTCATTTCTTACTGAAGTCAGGAGAAGGTAATGACATTCAAAATATTTACAAATTCAATTTCTAATACAAATGTTGCAACATGAACCCAAATAAATAGATTAAATATTTTTATACTTATAGGCAAAGGAGTTTCATGCAAGTTCCACATACTTTCATCTTACAGTTTGAATGAATGTTTATAAATCTTAGTTTAAAATTGCCTATTTGGATCTGATTCTAGTAAAAAAAAAAACCTTTCCTTTGATTTTAGATTAAAGTTCACCTCTGCAATAGTCATACGAAGCCAGTCAATAACATTAATTCTTGGATCAGATTCACTGATACTCCACAGCAAATTTGTAATGGTTCAGTGCAAAGAAGTTATAAAGCTGACTCATTAAGTTCCTGAGGATTCCCTATAGAGCTACTGTAATGGTGTATATTTTGGTTTTATGCCCAGAGAAGGTTCCTTTATAAAAAGGGGTTAGTCAAAGATCTCTTGCTGCCAGAATAAATCTATGGGTTGTGAGCACAAGCACAAATAAAAGTAACCTTAAGGTAGGTGACATTATATCTATGACAGGACTGAACTGCAACAAATGTCACTTCTGAGAGAATGAGACAGGCATTCAGTTATGCCCAGGCCCAGGAAAACAAGGCTATCAGGTCTTGTCACATAAGTAGATGGGATCATCTTATGTATTCTTTTAAATTTTGTGGGAACTTAACAGAATTGAAATAGCAAAACATACTTGCTACAATGAATCTAAGGTCTAATTTATAATATAATACTTAGTGAGACATGCAAAATGCTTATAACTCTTAATAATGCAATAGCTACTGTTAGTACTTTATCCTCAATAATAAAAAAATTGGTAAATTTATTATTTTAAAGAATAACTTTATTATTTTCTTTGAAACGTACAGAAAAGTGGAAAAGATATGATCACTTCTGGCTTCATTGATTTACAAATTCACTTTGTAAATTTCAAAGAGTTTTTTACCTGCTCTCCATTCCTCTATATCCTTCAACATTTCCATTAGTAGATCTGAGAACATTAGCCTGGTGGATTTTCTTTTCTTTTATTCCAATGTTTTACTTTTTGTAATATTACTTCTTGTTCTTGTTTTTCTCCTGTCCCAGTCCATAATGTCCAAAATTTATTAATCTTTAACAATATTTTTAGCATTTTTTTCTAGTTTATGAATCATTCAACTACTGCTCCTAACATTTTATATATACACATATATATAAACATAAAAATAAATATATACTTATTTCAATAGATTTCAATTAGATTCTAATTGTCATATGAGAGTCCAGACTTAGTCTGGCTGTCTTCATTTCTGTGGCATACCTAAGCTAAAACTTTAAATTCCATTTATAAAAACAGAGAGAGAAAAGCACTTCCACAAAATTAGTGTTTAACTTAAAAGTTAAATTGTCAAGGAATAACACATTACAAGCAAAAAACCAGTTTTTTAAAGTTTTGATAACTACTCTCCCTTACAAAATCAACCTTGTGATTAATTTCCTCAGTTTACAAATAATCTATTTATATTTGACAGGGTTTTTCCCTTCTGAACTGGAACACTTTCTCTATTTATATCTTGTTTCCTTAATAGAGCAGTTTATGCAATCTCCTTGCTCGCAACTGGCAGACTGAAAACTTCTTGTAAGTAACTGAGGATTTCATTATTTTGAAGTGTTATTTGCAATTGGTGACTGGTGCTTCTTTTTATGTTGGGATTTTTTTGTTTTTTTGGTTTTTTTTTCCTGTTTTCCAGATGTTAAACTGGGTTTTGGATCAGCTCTCACTGGCCCTTACTTTGAACGAAAAGTTTTAATTACTGTGAATTTTTAAAACTCTTCTGGTGTGTCAGTTTCAAAACCATGAAGCATAGAAAATGTGTTATCACATTCCTTGTTTCTCGTTCTTGTTCTTTTCTTTTTCAAAAGAGAAACAGTTTAGAAGGGGGAAAACTAGACTTTTCAAAGTAGCTTCAGATGTTGGTATAGTTGATTTCAACACCCATGTGCATGGAAGAGATATATTGCCAAGTCAGATGTTTTGTTCTTAGAATACTGATAAAATCTGCTGAAAATGTTGCAATATTATTGATAATACTCTGGGGAACTGGAAAGTTCCACCAACTATGTAAACTCCTGTAGGCATATAGAGATGATGCTACTAGATCAAACCATTAAACCAAGAGCCCAACAGTGACAGATGGTAGGAACCTGAAGTGGACTAAAATTGTGAAGTGATCATCCATTTAAATTTCAAAAATAAATTTATTCTTTAATCCTGAATAGTTTATTGCTGTAACTTGGCAACATTAACACAGCCAGGCTTTTTTTACTGGTTTAATAAGAGATGGATGTTGCATGGTTGATACCCAAATGCCCCGCCCCAGAGCCGCAGAGGGTTCTGGGCTCAGCCTCTCACTTTCCTGTTGAAGTACTGTGAATAGATAATTTTCCAGAGTTATGGCATGAGATGGAGAAAAAGGGAACAATTTTCCTCTGAGACTAAATAACTACATATGTTTTCTTCTGAAACGACATATTATGTAGAAGTATCCTAGCTAAACTGGTATTCTCACCAACCTAGCTTGGAGCTGCAGTGGCGTGATTTTTCATGGTATTGTGGCTACTTTGTGATGTATCTTTTTATTATCATGTGCTTCATTAAGTTACATTAATCACCTGTTCTGGAGCTTACTAAATAAGTAATTTCTTCATTTCTCTGTATAAAAACTGAACTGAACATATATGTTTTCATGACCTTGGAAAGAAATCTCATGTTTAATCAGAAAAAACTAATCTTGAATTTGGTAAGACCCATGGATTGTACAAGGTACAAAACTCTGCTTTTGTTCAAAAGTAAACTGGTTTCTGCCTGTCGGTGATTAAGACAATGCCTTTGCCTCTTTACCTTCCCACAGTAGTGATATATTCTTATTAACTGTTAGTTAGAAGTGGCTTTACCCTGAAAGAGATGGGACTCAGGGGTCCCTTCTGCCTTTAGTAATGTTATTTCATAATTATTCAACTAAGGGTTTTTTGCAATGTCATCTAAAATAACGGTGAGCAATTTATGACCCACATTACTTGTGATCTACATGTTTTATTTGGTGGGAAGTCTGGCAGGAAGCTGCCAAGCACCCTCTCAAGAATTACAATGATTTTTCAGGGAAGCTGAAGTTTGAGCTGAACTTGCTTTATAGTGACATTCAAACTTTCTTTGTTTTAAACTATCTTCAAAGAATGGTGGGAATTTAGTCAGGTCACTTTTTTAACTTAGATACCTACCTCCTGTAGTTCAAGGAAAAGCAGCAGGTATTATGAAGACAGTGTACCTTTGACTAAAGGAACAATCAGAATTCCACTGAATGTGCCTCACTGGTAATTTCAACACTTGGAGACCTGGGCTGTCTTGCAAATGTGAAACTGGCTAACACTTATCATGCTGTTTCATCCTAGTTTAATTTGTTGTATTTCAGCATTATACTGTAGAGGATTTGGAGCTATAAAGTAATGTGCGATGTTTTGAATTTATTTAGGAAGCAGGGATTTTACAGTAAAAACACGTTTCCTTCTGTCACATGGTGTTACACAATATGAAAACGTGAAGTGAGTACCTTCATGCTGAATAAACAGTGGAGTATTTTCTGCCTCACAGGCATACACTGATTTTCCAGGTAGAGTAGAGCTTTAGATCGCCTTCAAGGAATATTTGCCTCAGGCGTTTCTCATGTTATTGTCTGCTGTTTGACAGTGAGCAGCACAATGCCTGTATGTCATGAAAAATTATAAAAAATTTAACTACTTATTATTTTGATATCCTTTCTTTTCCACTTGAAAGGCATTACTGAATTTATTATAGGTTGTGAACTGAAAAGCAATGACTAAAGCAGATATTAACAAACCCAAAACGTAAACCTTATTTTTTCATCTAAACTGTTTCTGGAACTTAACATTCAACCAGTCTTACTGTTGAAAGCATTAACAGTTTTTCTGGTTTAAAAATATTAGGAAGATAAAATGAATGGTAAAACTTTTGCTTAACAGTGTCCAAACAGACAGGAAAATTTACTGAGTTCTTTTTATCTTAAGAAAATATTTATTGGAAAACTTATGTTTATATATATAAAGCTACAATAAAGCAAGTTAATTTAAATTTATATGACCTGCACATTTTGAATCAAACTTAAAAGATCATTCTGATTGTTTCTCAAAGAGAGAAACACAAAATAAATTATTCAGATGATGTGATATAGACTGTGAACTATTCTTTTAAAAAGGGAAGGCAAAAGACTTCAAATTTAAGAAAGGAAGAATTTCCTTTACATTTCCAGTCAACCTGAATGCAAATGGCTTGCTTTGCTGGACTTTATAGGGACATGGTGAAGCTCTCCAGCTTTATGTAGCTTGTTTAAATGAAGCATAATTTGAAATGCTGTTTAGGATTTTGAATATAGTTATAAAATTGTGCAATCTATGTTTCAAAAAAAACCATAATTCCCAGTAAATTGTTTGATGCTATCTTGAAATATTAATCTTAAAAGACAAGCTGATTGATTTGCATATTGTGCTGTTGCAGAAACTTAAAACTAAGTGGTTATAAAGAAAGTATAAATTTAAATGTATTTAACTAAAGATAAATCTGGTGGGAAAGTCAATGAATATGTATTTTATTTAGGATTAATTAACATCTTTACCTTTTAGGAAAGTAAATTAGGAAAACAGAAAGTTAATTTTTTTTTTATATTGAGAGATAGTGAAAATACTAGATAAGACAGAAAAATAACACAAAATCACAAGTTAGAAAGAACTACTTATTACACCAGAGAGAAAAAGTCCTGAATGATATTGAATCTTTATTTGAAGCACTGGTATTCAATTTAAAGAGAAAAAATGGAGAACATGAAGACTAAAGGAGAAAAAGAGGTGACAGTTTACTGGAAATTTGATTATGAATTTGCAGTTGGGCCTGCACCATATAACCAGTAGCGTTCCTCATAAAACTAGCAAAGAAAAATTCTTTTGCATACAGCATTGTGGTAAAGACAGCTGAAAATACTTCTGTGAATTCTATGAATGTTATGAACAAAATCATAGTGATAAATCAAAAGGAACCAAGAAAGAAATCAAAAAATGGTCAGGAACTTGTGCAGAGAGATCATTGACAGTAGACAGGAAGGAGACATGAGTAGCCCAATACTAATAATGAATTAAGTGATAAATAAGGTTACTTATTAATACTTCTGCCATGATTCCATGGAATTCTAATATTGATTTTTGCTCCATGAAGACATGATTATCATATCAACCAGCTTGCCAGGGAAGAGGCTCAGTTATGACATGGGCACTGGATAGTGGAAGAAGAGAAACTTAGAAAAGAAAAACACTTACTTAATGTGGCAAGATACATTCCTGGAAGCAAAGATACTGAATTAAAACAAAAAAACAAAACAACAACAACAACAAAAAAAAACCCAACAAAAACAAAAAACAAACTGCAGAAATCTTTTATGACTGGTTGATGTCTTTGAAGGTGGTAAAGACTCAGAAAGAAAACTGTGGCAGATATCTGGAGCATCTCTGTACAGACTGCACAAAATCCCAAGAGCAGGAGGTAGGGAACAAACATGGAAGATTATTAGGAAGATGGAATGGATGAATGCTGAGATTATTACCATACAAATGACTAGGTATCTCTATAATACTTGTAGGTGCTTTTAAAAATCCAGTACTGCATACCTAATCAGCATTTCAAACATTAATCAGAGGAAGGACCTGTCACTGATTCCCTTTACTCAAGAAAGCTCATTACAGAGCTTGATTGTAATATTAGAACTACCACTGAGATGTACCAGGCTAAAATCTGAAGTGTCTTGTCTGCTAGTGGAAGAAATCAAAGCTCGTGATTTCATTAATGCATATTATTAACTTTTTGTTTGAATTGCAAATGGTTTTTGTACTAGAAATATAAACATGGAGGGGGAACGTTTTAATGCTAAAAGTAGTTTTCATGAAAATATACTCCCTCTCACACAAGATTTAAATATTTTAAATAATTTTAAAAAGTATTTAAAGATATTAAGTGTTTTGAGGGATGCTAACCAGAAAGAGTTCATTATCATTGTGCTATTTTGCTAATACAAGATCCACTTACTCTTTTGGCAACGTGGTAAAGGTGTATCTAGCTTGATATCCATACATTCTTGGCACAAGACCTACAGAAAACTCCGGAGGTTTTACTTAATATTTTCTGTGTATTTTGTTCAATGTCCTATATGATATAATACATAAGTATTCCTAGAAATACAGACGAGGATTCCTTTCTCCATGTCAAATGCAACAACAGTAAGCGAAACAGCTAATTTTTTTTCCTGTTTATCTTCTTTCAGCCCAACTTCAACTCCTTTTCAGCATAAAGTCTTGTCTGAATAGCAAGACTAGACAACGGTTTAAATCAAACACTCTTTTCACCGTAACCTGAGTGCTGGTGTATAGGGTGTGGCTGGGGTGAAATTAACTTTCCCCATAGCAGCCCTCATAGTGCTGTCCTTCGTATTTATAGCCAGAACAGTGTTGATATCACACCAGTGTTTTGGCTACTCCTGAGCAGTGCTCACACAGTATCCAGGCTGTCTCTCCAACTACTCACCTCCTGTGCTCCAAAGGCCAGTAGGCTGGGTGTGGGCAAGAGGCTGGGAGGGGACATAGCTGAGACTACTGACCCAAACTGACCAAAGGGATGTTCCATATCATATGTTATCATGTTCAGCAATAAAAATGAAGAGAAAGGAGGAGAAGGCAGGTATTTGTTATTAAGGTGTTTGTCTTCAGAAGCAACTGCTACACGTACTAAGGCCCTACTTCCCAGGAAGTGGCTGGACATCACCTGCTGTTGGGAAATAGAGAACAGATTTTTTTGTTTTCCTTTGCTTCCGTGTGTGGCCTTTGCTTTTCTTCATTAAACGGCCTTTATCTTGACACATGAGTTTTTCATCTTATTTTCTTCCTCTGTCCTGCTGAGGAGGATAGTGATAGAGTGGCTTGATGGGCACCTGGTGGCCAGCCAGGGTCAGCCCATCATCGCCCTTTTTGGTGCCCAAGGTGGGGCACTTGAAGAATTTGAGATAAGGACAGTAATTGGGAGAGGTAACATTGCTAGAGAGCAGAATAATTCTGGGGAAATATTAATTATTTTTAAATTATGATGAAAGGACGAGGGGTGGAGTGTGTTTAACTTGTCCAGCTTGTCACTGTTTTTATGATATTATTTTGACTTTGGTGTAGGAAATTCGTTTTGCTGATTGTATTGGGTTTCCGTGGCGAGGTTTTTGATAGTGCGGAGGCTGCAGGGGTGGCTTCTGTGAGAAGACACCATCACCTGCCCCCACATCAGATAGAGCCAGATCCAGCTGGCTCCAAGACAGATCCACCACTGGCCAAAGCTGAGCCAATCAACAGCTTTGGTAGCACCTCTGTGATAACACATTTAGAAAAGGTAAAAAATGCTGTGCAACAAAAGCCGGGAGAGATGAGTGGGAAAATTTGAGAGAAACAGCCCTGTAGACACCAAGGTCAGTGAAGAGGGAGATGGAGGACGTGCTCCAGGAGAAAGAGCAGAGATTCCTCTGCAGCCTGTGGTGAAGACTACAGTGAAGAAGGTTGTCCCCCTGCAGCCCATGGAGGTCCACAGTGGAGTAGATATCCACCTGCAGCGTGTGGAGGACCCCATGTAGGAGCAGGTGCATGTGTCCAAAGGAGACTGTGACCCCATGGAGAGCCCATGCTGGAGCAGATTTTCTGGCAGGACCTGCGAACCTATGGGGCCTCATGCTGGAGCAGTCTGTTCCTGAAGGACTGTACCCCATAGAAAAAATACATGTTGCAACAGTTCTGGAAGAACTGCAGCCTGTGGGAAGGACCCACGTTAGAGATGTTCATGAAGGACTGTGTCCCATAGGAAGGACCCTATGCTGGAGCAGGGGAGAAGCAACAGAGACAACATGTGATGAATTGACCACAAGTCTCATTGCCCACCTCCCCTACACTGCTCAGGGGAGGGGGAGGCGGTAGATGAGTGAGGAGTGAAGCTGATCCTGTGAAGAAGGGAGTGGGGGGAACATGGTTTTAGTTTTGTTCTTATTTTTCACTATCTACAATAAAATCACGCCAGTGCTGTCTTAGCTAATCTACCTCATAGTCGCCTTTTTTATATATTCTTGGATGAGCTATCATTAGATAAATTATGAGTGTCCATATGCAAATACTGAGAGTGCATGTTCCAAGAAAGAGTGAAGGTATAAGAATACAAGAGAAATATACCTCACAGTTTGTGATTTTGTGTGTCGAACCAGATCTTCACCTGCTATAAATCAGGTCATAAAAGGCTAAGTGGAAATCTTTGGACTTCTCTGACTTACAACTCATGCGGACCGGCCTTAATAACACCAATGGCTCATGACCAGCTGAATGGCCAAACTCCATGACAAGTCAATCTATTTTTCACACCTATTTTAACATGTTGCCAAGTATAGTCTTATAATTTTAGTAAATGGCTGAGAATTCAAAGTAATATGTCCTCAGCTTTCTTCAGAAAAAGTAGCAAGGATACATACATGTTTCAATCAAGCATTTGAGCAGCTTTTTTAAGAAGTAAGCTATACCATTACTGTGCTGTAAGACTAAAAATGATGTGAAGGAATTAGAAACAAATATCTCTGTGTTAAAAACAGTCATCACAACTTAAATGTATAGTGAGACTCAGTGGAGGGGTTCAGGCTGCAACTGGGGAAACTGGAATTGTGGCTGTGGTGGGGTGCAGGGTGTCACTGATGGACCCCATGGTGGGGTTTGGGTTCAGTGACATAAGTGAACCTTGCAACAGGCGTATGGTATTCAGCTCAGGAGAACCATGGGGGCTATTATTCATGTAGAAATAATTACAGACACTCATAACTGTTGTGCAGGAACCACGTCTGAATATCCAGTTTGAACTGCAATTCTAACAGCCTTATTGAAAGACTAAGTACGTTAGCCTGATGGCATGCATTTTAAGGAGTACCATTTCAAATGCTGAAACTGATCTAAAACATTAGGAACTGGATGTGAAATCCAAAGTTCTTAAGTGGTCGAGAACATACCAATTCTGGCAGATGTGGAGTTGTTCACTATTTATCATAGCACTGAATGAATGTCACAAAGAATTAGCAGCACCTATAATTTATGTTATCTGCAATGCAATATTTCTTCATTGTAGTCTGTAATTTCCAGTTGCAGTGGCTAATGTTGCCTTTTGCTTTTTGTTCAACACTAGAGGTAAGACTCTATCTCTAAAAGAATGTTAGTCTTTAAGCAGATACAAAAAACAACCAAGTAAACCAACAAATAAACAAGGTAAGGTACTTGCTCCACATTGGCTTATTCCCTGTTTGATTTTATTTTCAGTGGATTCTTGACATTTCAGACTGGACAACCACTACAACTGTCATAGAAAAGTGTAATGTTAATGTACTGTTAAAACCATATCCATAGGGTGACATAGATTTACAATGGCAAGGATTTAGCTCACTTTTGATCATATTTCTGCCACTGAAAGCTTAGAATAGCCATTAAGTTAATGGAAGCTCCTGTATCCTTCAGAAATGCTTGAACTCACTTTATCATGGAGTGTTACTATTCAGCATTTTGTCAGTCTGTGGTGTTTTACAATGCATTGACCTAGTGTGCCTAGCTGTCCTGCTTCAGTATGCATTAACTCACTAGAAAGATTATTTGGGAACAAAGATGCTTTGTCACCATGTGTTTCATCATCATCAGGAATGAAATTTGCTATTTCTGTTTCCAAATATGAACCTGAGAGTTGTCATGTCCTATTACCATCCTTGCTTCTTTTATCTACTTATTACCACTGGGGCAGACAAAAATAGCTACAGGGAGCAAAGGAGGGAATAGCTAGGAAAGAAGAAAAAGTCACAAATGGAGATCATATTTGAAAAATAAGTTATTATCTTTTCTTAAAAGATGGGAAAACTGAGTTAAAAAAAAACAAACACATATTTTTCATCATTAAAAATTTACTTTTAGAAATAAAATCAGAATTCAGATCTTCTTATTCTCTGATCCTTGTAACTTCTAAACAGGAGTCTACAGGCTTTTGAAAACAGAGAGGAATATAAGGCAGGAAAAATACAACTAATGTAAAAGACTTTTGCCTTTTCCCCCTTCTTTCTCTGCAGACCATTTCAGAAGTGTGAAAAGGAGGCAGGGAGCAGTCATATTTCAGTTTTTACCTATGAAGACAGATGATCCACTAATTACTACTCTATTATCTCAAAACAATGTACATAAGGCAAGAGAAGTAGCAAAGAGAGGAAACAGAGATCTAAACCACAGTTTAGATGGAAATACAACATGGAGAAGAGTATACTTTATCTCTTGCTATCCCTGTTTCTGTGAAAATAAAGATCTCGGACTTACCACAGCCTCTTCCCCTTCCTGTCCTGCACTTCGGTATTAAATGAAAAGCTGTGAGAAGTCTTGGTGAAAGGAAAAAATTGAGTTGTTGAGAGAGACAAAGCAAGCAGTGACACCACATAGTGAAACAGGAGATTGTAGTGCTTGTAGGTAGCATCCTGGCTAAAAGAACCCACTGTCGCCACTGGCTGGTTCAAGCTACATCTTCCTTCTGACTTTCCAGCTGCAGCAACAGCCTTAAGGAATTAGAGGAATTTGTGAGGACTGTGTGTGTTGAGGGCAGAGTGTGAGGTGAAGAGATGGTGAAGCTGGGAGAGGGAGTTGGAAAGGAAAGGAATGATACAGAGGGAACATGTTTCAGGCATGAAAACACCATGCTGTGTCATTACTTAGAATATGGCACTTAGTACTGAGATTTTCAAAGTAAGGCATGTGACTAAGTCTCTGAACCGATTAGAGAAATCTCAGCCCTCCTTATTTGAAAGCAAACATTCATTTGTAAATTTTTTTTTTTAGCAATTAGTGAAACAAAACATGTAGACTATGGCTGCATTTCTCCCTGTTATCTCAGTGTAGTTGGAAATGACACACATTAACCTTATGGCCTATGTATATAGTGGGACCATCTGCCCAACCGATAAACTAATGCCCTGTATTCAGATGGGAAAAAAGCAAGGAAAACAATAAGAACAAAATGTAAGAGCAATTGGTTTGTAGAAATATTTTGACTAAGTTCCTGTCTTCACAGAAATAATTTAAGAACCTTACTTATGTGTCATAATTTCCTCTTTAGGGGCCTATACTTTGATTTAAAAAAAAAAAAAAAG
>VYXH01006215.1:47488-62181 GCA_013397275.1 Burhinus bistriatus | reverse complement strand
AAAAAAAAAAAAAGTAACCTCTTCCAAAGAAAAGCTACCTTAAGAGGAAGCTAAGAATGAATATATGTTACAAACATGTACTCACGAAAAAATGTTATTGCAAAAATCACTGAAGGTACTGAGTACTTAAGTTATTAGTTGTCCCATTATGTCCTCCATGGCTATAAAGGTCTCCACTTGCAGTTGCAGGTCCAGGAGTTTCAGAGGTAACAATGAGTTTGGGGGGGAGGAGGAGAGGAAGATTTGGGAATATACAATACGAACAGTCAAACCATAATTCTGCCCTATCATGAATCCCAGCAAGGCTATACTCTCATGAATAATACATACCCCATCTGAATCTAGGCTAGATGCAGAGTTTTTTGCCTGTCAGGAAAAAAAATGCTGCTGAGCCAAAGCACAGTATATGAAAAAAGATACTCTTTATCTAGATGGAAAAATTGTGTGTTTAGCATACTCAAAGTAAAGATAGGTTTTACACTTAAAATAAGTAGTTTGTGATTAAAATGCAAGTCTAGGAAAGTTACGAAAGCGAGTTTGAAAACAGTGATTTGTGCCAAATGTGTTTTGGGATAAAGGACTATTTTGATCACTTCTTTAACTGGAGCATTTCAATTACAATGTCTTCCCTTCTGAAATGGAATGGAATGTTTTGATTGCTTAATTTGAAATTATTTTCTTCTGCAAAATGTATTTCACATTATACAAAAGATCAGAAATAAGCATAATTGATCATCTTTTACCTAAAGGCATTCTTTTTTATCAGTAATAATTATTTTACATACATTTGGGAAATTCCAAGACACTTTGTGTATTTGTTTATATTTTACAGAGGAAAAAAAATTTGAAATCACAGAATTTTATAAAACCATGTTTGTTTCACATTTATACAAAATAGTGTCATAATAACCTAGATCAATTATTTACAGCTCTTACACTTTCCAGTGGTCAAAGAAAACCTTTGAGATTAGTCAGTTGTCCAAGCCTTTGTTCAGAGAATAAGTAACATCAGTTTCCAAGAGCTACCCAGCAAAATAAAAACACTAAAATAAAAACACATCCTCAGGGAGCAAGAGTGCTGGCATGAAATCTGTCCTGGGGCAATCAACTGCATAAATGTAGCTAAACATGTGCCATCTGTGGAGGAGTTTGTCCAGCAAAATCAGCAGCATTTCTCTTACAAAACACCCAATTGCTTTGGGATGTGATTCTATGCAGGTAAAATCAGGATATCTGAAGCTGTTGCCAACCCGTTATCCTGAAAGGTCTGAAACTGTAACTGCGTTTTGTGTGGTGGGGATTACTGCAGAAGCAGTAATACAGAGAAGATTCTCGATGCTTACTCCAGTGTCCAAGTGACTTGTTTACTCCTGAACAGATGGCGTTTCAACCACAGCATACATCAGCTGACACCTTTATACCCCTAATAAGTAACAGGAAGAAACACCAACAGGTTTCTATCCTGTTAACACAGTGGGATATGCAGGCTAGAGAGGAACGCTGCTAAGTGCCAAAGGTATCAAACTAGATGAATCCACCAGGAGGAGCACAGCAAACCGATCTGTCTGCTTGTGGTCAGAGCCCTGCTCTTCTTTGCATTGCTACTTCATACATAAGGTCTGTGTTTTTCCCTTAACAGAGTTACTGATCTGCAGCATTTATTTGTACGTGCGTCTCTTACTTCAAAGCAGCCTTGATTTTTAACCCATTGGAGACTATCTCTCAGTGTAATATCTGTCTTTGGACTGTTTGAAAATGGAAGGAGGATTATAGGTTTGGGTTTTGTCTTGGGGTGAGGGGGGTTTTTTCATTTTTCGTTGCTCTTCCAAGGTTATACAGTATATATAGCTCAACCATGGGCCACAAAACTTGTGGGAAACAGAGTACTCACAGCTTGAACAGCATCTGTCCTTGGAATTACACCAAAAAAAGGGATGGCAAGATTTGCAGCATAGGTATACATGTAGCTTGGGCTGGAGCTGCCACTGGCTCCACGAGTGCCACCAGCCAGGGGCAACAGCCTGACATTCCTTGGGGTGCGGTGAAAAACAGCCATTTGATTCATGGGGCAGGGAGACACCTGCCATCTCCCCCATAAGGCCCCAGGGAACAGCCAGCTGGAGGGGCAGGAGAGAGACTCAACCCCAGAGCCATGAGCAGGACCCCTGGCTGAGGGGTCCTCACCTGCCGGGATCACCCTGCTCCTCCTGGTGAGCACAATGCCAGAGGGAAGGGCTGAGGTTCTTTGCAGAGCCCTTTAGACTCTGCCATTCATGTGGATTTTCTGTATCATTTAGATAATTCAGGCTCTTAGGCTGTTAAAACATTAACTGGACTAGCAGTAGATTCGTAGCTCCATCTACATGGTGTGTTCGTTAGGTCCAGAACAAGATTTGGGGTGTCATGGTTGCCTTTTGAGAATGCATCAAATGTTGCACTGCTCAAAATCAGCTTACAGGTGGCCCAAAGAAACAATGCTGGAATACCTGCCATGGGGATACTTGCTCCTCAATTTCACCTGTTTTGCTTAATAAAATAACTTCTGTTGTTTTGCATTACTTGTTCCGGCAAAGATAGCCCTTGTTGGGCAGCAACGGCTGAAGCAAAGCAGCCTCCCAAAATTAATAAAATGTATTTGGCTTGATACACGGTCTTGTCCGCTTAAATGTACAAAGGTAAATGGTTTTAGGAGAAGAAAATGCAAACAAATTTCTGTAGCTAGTCTCTACAAAAAAATGCGACTAAGGCTACTTGCATACTGTTTACATCATTCTTACCTTCTGTCCAAAGGCAACTAGCAATCTACGTGACCATCATGACATGCTGCTTTTTGGGCATCCATGCTCATAGAAATGATGCAACAAGTCTAAAACAAGATGTAAATTGTGGCAATGTATATGTCTAAAACTGTCTAAATACCAAGTTGTATGATTATTTGCTGTAGTTGTTTTAAGTCCATTCAAATGTAATTGAATCAGATGTATTCCACTATGCTGTAGTTTCCTGCTCAGCTAAAGAGTAGTTACAGAACAGCCTGTGGCAGTGTTTGCTTTGTTCTGTCACCTTGTCAGTATCTCAGCTCTGAAGGTGCATCATTGAAGACATCTTTTCTCTGACATTTCTGTCAAAAGGCAGTTTTATTATTATTTTTCCTTTTTTATTGTTATTAAAACAGGAGCAGCAGCAATTTAAATATAAAGAAAAAAAATCTGTCAACTGTGAAAGTAAAATTTCCCTCACAGGCAAAATCTGCCCCAGAGGAATTCCAAGCATTGAAACTGTGTTAAAATTGCTGTGCTCATCAAGGGGGAATATTTAGTGGTTTTAACAATGAAATTGTATTCCAGAAATAGAGATTTAGAAGTATGTCAAATTTTATATGTGATATATCTTACAAAGGAGGAACACCAGTATTGACACCAGCAGTGACAATGTGGTAGATAAAAAGTTCTCCTAAAAAGATAAGTATTTTTCAAATCCATAAAACTTTGACTACAATCAAAAGTATTATTGTGATGTGTAAGACTCTTCAATGTATGCTTCTGAGTAGGCATAATACTGACATCTCCCGGACCATAGATGGCACTGTTTGAGTGAAGTGGCCTCAGGAAGCTTCCTGCATACTCAAGATACTCAAAAAGCAAAGCACTCTAAAAGAAATGAATAGCAACACTGATATTTTCTGTCTAATATATATTATAGAAAAAATCAGAAACAGTACTGACAGATTTTGGTTCCAATATATTATACTACTTCTTGGTGACTGCTCCTTCTTAAAAAAAAAATCAAATTTAGGTCTAGATTTAACTTTCATTCATTGATTTGTTTTTACTGAAGCACATCCCAAATTTACAAATTGCAACCAGCTAGGCTTTTATTTCTGCTAGTGCTAGTAGACTCACAGTCCTGGGGCTTGCTGACATCAGTACCTGATTTTCCCTAAGAGCACAGAGTGTCTTTATTTTTGCAGTATTACTCAAATAAGATAATCTCTTCTACAAGCCCTCTTAGTCCTTCACTGATATTTATAGAATGGTATACCAGTAGAATGTGTTCCTTTCTTTTCATTAAGTAATTTATTGGCAGAAGAATGTCGATTTTACACAACCAAAGAGGATCCACTGAAATACATGAAGTGTATTTTTGTAACTATTCCTGTTAGAGCAACACGCCCAATGTTACAAAATATTCTGTCTCTGCAGTATCCAAGATACTTGCATGTGGCTGGCAAATAGGACACAGTTTCTACAGGAGAGCTGTGTCCTCTGGAGAGCGAGTTTTGTGCATCTCAGACGGGCCGGGGAAACTGTTTAGATGAGTGGCTGGTAAGTGACATTGCTGTCTAGGACTCACTGATCATATTACTTCAATTTCCTGGGCACGGTTCATTTCCTAAACACCAGTAAGTCATTAACAGTGTGAACATGATAAAAACATATCCAAGGGCCAAGTAATATTCAAGCATCCAAAGATCTTCACGAGGTTGGAAGATGCTGCATGGGCCTTACGGGAGTTCTGAGCGAGAGAAAAGACAAGCATAATAAAGACCAGACTCTTCTTTCTACCAGCTGCCAAATTGAGAAATCTCTTTTGGAGGTAGTGTTAGAAGTCAGATGAAGCATTTGAAGTGGGAGAAAAGTAATACATCATATAAATAAAAATGAAACTCTCAGCAACTGACAAAAAATGCCTGCAGTACATTTCCCAGTCACAACTGATTCTGTTAGTGGAGAAGGGGAACTTACCTAAAGACTTTTAACCCTTCAGTTGACCACAGAAAATAAAAATGGCTTCTTTCATGAAAGAAAAACACTGGCATATACAATATGAATTTTCTCCCCACAAAAGCATGATTTTTAATGCAAAAGAAAGGCAGAGAGCAGCTGTAGGATTGTTTAGCATTCCAAGCTGACTTGCCCACTTCTGAATGTCTGTTCTAAGTGAATATTTAGTAGTGCAGCTGGTATTGTTACTGATTGAAGAACTCCACTTATTGCATTGAGCATCTTACTTTCCTGGAAAAGTATCTCACAGCTTCCTACTCAATTTATCCATCATCCAAGCTCAAATTTCTCGGGGTTTTTCTCTTCTCACTTTTTTCTTTGGTTTTCCTTCCCTCCCCTGTCCCTCCACCTCTCCTTCTCTTCCCCATTACACTTTTCCTCTCCCTCTTCTTCCCCTTCTCCCTCCTGACCCTCTCCTCCATCCTTTTCCTCTCCCTTCCCTTTTTTTTTTTTTAGCAGGTCTGAATATTTACTTTCCAAATAACAACCCAAAAACTATGGAAAATATGCTTAAGTAAATTATAGCCATTAATCTGTAGAAAACTTTCCAATAAAAGGAGGAGCCATGTGCATTGTTTTAGGGACACAGATATAATTATTTGTATGCAAACAGAACCTCATTGTTAGAACAAAATCTGAAGTAATAGCTACTGTAGACACAGACTGCACCAGAAATTTCTAATTTATGTATTTGAAAATAAGGTATTTTGCTTAGCACCGTGGTAATGATGGTGATGGAATCAGGTAGACAAGTTATATATGTCTAGGAGAGGCATCAAAGTCTGGAATTTTGGAAGAACAAATAACTTTCACCAAAAGGTTAGTTTTCAAAGGGCGTTGTCAAATCTGTATCAGAATATTTTTGCATACATGCTTAGTTAGTAGTACAGCATATTCTACTTATTCTTTTGTATTTATATGCCTAACAGTTTCAGAATGCTGCTCTCTCTTTAGCACTTATCATTAGAAATATTTTTTGTACTTACACTGACACATAAAAATCAGCAACAAAATAAAACGATCAGGCATAGTCCTCTCAACAGATACATGTTCAGTATAAGTAAAATATACATTCAGTGTGGGTACAGTATCCTACACTTTAATCCTTTAGTTTCAGATAGAGGTTATCTCAGTTTAAACAGTATTTATAGATGAATATAACTGTCTCATCACCAGTTTCAGAAATAAGTTTTTTATTATTACAAATGTCATGTATTAATTCCTTAATGAAGCAGAGACCCAGATGTAGCAATGACCCCAACAGTATACATACATGATATTGTCTAGTAAAAGAAAAAAAATTAAAAATGCAAGTTCTCATGTTGATTCCTTCTTTCTTTTCTTTTTCTCCCCCCTTTCCTTTTTTTTTAATTAAACAGAGTATACTTAGTAAGTTATACCCTCACCATCCTTGCTTTATTTCAGAAGTCTGTGTACCATGCCTTAAGCCATTGTTCATTTACCTTAAGTATAAAAATAAAGTAAAAAAATGCATCTTGTTGCTAAGCTCTTATTGTTGCTGAAGATGATTCAGAGACAATTTTAAGACAATATTTTTGTTAAATATGTGGCAACTCAACCAAAATATATACCTTTTGCATGATAATATATTGCTTTAATACAGTACATTTTACTTCAGTATTATTATTCCATACATCATAATAATATATTAAACAGATAGATATAGAATTCATTACAATTTTACTATTGAATGTATCCAAAAAACATTTACAAAATTCAGTGAAGGTATTGAATTTAAACATTAAACAGGAAAACATTTCTACTGTACATGAGAGGTAGCAAAAGCGTTCTCCTTCCAAGAGGAAATAGCAAAAATACTTTTATGCCATCACCTTAATTTCAAACCTGATTGCTAAAAAAGCAGATTCTTCATAGGGGACTTGAGGTATCTCTTGGAGAATTTGCTGTGCCCAGCTTCTGCATTGTGTTCTGTTCTGTGTAATAGTACAATAACACACACAATAGGCTTTTGATTTTAGAAGTGTTCCTAGGAGCTACCTTTCAAATACTCCTAATGATTATTAAAAACTTCTCAGGCTTAATGTAGAAAAGATACATTTATAGGCAGTCTACCCATCTTCATAGATAATAGTCTTCTTTTGTAAAGTGGAATCATGGGATGTAAAAAGCAAGATCAATTGCTATTTTGCTATGGATTATTTTACACAGGTCCTGCTTTTCCAAATCCTGCTGACTGTACTTTTCATTTGTACAAGAACAATTTCATTTTAGTGGTAGGGATTTATTTAGCGCAAATTCAGAATTTGATGGATGGTTAGAAGCTACCAATTAAGCAGATGGAAATACAAAAAAAATCAATGTGTGTAACCTTCCTTCACGGATGCCTTTTCTGTTTATTTTGTTCGTTGTGTAATTTGGGGGACGGGACGGGACTGAGAGTGGGAGTGGGGTGGGGTATCTTTTCTGGGTGCACTTTATGAATCATCTTCATTGGAGAACTAATTTTAGTATCTGTGGGGTGGAAAATAGGACTTCCTTTCTGACAAAAGTGGAGTATCAGTCATGACTTTCTCTAAACTATACAGCTATGTGCTTTTGAATACAGAATTCTAATCTAAAATCCATCCGTTACGTAAGTAGATCTATGCTTTAATTGGTATAAGAACACCAAATGCTGCACTTTCTCAGAGGCAAAAGATCGCAGTCACAAAAGTGTATTTTGCTTCAGGGTGAGACTGGAATGCAAACAATTTAAACTCTTTATTTTCTTGTATTAATGTTTTGTTTTGTTTTTCATTTTGGCCAGGTTTGTGAGTGCAATTTCTGTAGTCATGTTGAAAAAGTAACAATGCAATAAAAATCTTTTTTTGCGTATATGTAGGAGGAATTTCCATTGCACTTTGGGAAGTTATTTCATATAATGCTTTGAAACTAGAAAGTGGAACAATAACATATAGGAATCGAAGTTTGCTTTTCACTACCTAATGAACTCAGTAAATCAGAACTCTCTTCCATGATCTCTTTAAAACTATTTTCTTTTACTACTGTCTGCTTCCAGCCTACCAGCCTTCATGTCTGAGCCCTTTTTAGACAGTACACTGTAATGTCGTTTAAGATTACCTACAATTTTTTGTTTGTTTTTTCTTGTTTGTTTTGTTTTTAAATAGTAAACATCTTTTGAATTCCTCAGTGTTAGACTGGCTAGCCAACCCACTTCTTAGTAAAGAACCCCAAAGCCCGGATTTTTCACTCATAGAGAAGTAATGAATACAGGTAAGATGATAGAAATATGCTGGTACACAGGGGAATACAAAAGTGTCACATGATCACAAAGCCTTTTTCTTGCAGATTTAGATGGAAGTTGCATTTCCTTTCTACTCAGCTTCAATAATTAAGTAGTTTAAATACAATCATTAAACTTATTTAAAAGTGTTATCTCACATAAATACATTTAAAGCAGCCTTATGTCATACATGCTTTGTAGCTCTTCTGTATTTCTTTTCTGATCGAGAACATTGCCTTACCCTCTAATTTTAAGACTATGATATTTTTGAGTACAGGTTATATTTGTATTTTGGCATTATCTAATGAAGACCTGTATACATCCAACTCTTTTGTTAGCTTCTAAATCATGGAGGATGATGGCCTTAAAATTTTAAGCTATTTGTCTCCAGACAATGATTCATCATATACCAACATAGACATCTAAGTTAATTGAAACAAATCACTATTTCTCTCTTGGCTACAGAGCCAAGAATGAGTAGCTCAGACTTAAACTCTACCTTTAAGATAGCTCTAATTGTGTGAGATGATTCTACCTTAAAGATGCATCTGTCAGACTCACAGAAGCAGGAATAAACTAGCCTTTACTGAAATTCTGGCTGCTGTGGGTAGATTGTTGTAGGTATTTCTAACAGCTCAAATAGATCTACTTAAGTGTATATCTGGAGTCGTGTACTGTTGAGTGTAGCAATAAGCAATCTGGTTACTGTCACATCCTGAGACTCGGGTTCCCACACTACCAGGGCTAAAACTGTGGCTAGGGCTAAAATTGTGAGCCATAGCCCTTTAATATATACCAAAAATCACTGTTACATTGTGACATATTTTTCCAGCCTCATTTTTTTCATAATAGAATTTATTTTTCTTTAGGAAAAATGCCTTGAGCAAATGGCAGTTTTGACACTAATGTATCAGAATCAGGTTTTCTGATTAAATGACTGGTGAAAAATAATTTGTCCTTTGTCACATTAATACAAAAAAACCTGGAAGAAGCTATAAAAATCAAGAGATTTTGTAATTTTAAAAGATGAATGTATATGAAAAAATGCAATTTTTACATATCTGGAGAAGAAAAAATAAGTCACTATTTTTGTCATTCAAAAGATTTGTAAAAAATTCAAAAAGGAAGAAGTAAGAAGTTTGATGAAAAATATAGTCTCTACTAACTGCTGGGAACAAAAACAGTCTACTAATTGCTGGAAAAATACAGTCTATACTAATTGCTGGAGTATGACAGGATTTTTTTTTAGGTCTAGCTCTGTAACAGGCTATTGTCAGAGACAATCAGCTAAGATAAGTGTACTGTAATTGAGAAAGATAGATAGGCACCTGAAGGAAGCAGTCACATCATCCTAAAAATGACCTCTAAATTTGACCAGGTTACTCACTCTTAAAGATACCTTCACTGACCATAAATGAAGGCATGGATAAATGACTTGGGTTTAGGGCTCCTAACTATAGGACATTTCAAATTAGGTAAATTAGTCATATCCTTAGACTGACATAATATGTGAAGTTTAGGCTCTTAAAACATGAAAAATAAGTGTAATCTTAAAAAGTTAGCTAGTAAACTGCTTTTGTTCATATAACACCTGGAATAGGTTGATTTTTACCTAAGGAATTTTTACCTGCTTACTGTCTACTCAAAATTTAAAGGATGTCATCCAATTTTCTTGTTGAAGAAAAAAAAAATCCTGCTTTGGGCAGACATTTTTATAAATTTCACACATACACATACATTCATATATATATATATATCTTGATTTCCACTGGTACTTGGTGCTACAGAGCTCAATAGTCAGTGGAGGAAAGAACTGTGTTTGCACAAAAAGGGTCAAGTCTTTAGTTCTGCTCTGGATGTTTTGTGCAAACTAGCACTGTAAATAGCCAGTAGAGTATATTGCCTGAATAAAATCATAAATTGGCATACAGATACCATAATTCTTGTATTTCTCTCCACATACTCTTAAATCTCAGAAAGAGTGAAATGAAATATCAAAGAAACCTTACGTAGAAAATTTATATTTTTCAGATACCAGAAGGATCACTCCAGGAGTATGAGCAGAACAGCATTAATGAGGTCTTTTCTTAATGTGTTTAAGTTAGATCAGGAATCTGCACCCTCTGTGATCCTTATCTGATACCTAGCTTTGGAAATCACGATAGCTACATATCCTCCATTTTTGTCTCCCAGCCTTTACCTCACTGTAATTGTGCATGAAATAGAATTATTTAGAAAAATAGGAAAGAAAATTTGTACCAGGCAAATATTATTATGCTGTGTTTCATTCTGTTTATTGAAATACTGGCAGCCTCTTTATAGTATTCTGTCACTTGTGAATCACTGCTTACCAATAAAATAAGCAAAACAATTAACTAAATATAATGTCTTTGATTTCAAAGTGTTTGTATAAAAACCTTATCATCATCCAAATGATAATCACAGTTTTTAACCTTATTGGCATTCACTGGTGATACAAGGTTATCCATTCCATTTAAACATTCCTCTAAAAACTTATGTTGTTTCCTTAGCATTCTGTTGACTTGAGTGGCTGTTAATGGGGTTTTGTTTGGTTGGGGTTTTTTTGTTGTTGGTTGGGGTTGGTTTTTTTGTTTGGTTTGGGCTTTGGGTTTTGGGTTTGTTTTGTTTTTTTTTTCTTCTGCTTTGTTCTTTTTATTTCAGTGATTTTCTTTCAGATGTAACATAACAAAAATACTTCAAGGATAATGTTTTTCAATAATGGCTGTAGCTTCATGCTAGAACACTTTACAAAAGCAATTATTGAGGCAATTCTGATTCTATTGTATTTTAACAGCTTTTTTTTTTCCTAAATTTATTTTGATGTTGCTAAGAATATTGACATGATTGTTTTTTTTTCCTTATTTTTCAGACTTTTTTTTTTTTAAGAAAATTGGCTGCTTAACGTTATTATTAGCCTTTCTATTGTTAGAGTTCAATGCCGAACCTACAGACAAGTTCTGTCTTTGAAGTAACAAACTGCATAGGAACATATTAAAGAAGGAGTGTTGACTATTGTGGAAAGGTAGATAGGAAGTAAGATGAGTTGAAACCTCACAGCTCTACTGCCTGGCATTTCAGGTTCTCTCTCAGGTGCATGATAGAATTGAATCTGGGTGGCTGAATACCTTCTTGTTTGTACTGTATTTGAAGTAAGCCTTACAGGGTTATGAGGAGGAACTTCTGCAGAGAAGCAAAATTAATATATAAGGTTTCAGATGAACATGCCTCATTTCAGAGGTTGTCCCTTTCCTTCTGAACATTTTTTTCAATTTTTTTAACATTACTGCCCTGATGACAGAACAGCACCCTTTGTTGCTAGTTTCTTCTTTGGCGTTATGATACTCACAGCATTTACTTCACCATTTCAGATGCAGCTGCAGAACCAAAAGGAAAAAAAAAAAGAAAACCAAAAATACTCAAACTCTCAAATGTTAAATCTATCAGAAGAGTTAACTAGGATCACAATTCCTACAGATCACCTCATTAGATCTATGCATAGTGGAAGAGTTAAATAACTGTTACTGGGTACCTCTGTTGCATATTTAGGACTGGAGACCTCACCCTCTGACCCATTTCTTTTGACACTGAAGACAGCATCTCTGCTGTAGCTGTAAGGTGCCTCTGTCATTGATCCTCTCAGTGTGTAAGTGGGATTGCAAGCATTCACAGATACAGCCCTGGGATATCCCTTCCACCTTCTCGGTTTCCCATACATGATCGTGGTTTGTAGTACTTTGACCTCACCCATGCCAATATTGATATTTGTGATGAGTGGAAGATGACTATTGGCAGACAACTTGTTACACAATAGAGAAATATCTCTTAAGATGTGCACATCTTAATATACTGGGTCTCAGTTGATCCACAAGCCCTATAAATACTTTAGCAGAGTACTTTTGAATGTTTAGTGCAGATGCTGACAGACAAAATTCTAGCTGTGTTTCATATTAATAAACATCTCAGGGAGTTGTCCTTCATCTTGGAAAGTAAAATCAGAAACTAATGTGTTAGCCAATAACTGTCAGCAGTTTATCTACATAATATTCTAGTGCATGTAGATTCATAAGCTGAGAAAGTACCTATCCTGAATTTCTATGTGGGAAATCAGGGACTCTATATGATATTTCTATATTAGGCTTGTACCAGAAAGAATCTTTTTGCAACCGAAAGCAACAGAATGTATAAATATTCTAATTAGAGATCTAAGTTTAGGATAACTATCTTGACAGTGCAGATGTGTGACTGAGTCATTTTAAACTGTTCATTGCTGTTAAATCTATACAGTCATTCCTATATTCATAACTAATCAAGTTGACATTTCATGTTTGAGCCTTATGCAGATCTGAAATCTAGCTGCTGACTCCTTTAAAAGTGTAATAGTTGTTTGTGTGATGAAATATTGCAGTGGGATAAAAGATGTTCATGCTGTATGCCATGTTATCAAAACTGAAAGGAATGATCACTTAACAAACACAATAGGAATACAGAGTCAAAATGCAGAACTTTTTTAACATCTGTATATGGTATTAGTTGAAATAAAGTTTTTTAAGTAAGAAAGTAATTGAGAGATAATAACATTGAAGAGTTTCATTATCACTACACAGGTTTGGTTTCATTCCTACTGAACTAGCATACAGTATCATCATGAAATAGAATACTACTTGGTAAAAGAGTCTGATAGGTCTTGTGTGTTAGATACAGTTTTGAACCTTGAAGTTTTTATATAATCTATGCATCCATGCCATGGCTACTTTTTCTCCTTTATCTTTTAACTGAAAGAACAGAGGAGATCCTCACTGGTACTATCATTGTTCCGTCTCAAAAATGTAGTACTAGATATTTTTGAAGTGTAAAGTGATTTTGTCAAAAGTTCTATGTCTTGGATATAAGTAGAAAAATCTTAAAATGACTGAATTACCTAACAAATCTGAAGAGACTTTTCCTTGATTCTTGGATAATATACAGCACATTGATGCTTTTCATTCTAGATTATATTCTGAAGCTGAACAAAAAGGACCAGTCCCTTAACTGGGAAACAGTTCACTGAGATGACCCTTCACCAAAGCAGAGACGCAACACCAAAGTGCTGGTTCCATTGTTATTGAAGTCCAGCTCCAAATGGATGATTCTGAGTTCAAGGCTATAAATTACATGGTCTATCATGGGAGAATATGCATGTACATGAGGAGCAAATTAATCTGGCTATTGCAAACCAAAAAGCTTTTCTTATTTTAAAACTGTAAAAACTTTCATGAACATGTTTAAATTTCAATAAATAATATATATACCAATAAATACAAGATAAAGAATTTGATATTAGAAAACTAACAAACAAAATCCCTCAGAAACCTGCGCTTTGACTGTTGATGAAGCACAACTTTTTATCACGTTATATTGCATTTGAATTATATTATATTGAATTTAGACATGATCTTTCTTCCTCTTCTTTCCTTCATTCACCTGTTGTTCAAACCAGGAAGATGATGTTGCTGGTCTTTTTTCCAAACATACTGTGGATGCTTCAAACAGAATGTTTCAAATGACCTACCAGGAAATTCTTTCTATTCAACCTGGTATATTTCTAGGTGCCACAGGTACAGCATTTTCTTTGGCACTAGAAGACACAGAAGATGGTGTCATGGTAAAATTTGTCTGAACAGCTGTATGAACAGCCTGAAGCAATGTAATAGTGTCATGCCAGCTTCATTCAAACCCATGAAGATGCCACCTGCACCTGGTGCCTTCCTTTTAGTCTCTTATAACGCTACTGCGTCTCCTCTTACAAAAAGTTGAAGACAAGCACAAAATTTTCTGGTATAGTCAATGCTGCCATGTGCTTGAAATCTTACAAAAAATAAGCGCACAAATGTCATTTTTCTATTTATTGGTATGAAAAGACGTATGGCAAGATAGCCCTATGCTGACAAACAGCATAATACTGATAAGATGGAGTGAATGATCAAAGACACACAGAATATGTCTCCTTGTAACCCCCTAAACGTATTATTGTCATTGGCCCCCACAGGTCACCAGCTTTGTTCTGACTTTGCAAGGCCTCAGAACTGAACTTCACCAGGTTTTCTCTGAGGTATCTTCACCTGTCTGGAGCTTTGTTTTAGCATGTCTAAGTACAACTGCCATTCTTTTTATGACTGTTCTTTTTTTTTTCCATTTATTTTTACACTTTTGCAAATCTTTAAACAGCATTACCGTATTTTTTATAGAGTTAGTAGCAACAAGTAGTTATGTCATGTAGAATGGAATATTTATGACTAGTAGAACAATTCTGTGTACAAGCATATGGGCATAGTATGATAGCAGAAACCTTGCAAGTGGGAAACAGAGAGTATAGTTCAGGGCATATACAAGATATGCAGGCATGGGATGTTAACAAGAGTATATAAGCCGGCAAAGAAGTCTCCAGGGTTACAAAGAGCCAGTGGTCAGTTAAAGAAATGCAGACTTGAGAGCTGGAAGTAACAAGCGGAACAAAAAACAAGTGTGTTGCGGTTTAACCCAGTAAGCAGGTAAACAGCACACAACCACTTGCTCACTCTCTCCCAAGTGGGATGAGGAAAAGAATGGAAAGGATAAAAGTGAGTGTCCTGGTTTGAGGTAAAACA
>VYXH01006215.1:20133-47419 GCA_013397275.1 Burhinus bistriatus | reverse complement strand
GTCTCTCTCTCTCTCTTGCCTCCCTTCGGGAGAGGAGCAAAAGGGAGCGAGCATCTGTCGCTCCACCAGATTGGGCCAATCTGGCCCAAACCACGACAGTGAGAAAACTCATGAGTTGAGATAAAGACAGTTTAGTACGGAAAGAAAAAACTGCACATGCAAGCAATGCAAATAAGGAATTAATTCACTACTTCCCATTAGTAGGCAGATGTTTAGCTATTTCCAGGAAAGGAGGGCTTCTTCATGCATAACCATCACTTGGGAAGACAAATGTCATAACTCCAAACAGCCTCCCTTCCTCCTTATTTGCCCCAGTTTTTATCGCTGAGCACAATATCATATGGTATGGGATATCCCTTTGGTCATCTGGGTCCAGCTGTCCGGGCTCTGTCACTTCCTAACGTACAGCCCCAGCTTCCTCTCATAAGGTGCACAACATATATAGCTATAACTGAGCACCGCACAAGTTACCGTGAAGAAAATTTACTCTACTGCAGCTAAAACCAATACTATCTCAACCCCTTTACTGTATATACAGTAAATTTGGATCTATTGTGGAGTTGCAGGTCAGTGAAGAAAAAGTGATAGTGTAAAAGCCTGTTAGAAAACATAAAAATATCCCCAACTGAACCCTACAGTGAGGAAGAGGAAACAATCAACATCACATTCCTCTTGGCAAAGAATCCCCTTCATTAAAATCACACTTTTGGTTGAGAACTGACAATACTGACATCTGGGAGTAACTCTTCCCAAAACTGAAACCTTCGACCTTAGGATTCAGAAGGGCAATGGAAAGGTGAGCATAACAGAAAAGGAAGATGGATTCACTAGGAAGTGTGTGTAGAGCAGCTCTAATGGTATTATTTCTGTTTTCCACTATATTATTGCTTTATTGTCTTTCTCTTTTTTTTCTTGTGTAATAATTAAAGCTGAATTAAAAATAATTCCTTGGTTTGACTGATATGATTTTCATCACTTGTAAATTGTTGACTTGTCTTTTTGTTTATTTTTTGCTCACTTGAAATTTTCAGTGTAGCAAATACACGTAATCTATTACATGGTCTGGGACAGGTTCTACATACCTGGGTCATCATATCCTGTGTTATATAGGTAAATTAAGTGAACCAAGATATGTAACCACTGGTCTCATGCAAGAATGTGCACATGATTCATATGGCACTTTATTCTATGGATTTTGCAAACAAAATGTGAAAAAAATCCCATTCCACAATATCCCCAATCTATGACAGGAAGCAGTTCTGTAAAGACAACCTTTCCAAGTGACTTGTACTATGTACTGTCAATTTTCAACTATACTCCTCCTACACCTTTTACGCACAAAGGACAGTTCCTCCTTCCTCCCAACAAACTTCTCTTTTATGCACAACTTGATCCTTAGATTTGTATCATCCAAAATTGATCACCAAAATATCAGAATAGTTAGGGAAATTAATTCTTAGAATGGAGTTAGTCATCCTGTAGCCCTCATCCAAAGCCCTCATCTTTGTCTCATCGTCCCCTCTCACTAATACCGTCTAAGAACATTCTCGTGCCATCCACTTCCACAAACAGCTGTTGTAGTTTGTGGAACATCCTGACAGAAAATGTGCCAGATGGCATTCATAACAGGTAGCAGAGCTGCCAAACAATGTACAAATTTTGTACCCTTCTTTTCCAGAGGGTTATATTAAATATGGGAAATAAATAGGAAAATGATAACATAAAATGGTAATATAATTATGGATAAGAGTTGACTCTAGGACAAATTCTGAACATTATACGTGCTAAATTGCACACCTCCACATGTACACACATACACCCACGTACCCACGCACTGACACTTATGAAAGTTACTGAGATGTATTCATATATCATCTAAGATGTACTCACATTTCTTTTTGTATATGCAAATGAGAAAATGTGGGTAAAATATAAAGGCCCACCTTTTAAAATTTTGAATAGTCTTTCAGTATGTTTTTAATCAGCTGTGATTATTTTTCCTTTCTAGGTCTCTGTCTCAAGGATAATCTGCCTTTTAGAATGTCCCTCTTCTGACTACTTTATTAATGATTTTTCATTTGTATTTTAATGACTTTTCAGAACTTAATCTCAGAGGTGGCCAGTGGTTACGTTCCGTCTGACTTCTAGACCATGGAGTCTGGACTTCCTCAATACAGAGAATCAAGCTATATAGTGATGAAAATAGAGAATGCTTCTCTTATAGACCTATTCTTGGTGATGTTGGTGCTAATACATAAAAGCAACTATTTTCAAAGCTAACAAATTGCTAGACCATATTCATAATTTTTCTGGACCGAGGGCTTTGGACCATTTAGCTATATGATATGATTTTCCTTACCAATATGTACGGTTAACCCTTATGGATAAAAGAAGTTGGAAAATGCAGAGTGCAAAACAGATTTGTCACAGTTTAAAGACGGGAAAGCAACAATCTTATTTAATTTTCAGGGGCGTTGGTCTGGACTGATTCTCTTTAACACTAGCAAAGCACAGGATTAGAAGGGAAACCTTTACTTCTGTTATTCCGTTGAATGATTTCAGAACACACCCACAAAGATGTCCTTGCTTATGGGACTTGACTTTCTCCTTGTTTAGAACTTATGCTGTCATGTATGGAAAGGTAGCAGGGGGCATGGATAGAGGAAGCCTTGTATTTGCTGGCAGTTACACGGCTTTTAGGCTGACTCCTAAAAAGCCTGCTATCAAGTCTTCTATAGATGGTTCCTGCTACAGCAAGTAAAATGAATGAAGTAAAACAGTTGTGCTGTCCAAACTAGTAACACATGAAACATATACTTATACTGCTGCACACAGTCCTTGAAAATTGCCTAGCAGATCAAAAAATCCTTGAGTAGCCAAGGATCTGCCTGAAACAGCTAGAGAAGAAAAGCAGGTCCTTGGAGACAGGCTGGGAGAGCAGGCAGCACACACAGATCTGACAATTCCACAGTGATTCTGCAACAGCTATTCCTATACTGACAGTCCAAAATTCATGATCTTGTCCTTTTATTAGATGTTTTTGTTTCTAGACTGTTCATAACCTTTGACCTTCACCCCCTAAAGTATGTACTGCATGATACTGAAGGATATTACTTTCCTAGGCCATAGATTTTATTTTATTTTATTTTTTGTATGTTTAAAGCAGTCTTTTCTCAGCTGTCAGGGTTGTACCTCTCCCTTGAACAGTAGCATCACTGAGCTGTTTATGCTCCTGAGGTCTCTGTTTTCAACTGGTATCCTGCTGTTTTCAAGGTGTGTGGCCTGTTACAGACACTAAGCCCAAAATAGTGTCCTCTGGGCCTGATATAATGTTAACCTAGCACAAATTTACCCTAAATCACTGTGGCCTGTGGCTGGCAATGGCAACACACTTTTTACTGGGAGATTTGTTAACAATCCTCCCTTCGCTAGTCTGGAAACCGGCATTTGCAGGTTATCACTCACGAGTCCAGCAAAGATGTTGCATACCCTCTTACGGCTCAAAGCTGCTACTCAGCCTAAACAATGGAAAGATGTTCCTGAATATTTTTCTCTCTTTTATCTGGTCTTTGCCCCATGATAACCAAGATGGGTCTGTGGGTGTCCTGTAATTCTTTGTTTTGCTCTTACAGCTGGTTATTGTATGCCAATATAACCATTATTCAGTTTGCAGAGCATTTGATTGTAGAACCAATGCAACTTTCACAACTAATACATACCATACAATAAAATCAACTATATTAACTAATAAAATCATACTGTTATTTCTGAGAGCATGGGAACATTGAAGACATCCTTTGACAACAACTATGTTACATTACATACAAATTATAATGTAAATTACGCTACTGTATGATGACAATATAGTGCAAAGAAAAATAGTGGTTTGGAGTAGTAAAACATATAGAAAGGCAGTAACAAAATCACACAGCAGAATAATGGCAACCTACAGAACAACATGGCTACTTTCCTGTGTGTTCTCTAAGGAAACATGTGCCTCTTGACTAGCTTTTACTCAATTTGAATTTAGTTACTTGTTTCCCAATAACCAGTATAGCGAATGGCTTCACTATAAGAGAGACTTGTGGCTCCATATATAACAATATGATATAACATATGATTATTAATACCACAGTATTGGGAAAAAATATTACTTAAAAAATAACTAAATGCCAATTTTGATGTGCATAATTATCTACTTGATCTCCTGTGACTGCATGTGCAGAACATCAGATTCCTTCTTGTTAGGTGTTGCTTTTCATTTTAAAACTCTTTTAACTCTTAAAGGAAATCCTGAGTTTAATGCATGGTGGAAATCATACATTAAAAGGTTATCTTTTGAAAAGATTATATAGTGATTAATTTTTGGTTACTAGACCAGTACAGGCATCTTCTAATACTGATCTATTTAATTTTCCTTCAATATTACCTCTGTTTTACCTCAGCTGTAATGTTTTACTGTTCATTATCCTGCACATGCATCTCCCACAGTTCTGTAAACTCTCAACTATTATGTATGGAAAACATTAAATTTCTCATTTTAAACTTCTTTTACTTTTCTTTCTGTCACTGACTTTGTAGCTAGTGTATACATTCCTATATTCCATCTTTACTCTCTTACTTGAAAGGACCTTGCTGAAATAAAAAATACTGTTAGTAGAGGCTTATCTTCGATTTGTTGCCCTTTAGAGGATCATCCTGTAAAGCAAACCAGAAGGACTTATCGAGGTTTTTAGGTTATTATGTTTCCAGAACACTTTTCCAAGTCTGTAACTGCAACTCGTAGTAAGTAGTATTATTTTTTCCAAGCTTAATTCTTTTATTTGTTTTGATTTGTTTAAGTATATCTGCCAGACAGGACTGGCTTTTTCCACAGTTACATCTGAGCATTGTAATTTCCTAGGAAGTACATATGGGGTTTCAGTAAAATATTGGTACATGATGTATTCTCTTACATTCATTTCTCCATAATTAAGGAGTTTTCCAAACTTTCTCCACATTTCTTTTTAAGGTTGCAGCCTCAGTGGATAGATCTTTATTTATTTCTGCCATTTCTTGGCAGAGAAAATGCCATTTTTGTCTGCCATTCATCAGGTGCTTCACTATCAGTTAGCATTAGCACTGGCAAAGGCGTTCTCATTTATCAGCTGGTTATTACTATCTGAGGAGAAAATCCCAGGTACTGCAAGAAAAAAGCTTATAACTGAAAGAATGAGTTTGGGATATTCAGAATCCAGGGCATGAGTTTTCTTTCATTGCTGACATACTTTCATCTGTTCCCGTCCCCCTCCCACAGTACATAATTCCTGTGTGACGTAGCAACAGAACCTTTGCTGCAAGAAATTCTTTCTAACATTTTCATGCTTGTCATTGTATATTGGAATAACTTCTATTTCTTCTCAATACTTACATTGTGTTTATGCTGGGGATTCTGGACATCTCCCTAATGTCTGACAATGATTTTTTTCAATGTATGAATTTATCAGCCTCCAAATGTTTCAGTGGTGTCTTGATAATTTCACACTTCTGTATTTCTGGAACCAGCTGCTCCTCTCCCATACAGCTAGGCTCCTTTTGCCCCGGTGTAAGCTCTTCAGTAGATACCAGCCTTCTCAGATTCTGAGAACACTGTGAGTGCCTATGAAATAAAGAATGTTAACCCTCACATAGTTTTGTCTCTGAGGATGTTACAAGAAACAGTGTTGAAAGGCTTGCTACACTCAAACATCCAATTCTCTCCCTGTGTCTGTTAACCCAATAATTTAAGCATAAAAACTATTCGGTTGATAACACATTGTTTCTCCTTTGGAAACCCACACTGACTACTCCAATCATCATCTTGTCTTTCATGCAGTTGAAAATGGTTTCCAAGAGAGTTTGATCCATTGCTGTCCCAGGGGTCCAGTGGAGGCTGTGGTTCCCTGAATTTTCCTTTCTGTCTTTCTTAAAAATAGTATTGACTTTTGCTTTCCTCTGGTTCTCAGGAACCTCTTCTGATCACCATGACTTTTCCAAGACAGTTGAGACTGGCCTCACAATGACATTGACCAGCTCTCTCAGCACTTGTGTGCATCCCATCAGGTTCTATGCACACTGCCCACTGCAAGTTTTTAGTGGTCTATTGACTTATGCAACTTTGTTTTTCAGACACCAGTCATTTTTCTCTCCTTAATGATTCACTAACCAGGAACAGTCCAGTCCATCCCTTTTGTGATGTCTCACATTGTCACACATACCAAAAAGTGAGGCTGTAATTAATCCACAGTTTTAATTTCCTGCTTTGGAATTCTGATTGTGTTTCTAAAGCTAACTTGCTCTTTAAATTCATCATTGGAAGGCATTGAGCTTGTGAACAATACTCTATTTGTTGTCAATACCTTTATATGCAATAATACATTTTAAATACATTTATGATAACTACCCTTTCAGGAGTAAACTGAAAGATGGAACAAAGAGAATGTCCTAGGGACTGCTTTACCTGTAGAAACCCTGGCACCTGACAGGTAGATAAAATAGAATGGATGGAATAAATGCAAGCTTTCTATAACCTGTAAAGAGATGGCAGATTAACTTCTTGTAATCTCTCCATTAACATGTCTTTATATTTGGGTGTGGATTATTTTTTGCTGTTCTTGAATGACTGGTAGCCGGAATCATCTTCAGCACAGGAAGTCTTACTCATGACTGCTTCATATTAATTGAGGGAATTAAAGTGAAGATAAAGCTGACATAGGTGAAGCTGACACTGAGCTGGAAAAAAGGAAAAATGAAAGAAAAAAGTTATGAAATAGGAAGAAAATTTTCATCCTGTAGTATTTTGGAAAAGTCCTTCAAAATAAATAAGGGAGATTCCTGAGCAGGTTCTCTTCCTCTGGAAAATTTGAAGAACTATAGGCCAGTCAGTCTCACCTTTGTGCCCGGCAAGATCACGGAGCAGATCCTCCTGGAAACTCTGCTAAGGCACGCGGAAAATAAGGAGGTGATTGGTGGCAACTAACATGGCTTCACTAAGGGCAAATCACACCTGATAAATTTGGTCACCTTCTACGACGAGGTTACAGCATTGGTGGATAAGGTGAGAGCAACAGATGTCATCTCCCTGGATTTGTACAAGGTATTTGACACTGTCCTCTACGATATCCTTGTCTCGGTGGATAAGGAACTGGATGGAATGTCGCACTCAAAGAGTTGCGGTCAACAGGTCGATGTCCAAGTGGCACACAGTGACAAGTAGTGTCCCTCGGGGGTTGGTACTGGGACTGTTATTATTTAACATCTTTGTTGGCGGCATGGATGTAGGGACTGAGTGTACCCTCACCAAGTTTGCCAATCACCAAGTTAGCACCAAGCTATGTGAAACAGTTGACATGCTGGAGGGAAGGGATACCATCCAGAGGGGACCTGGATGGGCTTGAGAGGTGGGCCAGTGCAAGCCTCATGAAGTTCAACAAGGCCAAGTGCAAGGTCTTGAAAGTGGGTCGGGGCAATCCCATGCAGTAATACAGGTTGGTTGGAGAACGGCTCGAGAGCAGCCCTGAGGAGAGGGACTTGGAGATTTTGGTGGATGAGAAGCTCAACATGAGCTGGCAATGTGTGCTCGCAGCCCAGAATGCCAACCACATCCTGGGCTGCATCAAAAGAAGCATGGCCAGCAGGTCGAGGAAGGTGATTCTGCCCCTCTACTCCACTCTCATGAGACCCCACCTGGAGTACTTTGTCCAGCTCTGGAGCCCCCAGCATAAGAAGGACACGGACCTGTTGGAGGGAGTCCAGAGGAGGGCCACAAAGATGATCAGAGGACTAGAGCACCTCTACTATGAGGACAGGCTGAGAGAGCAGGGGTTGTTCAGCCTGGAGAAGTGAGGACTTTGGGGAGACCTTCTAGCAGCCTTCCAGTATCTGAAAGGGACCTACAGGAAAACTGGAGAGGGACTTTTTACAAGGGCATGTAGGGATAGGATGAGGGGTAATGGTTTCAAGCTGGAAGAGGGGAGATTTAGGTTGGATCTCAGGAAGAAATTTTTCACTCTGAGAGTGGTGAGACACTGAAACAGGTTGCCCAGGGAAGTTGTGAATGTCCCATCCCTGGAAGTGTTGAAGGCCAGGTTGGATGAGGCTTTGAGCAATCTGGTCTAGTGGGAGGTGTCCTTACTTATGACAAGGGGCTTGGAACTAGATGATCTTTAAGGTCACTTCCAACCTAAACCATTCTATGATTCTATGAAGTATCATGAAATACGTAAGGTATGGAGATAGAAATTAAACCCACATAAATTTTAGAGGTCATTATGCCGTTTGCTTAGTTGTTTATGATATTCTAAAACCTGAATATATCAGAAGTAAATACTATAGCGTTATCATGTTTTATTGTTAATGAACCTCATGGTCTTAACCATAATTTGTTTTTACAGAGATTATTATCCTAAAATTATTAAATAAATTTCAAATATAATCATTGTTGTTCAGACACATTTTAACCAGTATTCTTTCATCCCTATCAATTTTTTTTGTACTCTGGAGTGTTTTAGAAAATATCAATTACCTCTAGTTTTTTAATTTTACTATGTGTCCCTTCCAACCATCTCCATGTGTTTTCTCTAATTATTCTTCCATTATATTGAACTGCAAAAGGAACTTTATACTTCTTAATTTAATGCAGACCCTAAGTATACCATAATCTACTATCTAAAAATAATAGCTATTTTTTTGGTTATCTCCAAGATGGAGGAAGAATCTTTCAATCAAAAATGGCAATCAGCAATGAATAAATAATCTGAACATTGACTTTGATTATCATTGATGCTTTCAGTGAACCTTAAACGCCAATGAAGTGTGTGGCAAAGAAAGGGTTTGCTATGAAAATAATCATCCACAAATAGCTAAATAGATGATTCTGTACTGCTGTACAAACAAAACTCCCTTTTCTTGCCCAACTAATCATGTTTGAGTACTGAAAGACTGCGAACACAAAATGTTATCAAAATTATTTCAGATTTTCCAATAACCCAAATACCACTCTCTCATTTTTGATTTCACTCAGCTTCTGGATTGTGCAAACTGAAACTCAGAAGATTAATGGTACATCTATACTGACATGGAAAATAGAACAAGGAACTGAGGTTGACCGTCATACTACTGCTAGTTAAGTATTACCATGTTTCCTTCCTCTGTTTTGGACAAACCCAACTAGGTTTGTCCAAGGTGGAATGTAGGAACAGTTATGAGGATTGGTCACTCTAGGGACTGTTTCCAAAAAGTAAAATGGCCAAGACTGTACCAGGTTCACTTGCTTGTATCTTACCTAGTCCTCCAACTGAATCTGACCAGACAAGTTGGACTCTCGCACCCTCAAGTACCGCATGTATGCACATGCTCTCCTCTCCTTCCATCTGTGCAAAATGTAATCTAAAGTTCACAATTTACAAATACCAAAGTAGTTGGGCTGCAAGAGAAAGAAAAAAAAAAAAAAACAAAAAAACAAACAAAAAAACCCCACCAACACAAAACAGAAAACAGAAAGACAACTTTCTTTTAGTGTCAAAAAGATTTTATAGAGTTGTATCTCTGCCTCTCTTGTTTAACAACATAGACACAGCCTCAGTGTCTCCTTCTGTCTTCCTATTTTAGGTATATCCACATTTAAAATGAACATTCTGCTGAACATCAATGAAAGTTTTCAATTTAAAAGTTCAGGGAGGAGGGGAAAAAAAAAAAAAGAATACCTCCTACCCCACAAAAAAACCATTAAAACCCAAACAAACTTTAAAACCTACTAAATAAATATCCTTTAATCAAACTTTTTTCTATTTCTGTGAAATCTTTATTTTAGTATTTCGGAGAGAGATCATTCAGTCCAATCTACTGCTCAAGACAGGACAAATAAAGTTAGATCAGTCTTCATTCATCCAAGTTAGGAATAACACCAAGGGTGGAGATTGCACAGCCTGTCTAGGCAACCCATTCCAGTTTTGTTTTTTGCTGTGCTCCTCCAAGAAGACTTTGACTCCATCATCTGTATAATCACACATCAGATAGCTGAAGACAGCAATTAAAACCCCCTTACCTTTCTCTTCTCTAGTGTCAACAAACCAAGGCAAAGCTCAGTAATAGCTATGGGGTTTGTTCAGTGTAGGGACTGCTTCCACTTTAAGTAAAATAGACAAATGCTTTTAAATAAATGTTCAAGAACATTTGGTTGGAATACATAAGAAAACTGTGAAAAGCATTCACATATGCCTTAAGACCTCTTTTGCTCTACCGACAGTGCAAGAGGGGCTCTATGCAATTTAAATGTAATTTGAGTATTTTACACCATCAATATGATGCAAATTATTCCTATAATAAATTATAATGTTCCATATTTTCATCTTAAATATCTTACCTTAGGAAACTGAAGGAGATAGTAGGCATTCTAGAATGAGATCAATATTACTTTGTTGGAAGGCCATGCAGAATTATGAAGAACTACATCTTCTTCTTAGTGATGATCTTTTTCTTGAAAGATTTGTGGAGATGGCTAGCACTCATCTACTAAAAAAGTAGTAACTCCAGTTACTCCAATTTGAAGTGAATAAATCCACAGAAATATTGTTTGGTGGTTTAGTGCATCTTTTTTACTCTCTTCTCATCTTTCCAACGTCATTTATTATTGTTTTTAAAAAGGCTGTATTTCTGCTAGGGAAATCCTATAGGTACAGATACTTAAAATGCTTTTAGCACTAGCAATGCCAACGTTAGAAGAAAGCGATTTTTTTTTTTTTTTAAGTAAGTACTTGGCTACGATATCCCACTGTGGAAGACTATTTTTATACACTGATGGATTTCTTGAAGTTCAAAAGTAGAGAGTTGCTTCCTTTTGCATATAAGAGACAAGGAAATTTTCACAATGAGTTTAAGATATTCTGCTACATATTGCTCCAATTTATAATGCTTAAATGAGCACGATAGGGGAAAAAAAAAGACCAAGAACCTGCGTGTACAATTGTAATTTAAGAGTTTCCCCTTCTGTCAGTAAGCTTGATTACTTATTAGAGACTTCACAGTGACCACCACATATTTCATGTAAACGTAACTGATGAGGACTGATTGACACTGACTGCTACAAAATTAGCATTTCCATGGAAGCCAACATCAATTACTGTCAACGACAGGATGCTCATCTAGGAGATTCTGAACAACATTGCAATAGAAACCAAATCACTTAGGTTTACAGCAAATACAAAAGAAACATTAGCAAAAGGAGGAAAAAAAAAAAAAAGAAAATGAAATAAACTAAGGGGACTGTCACTGCAAGCAACATGTTTTCTGCTATAAACAAAAAAAGTATCAGCAGGAAGTAACAAAACGTAAGATTTTTGTTCCTTTTTATTTTCACCAACATCTATTGTGAATTTAATTTTTTATGTTGTAAAAACCTGTGTTCCAGAAATATTTATGCAAGGAGTATGTTTTTTCAAGGACAATGTGCTTGGCTTTTATTCTTGTTATCGAAGTCTCTTAAATTTTGAATTTCTGCTACGTCTGAGAGATTAATGATTCTTGAATAAATTCAATACCTTCATCTTCTTTGAAAGATGTCTATGTGAAGAGGACATCTTCAATATTTTTTTGCTGAGCTTCTCTAATTTATTACTATTCTAACCTGCTACAGTTCTGTAAACTTCAAAGTTAAGACTTGGATATAACGTTTGAGATTAGGTAAAGACCTGAGCTACAGTTTTGCTTTAAAAACAAAACTGGTACTAGAGGCTGAAGAAGTGCTGCAGCATACTCTACCAGATTTCCATCCAGACATGAGTCTAGGATGCCAACAGATGGCCACAGTTCATTTTTGGCAAATCCTAAACAGGGAAGTTCAAACTCATAACCAATGCTAAGTAAAATATTTCTATGTTCAGATGAAAGTGTTGGGGAAGCAGAAACAAAGCAAAAAGATATTTTTTTCCTAGTCAGTTAAATTTTCAAAATTTTATTTCTTCCTTTTTTTCATTTTACTTTTGAAAAATAGCTGAATGTACAGTATCTGTTTAAATGAGAGAGACCTACAGTAGCCAAGGTCAGTAAGAAGCAATTATACTAGTTACAGTTAGAATAACTAAAGTAGTTAAAGTGGAAAATAAGGTTGGACTCGAGTACAGAGAATATGAACAAAAAAGCTAGAATTTTTCTGGGATAGCAAAGCTCATGTGTCCATAACCTCACTGACTCCAGATCATTCACATTTTTGTTTGAACTCCGGCCAAGACAGCAGTTTTGTGACCTACCTATCACTTAATGTGCTGGGGTAATATTAGCTAACATGGTTATTAGGATGGTATGCTTTTTCAGTTGGCCAGAAATAAACCCCGTTTATCACATTAGTTCCCTAGATGTTGAGCTTTCGGAATTATTTTCAATTTGTCAGGTAGATATAACGTAAGAGCTTGTTTGGTTAATACTAAAATATAAGTCTTTATTTGTTCTATTTTCCAGCCTTACAGAAAAGCCATAAATTATGTGCTCTTTCCCCTGTTCAGCAGCTATAGCTTGCAGAAGTGGTATTCAAGGCATCAATGTCTATAAAACCATGCATAAAATGTTTTCATAGAATCATATAATTGTTTAGGTTGATAAAGACCTTTAAGATCATCCAGTCCAACCATTGACCCTACTCTACCAGGTCTGCCACTAAACCATGTCTCCAAGCACCACATCTACATGACTTTTCAACACATCTAGGGATGGAGACTCAACCACCTCCCTGGGCAGCCTGTTCCAATGTTTGATAACTCTTTCAGTGAAAAATTTTTTCCTACTGTCCATCCTAAACCTCCCCTGGCGCAACGTGAACTGCCTGCCTTGCATGAGCCGATGCTGGCTGGGCCTGATCCCCTGGTTGTCCTTCACATNTTGTTGTTAATGTATTTGTAAAAACCTTTTTTGTTATCTCTTACGACAGTGGCCAGACTAAGTTCTAGCTGTTCTTTAGCCTTTCTGATGTGTTTTCTGCATGACCTAACAGATCCCTATACTCTTCTTGTGTTGCCTGCCCCTTCTTCCAAAGGTGGTAAACTCTCCTTTTATTCCTGAGTCCCAACAAGAGCTCTCTCTTTAGCCAGGCCGGTCGTCTTCTCTGCCGGTTCATCTTACGACACCTGGGGACAGCCTGCTCCTGTGCCTCTAAGACTTCCTTCTTGAAGAATGTCCAGCCTTCCTGGACCCCTTTGCCCTTCAGAACTGTCTCCCAAGGGACTCTCTTAACAAGTGTCCTGAACAGGCTGAAGTCTGCCTTCCGGAAGTCCATGGTAGTGGTTCTGCTGACCCCCTTTCTTAGTTCACCAAGAATTGAGAACTCTATCATTTCATGGTCGCTAAGCCCAAGACGGCCTCCGACCACCACATCACCCCCCAGATCTTCTCTATTTGTGAGCAGCAGGTCTAGTAAGGCAACTTTGATCACAAGTTGAAATATGCTAGAATATTTCTGATATCAATAGTTTCTATTGTGTATGTTAATTCTAAGTAGTTTATTATTTTGTGTTGAATCTCAAACAGAGAACATAGGATGAAGGGAATACATTTCCCTCAGCAGACTCTATATACTCAAGTAGGTTCATAATCATATATATGTACATGTTCATTCAGTTACTGGGGAGAATCGGAAGGGGAGATAGTCTCCTTGACGGTATCTATAATACTAAACAAAAATGTGCCAGGAGCCTGTGCCCATTCTTTCAGCAGTCCATCAGTTTATACTCACATAGTTTACGATTAATATCATTATTGTATTATTATCTTGGAAAAATCCACTTGGAAAATTGTACAAATAAGAACTAGGGAATGAACTAAAAATCACTCTATGGATCATCTTGCAAGTAGCACCTTGTCCTGGTTTATTTCTAATGTGAATCCAGTGACAGACATTTTCTATAAAGGGCATGAAGGCCTTGCACTAACAAGCCTTTTTTATCCTCTCTGACTTCCTTGAAAGACAGAGCAGAGGTATTCCAGTAAACGGATACTGACTGAATTTCCAGTTTGGACAATATATGCTGATGGTTCTTAATGTGTTTGTAGTTTAAAATGTAATAGATTCACAAACAATCAAAACTCTTTATTGTGATCCCATTTCATATTGCCCCACATGTCGTATCTTTGTTTGAATAGGAGTACAATAAAGTAGCAGAAGGGTATGAAGTGTGGGAAAGTTGATGTGTCCACACGCTTCTTATTCAAAGTAATTGTGAACTTCCTACAGCTGAAAGATTGGGTTCCTGGAAAATAATGTTGCTTCAGAATTGATTGCAGCTTCAATTAAAGTGCATTTGACACCTCTAGAAAGCTAGTTTGTGCCCCAGATATCTCTGTATGTGCCTGCAGTCTTGACAGTATGAGTTATGTGGGTGAATATTTACATACATTCTGCAAAATGTGCAGAGTGGCAAATCAAAAAGCAGAGCTTTCTCTGCTGGAGGTGAAAGAGGACCTGTTACAGAGTAGTAGCTGCACTGATCAGGCACAGCATGCTTAATGTCGAAGGAATTTCTTTCTCTGCCCGTCCTGTATTCCCTTTCTTATAGGGACTGTGACTATTTTATAACATCTTATCTCCTTTACATTTCCACAATATATGAAAAGTTTTACATATGTTGAGAGCAATTCTTTGCTTTCTTTTTTTTGTAATGTAAAACCAATTCTATCCACTTGTCAAGACTGACTTCCTGTTTTAACCCCTAGGGATTCCATTGTCGTCTCTATGCTTAGGCTTTCAGGAATCTCTGTTACAGTATATTCCTTCTTACTTGCAATATGATGGATTAAGGGTTTGGGGCAGGGGTGTTTGCTTTGTGATTGGTTTATTTTTTTCAGATTTTAAAATGTTTCTTGTATTCAAAACCATATTAACTCTTGATTTTCAAGTTTCCCCTTACATCTCCCACTCTCATGGTTTGGCCTGGACTGGCCACTGAGCTGAATGAGAGATGATCTCCCTCTCACCAAGGAGAGGCAGGAGAGAGATAGAAAGAGACTTATGAGTTTAGAAGGAACTACTTCAATGAAATATTAATAATAAAATAATAAAAAGAAAATAATTAAATATATACAAAACTATATCAAACTCCCAGGATGACAATCACGTCACCAGCAGGTGCTGGGAAAGTCCCAGATTGGACTCAGTGACAGATGGGAACTGGATTCTGGGTCTGGATTCAGGAATGCACGGATCGGGATCAAAGGCAGGCGAACAGAGTCCTCCTCAGATGCTGGCCATTGAAGAAAGAGGGCTGACCCCTTTGATCCCTCAGCTTTTATACTAAGCATGAGACAGATGGGATGGAATACCCTGTTGGTCAGTTTTGGGTCACCTGCCCTGTCTGCTCCTCCCCGCAGGTGTGGTCTCTCTATGTTTTTTCGCTTCCACCCTCCAAGAGGGCAAATAACAAAGTTAGTTGACCTTGGCTGTTAAAGCAATAAGTATAAGCAAGACCTCTCTGCATACCATTCCTTGGCATCAACTATAAACATAGGTTTTATCACTCTGAGAGTTCTAGTTCAGAACAAACCGAATTATTTGAATTAGTTTCTGGTTTAGATCAAAAAATATAAGGTGACTTAGTAGGGGATCAGGAACATTTACTACCCCTAAAAGATTACACACAGACACACACTCCTTTGACTTGACTTACACCTAATGGCATGAAAGTCACGTGTGTTCTTGAAGCTCTGTCCTTGCTTTAGGGAACAGGGAAATTCCTCATAATCATCATATTCTCAGAGGGCTACGTTAACACAGTCATGTGGCTTCTAAATCAAAGCTGGCTTATGTCCCAGCAAAAGAAATCTGGTCTGTTTATATAAATACAAGTAAAGATAGCTAGTATAGCTAGGCTTAGTATCGAATAGGTGCATGAACTATAATAGTATATTATATTCATAAAGTCAAATTGAATAAGATGATATTCTCTGTTGACCTGGATTTCCATGAGTCTATCACTAAAAAAAGAAGATAAAGAACCAATAAAGAACCTGTTTCAAACACTAAGGCCAATTAAGACTGACTAGCTTACCTCCCTGTTGCATAAAACCAGTCCTGTATATAGCAAATTAGCTCCAGACGTAATAATTTTGGCATTCCAAAATGGAACCAAGAGCCAAAATAGCTGTTTAAGACAGTCGGCAGTTGGAGTCTGCTGTTCTAGCTCTTTTCCTGATGTTGCTTTTTCAGAAGTTTAGATGTACCTTTTGGATATAAGTCAGTATCTGAGAGTAGATAACATCTTGCTGGATTGGATAGTAAAAGCCACTTGGATGTTAATGAAAATGAGGCTAGTTAGGCAAATAATAATAATTTACTTTAACAACAATCCATTGTCAATAGATTTTAGTTTTAGAAAGATCATTTAGCTGTTTAAATGCTGATTGGAAAGTTGTGCAGAAATGTAGTTGGATATTATAACCATCAACATAGCCATCCAAAGGGCTGAACTTTTGTATCATCTGTACTATGAACTGTGAAACTCAAGTTCAGTAGTAGATACAGATGTCAGTACATGAAAGCTCACAAGAGAGCACCAGTCTTGAGGCAAGGGCTTTCAGTTTTCATCTCCTATGTATATTTCCAGTCTGACACACGATATATGATTTTGGACTGACCTTTTTGGCAGGTTAGTCCTGTGAAGGTCTAAGAGAGAACTGGGCAATAATTGTTCAAAATGATCTTGATGCAAATTCCTGCTAATAGCAAATCAGAAAAAGTGAGCGGGTTATGGCAGAAAGTAATTATGATGTTCTTATGCGTGAGCTGTAGATACATTTTCCCACACACAGTATGTACTCATTGAAGACAACTGCGTTCACTATTATGAAAACCATTTATGCATAGTTACAACTTCTATGTAAAATTGACCAAATAATGAAATTAAAGCTGTTCTAAGTAACTCTTTGCTTTATTCTAAAAGAGCAGCTAATTGCTTCCGGATATATTAGAGTTTACTGGTATTGTACAGATGTGTATAATCACCGCCTTGCCCTGCTTGAATAGCAGCCATCTGTTTGTCTTTGGATGACTGCAGCTTTTAATAAATACACTTCTGTTTGTATCTGAGAAGCAGTCACTCTTTCCCTGCCAACGTAAGCAGGATGGCATGACGCATAATGAGATTCATCTTTTAGTACCACTAATGCACGTAAGTATTGTAGCTGCCTATACTGGTTTTGGTTGCAACAGAGTTCGTTTTCTTCACAGTAGCTTCTCTGATGCTATGTTTTGGATTTGTGATAAAAACTGTGTTGATAATACACTGATGTTTTAGCTATTGCCGAGCAGTGTTTACACCGCATCAAGGTCTGCTTCTTCCCACGCTGCCCTGCGACCAAGTAGGCTGGGGGTGCACAAGAAGTTGGGAGGGGACACAGCTGGGACAGCTGACCCAGATTGACCACAGGGATATTCCACACCATATGACATCATGGAAGAGAGAGGAAAGGGGTAACATTCACAGTCATGGCCTTTATCTTCCCAAGTAGCTGATACACATGATGAAGCCTTGTTTTCCTGGAGATGGCTAAACACCTGCCTGATGAGGGGAAGCGGTGAATTAATTCCTTATTTTGCTTTGCTTGCACGTGCAGCTTTGTCTTTCCCTTTTAAACCGTCTTTATCTCAGCCCCCATTTTCACACTTTTACCCTTCTGAGTCTCTTCCCCATCCCGCTGGAGGGGAGTGAATGAATGGCTGTGTGTTGTTTACCTGCCTACAAGGGTTAAACCATGACAACATTAGCTTAGACCAATACAGTCTTTGTTGAAAGAGCCCCTATCATTCAGTTAAGTCAACTGTGCTAAATTGACATATCAATTAATTGTAGCATTTATAGCAATCACAGTTGGGATCCTTTCTCTTTTTATCAATAAGAGAAGATTTCCTAAGAACTGCTTCAAACCTGCTGCATTATCTTTGTGTTCTTATTTAGCTAAAGAAAAAAGGAGGAAAACCCCTACCCTTTAAGTCATTTCACTAATAAATAAACAGGAGCCTTAGGAGCCAGAAAGCTATGTTGACCAGATACAAAAGAGTTGGTATTAAGACACAGTGTGCAGTTACACTATTTTATTGTTGTTGCTGAGAGTTTTTATTTTAACATTGAATAATACTTCAGAAATATGAGTGAAATATAACCACAGAGAATACAGGATTGTGAATAAATTAAATAGCAGTTAGTTAAACTTTAAGTATTTTTTACCCTGAAAGCTGAGTATATGAGAAATAACTCTTTATGCTGCCTCTAACTTTCCAAGTACAGACATTGACAAGCATAAATCATATGAGATATCAAGCAACCGATTTTAAACTTTTGATGGTCAACGAGGGAACAATGGAAGAAGATTTCATTTAGATTAATTTTGAAATGTGGAGTAAGTTGCAATAAACATCTCTAATTCGTTTTTCACTTCATGAATAATTGCAGTCAAATACAGAAACTCCATTTACCATTTTTGAAGTTATTTGCATAAGCTATAAGAGAATCAGGATGTACCTTATAAAGTATGATGGACAGTGAACCATTTTATGGTTGATGCTTTCATATAGTTGCTCTTGATTTCAGAATTATTCAGTATTATTAAGAACTACTGAATCAGACTCTTCTGAGCATCCTGTTGTGCTTCATGATGTGCAAATCATGAAAACGGCAATTTTTCCTCATATAAAGAAGTTCTAGTCTTTAAGACCAGTCTCTTTCAAAATGAATCTACCTGTCAAAGAGACCATCTCAGGAAAAGAGCAGCAGTTAATGCCAAATGAGAGCTGCACAGATGCATATAGGTAACTGCAAGGGTAATCAGTGGACGGGTCCCAAAAGCATTTGATGCCCAGCCTTCTTCACAGGCTTGGTTTAGAGGGTTCAAGCACAAGGTAGAGCCAGTGCAGCCAAGAATGGACCAGCCAGTGGCGGTGGGGAGAGACCCCTAGGCAGTGCTACAGGATGGTTACAACTGGAATCTAATCCCAGCCCTTCAGCGCTGCCTTCAGCTAAGGGTCTTCCTAGCCCTGCTTGAGCTGCAGTGCAGTCCTGCCCTGCCTGGCCCTGCTGAGCTAGGTCCCACTGTTGCGCTAACCTTCTGGCCTGGCCTTGCACATCCCCATCCCCGTGGCCCTGCATGGCCATCCCAGGGCTGTGTTTGACCTTGGTTCCCTTCCCTGGCCCTGATCTTGATGCTATAGCTCCCAGCACCTCAGACCCAGTGAGCTGCCAGGCAATCTGAAAATCGGAAATTTGCATGCGTCTGTCCTCCATGTGTACAAAACAACATTCACAAGTATCTACAGGTTTTTTTGAAGACTGAAGACCATATGTAGTAGTTCAGAGATGCCTAAACCTTTCAGAGGAGACAAGTGGTCTTTTGTTTAACTTTTTCTCGCATTTGATCACGAAGTTCATATAAACATTTTAAACAACAGCTCTACAAAAGTGATTAAAATGATATACTGTTTAACCTTGTTTCATGAACCCTAGTACTAGATACATCTTACCTAACTTGAGGCACTTCACTAACAGCCACTTCATCTAAGCTTTCAATATAATGGAGGAGGATCAGGGAACAATTCAACTATTCCAAAGGTATTAATTCCTGTCCTGAGGTGGATGTTTTGCTGCATGAACTGCCTGTTCTGAATAAAAAAATGTCTTAAATTAGACATCTTAATGTTTAGAGATGTATCTAGGTCTTTTCTTTGGGAACAAGATGAACTTTCTGAGAATTGGCAAGTGAGTTAAAAGAATTCAAAATGTAAATCTTACATGAAGTATAACTGCATTATCAATCTTTCTGTTTCCCAAAGAAGAAAATAATCTTTTATTTGAAAGAACACATACCTCAAATTTTATGTACATTGAGAATTCATTAAGATCTTATACTCAAGCTATATCTGAACAATTGTGATTTTTTAAAAAGTGAGGTTATTAATTACTAATATATCTAATAATCATAATTAGATTCCCAGACAGAATAAAACAACAACAAAACCCACAAATGCAAACAGTGGTCATGACAGAAGTTGAATATATAAATACTTCATTTAAGGAAGAAAACCCTCAGAAATGTAAAAGGATGAAGCAATTAATTCTTGGAAAATTCAGGGTTAGTTGAGACCTAAGGACTATGTGGGTATGTCAATAAAAAAAAATATTAATATAATGTAAGACAGAAAGATTATTAAAGCACCTAGTGTTTCTAGTCTTAAATCAAAGTGTTCTTAAAATAATTATTGTGGTGAATTTTCATCCTTTAGTGTGTTCGTGCTTTCTAAAAATATACATATAACTGAAATTTCAGAATCTGGTTTTGTGTGTTATGCAATAACTGCAACCATTGTTTTCTGGGTTTGTTTTTTTCTTTAACTTATTGATAAATGTTCTCAACTCAATTTCATCTGAAAGAACTTCAGGTTTGATAACAGAGCATTTTATTTAACTAGCTAGACATTCTGAGGAGTAGAAATTCTCCCTGAGTTTCTCAAATGTAAGAAAAGCCTTTGCAAAATCCATTTATTGATAGAATACACAAGCCATTACGTGATTAAACAGTTGTGCATATTACCTGCTGTACTCTACCATTCTGGCTGTTAGTCTTGTTTTTAAGGGAAGAGTTTTTAGGATATTTTTTTTGTGTGTGTATATATGTGTGTGATTTTTTGTGTTTGGGGTTTTTTTTTCCCTTTTTAACACAAATCAGTTACCAAAGGATGGTCATGACCCTCACTTTATCTACTTCTTTTTAATTTAGACTTATAAAATAGAATAGTGTGATGAATTGAAAGACAGAAGAAATTTTACAGTAAAGCTGGCTGGACATTGGAAATGAATGTGAGGGTTAGCTTAACTGAGGGGGGGAGTGTGTTTTTAATAATTCCTATAGTTGCTATTGATTTATTCCACATAAGAATACAAAATTTTTCCACTCTATCTAACAAGCCATGAGCCCAAAAGGAATGGAGAGTTGTATCTTTTATTATCAGTTGTCAGGAGCATGCTTAATGTGTGCTACAGGGGAGTCTACACAACTCCCTCTAGGCAGTATAACATGGGTAAAATAAGATGGGTAATAACAGCTGATAAGATAGAAATGGGAGTGTGTGTGGGCATAATAATCAAAACTGCCCAGTCTGAGGCAGTCATTGCCCATTAACACACAAAACTACAAAGAAATTAGCAGGCACAAAGTCTGCTCAAGATGACGGTCAACCAAATTAAAGAGTAACCAGAAGATTACTGAGACACTTTTGGGGAAGTCAAAGAGTCCACTTGAAAAGAAGTATAAAAGAACCATGGAGATTCATGACTGTGGGGTGGGACCATGAAGTGGAAAAGTGATAAACGAGTGTCAGCCACATCTGGTTTGGCATTGCCAGAATTCTCCTCACAGCATCATGTCCTCTGTCTAGGTTTGACAGAACATCCTTCACTGTGAGCAGTCATTTCCTTGTAGGGTACCACAAACGGGTACTCACATCTTGGATGTGTGTATTGAATTCATGGGGCGTCTTTCTCACTAGCTTGCTCATTAGTGGATTGTTGGGAGCCACGGAAGGCCAGCATGAAAGTTGTTTGTAAACACAGGAGGTATGTGTAAACAGGGCAAATTGCACTCCCAGAAGATGGGTTTATGATTGTAACCCACATTTGCTCGGTTAGGAGTGCATCACTACATGACTATGTGTGTGGGAGGAAGGCAAGTTTAGAACTTGAGATTAGTCATAGAAGGGTGTTTGAAATCTGTAGGTATATATTTGCATTTTGTGAGTAGCTAGCAATGCAGTTTATCTGTAGTGTTGTTATTATTGATCCTGAATGTACAGTTCACTGATCGTTGGTTAATTTAATGTTATAACAAATGAATAAACCACTCTGATCCTGATTTGATTTAAACTGTGCGAGATGAGCAGTTTTCCCCTGTGATAATGTATAATTCTTTAAGTTTCTGTGAATCCAAAATGTACTTTAATGTAGTTTAAACAGTTTGATTCCGCACATCTAATGACTGACATTATCACTGAAGTTCTGTGATGATGAGACAACAGGTTATGGCTTTTATTCAGTGTCAGCTATTATATATAGATTTTCTCAGAATTGTACATCAAGTTATTTCTATTAATATGTGAATTCTGAGAAGGATAAGAATGTACCACTTCTAGCACAGACTTCAACATGTTACATACAAAAAAAATTCTTTTTGATAGGTTATCTCTTACAAAAATAAATCCAGTATAACTAAATGGTTCTGTAACCTGAACTAGTATTCTATAAATCATAGAATCAGAGAATGGTTAGAGTTGGAAAGGATCTTAAAGATCATCTCGCTTCAACCCCCCTGCCATGGGCAGGGACACCTCCCACTAGACCAGGTTGCTCAAAGCCCCATCCAACCTGACCTTGAACACTTCCAGGGAAGGGGCATCCACAGCTTCCCTGGGCAACCTATTCCAGTGTCTCACCACCCTCACAGTAAAGAATTTCTTCCTAATATCAAATCTAAATCTACCCTCTTTCAGTTTAAAACTGCTACCCCTTATCCTATTACTACACTCCCTGATAAAAAAATCCTTCCCCAACTTTCTTGTAGGCCCCTTTCAGATACTGGAAGGCTGATAGAAGGTCTCCCCGGAGCCTTTTCTTCTCCAGGCTGAACAGCCCCAGTTCTCCCAGCCTGTCCTCATAGCAGAGGTGCTCTAATCCTCAGATCATCTTCGTGGCCCTCCTCTGGACTGGCTCCAACAGGTCCATGTCCTTCTTCTGTTGAGGGTTCCAGAGCTGGACACAGTACTCCAGGTTGCATCTCACTAGCATGGAGCAGAGGGGCAGATTCACCTTCCTTGACCTGTTGGCCACACTTCTTTTGGTGTAGCCCAGGATGCTGTTGGACTTCTGGGCTGTGAGCGCACGTTGTCTGCTCATGTTGAGCTTCTCATCCACCAGCACCCCCAAGGCCTTCTCCTCAGGGCTGCTCTCAATCCATTCTCCACCCAGCCTGTATTTGCGCATGGGACTGACCCGACCCACATGCAGGACCTTACACTTGGCCTTATTGAACTTCATGAGGTTGCAATGGGCCCACCTCTCAAGCCCACCCAGGTCCCTTCCCTCCAGTGTGTCAACCATTCCACACAGCTTTGTGTCGTCGGCAAACTTGCTGAGGGCGCTCTCAATCCCAATATCCATTTCACCAACAGGGATGTTAAATACTACACACGTGTATGCACATCAATATTTCAAACAGCTGAAGTTGTAGAGCACAGGAAGTCACTCAATTCTGAGGTTCAGTGTGAAGGAAATCCCTTGAAACAATACTGTCTGTTAATGACTTCAGCTTACTGATTACACTGACTACTGGTTTTGGTTGCTGAGTAGACTACTGCTGTTACAAATCTAATGAAAGCTTTTAGCCAGATTTTTGCCATTGCTGGTAAAAGTCCATAGGCTTTTTAACATAGGCTTAGAGTGCAGAGTCTCAGGACTTGTTTGGGCATACCGTGGCCTGAGCTGGTGTTTTCACACTTCTTTATGGGTCAAGTGACTATTGTTTGATCTATCATCAGCTTTTGGTCTGGGGATACTAATACGATAAAAGTGACCAATCCAGGTAACATGATGACAACTCATCATAACCTCCCCTTCCTGTACCTGTTCTTGAGGAGGTTTGAAGCAGCAACTTTAGGATCAAGAGGAACACTTTGATGAACATAACACCAACAGAAAGCAGCAGATGTTGTTATACCTTTGTAGAGCAATTTTAACTGCATTATAAATTAGACTTTTCTGCATTAATTAGTTAGATTGGTATTAGTCTAGGTCTTCAGTAACAGTCTAGGTATAAGACTGTTAAACACTAATTAGGCTAGCCATACGTTCTTGTCTCTGTGTATATGGCATGTTCCCTTTGGCTTACAGCAAGATTTTGAGTGTAGCATCCTCCGTTGCAGGTGTTCAGTGGTCAGAGCAGGCATTCAGTAGTTAGAGCTCTATTGAGGCTGGTGGAACTATGACAGGCTGTACCTTCTGATATATTCAGAACCAGGTGATTTTGATTATGGTAATAAAAACCCTTGATCTACATGCTCTTTCATGAGAAACAACAGATGATACAAGGTTGCTGACCTCAACGTTACTGAGAGTGGTGCAAAAGTAAGGGCTCAGGTAAGTTTAAATGCTAGGCACTGGATTCTCCAGTTAAACCTGAGTAGTTGTTCCTTTCCTTCATTGCACCTATTCAAAGTACAAGAGGAACACACACACAGGGGGGGCAGGGGGAAGAAGCAAAAAGAAAGAAAAAGAAAAACTTTCTCATGCTAATAGGAAGTTTGAGTTCTTGTTTCTTTTAGAGGCCTTACCTTTTCTAAGGCTCTCTGCAGTGACATTCAGCAGGGTTCTCATTAATATCAATTCCTGTGTGCTTCCAGCGCTTTAAATTACACCTGTTAATGCACATGCTGCTCTGCGTGTGAATTCTGCGGGATCAAGCACAAGGAGCAATTCTGAAGATGAATGTAAACACTAGAATGTGTTGAGGCCATTAATTAATTGTGTGGACACTTTTCTTCAACTGCTTCTTGTCACATAATTTTGTGTCTTTCTCTCTCTCTTGTAGCTGCTGAACTAATAGACTTTCATTAATTAAATTAGACAGTAAGGTAAAAAATCCAAAAGAAATTAACTCTTTGTATGTTTTGTGAAAATAAGCATCCAGGTAGAGAACATAAATGTCAGTAACACTCTCACTGAAAGGAGTTTAGATGTCACTTTTCAGGGCAACTCATACACACGCACAAAATCTCAACTACAGAAAAAAACTTCAGTCTTAGATTGCTCCATGAGAAAAGACATAGTTAACGAGACTCAGAATCATGAGAAAAAAGCTTCCCTTAATTCCACTCTGTTCAGGATAAATGCTAACACCAGTATGTATGAGGTAGGTGTATGGTGAGAATATAGGTATATAAAGTTAATAGCGAAATAAACTAATCTTATAGCCTGTTTAGTCAGGATTCACCAGACTGGTCTTATGAAAGAAGTACTATTTTTCTATAGCTTTGATTCACGTTCTGGCTATCCCTCTGAGTTGGAACTACGTCCAGAGGCAAAAGTTCATTTTCTTTCAAAATAAACATACAGAGAATAGCCACGCATTACATTTATAGAGTGCAATACGGCAAGGTGCCTTAAGCAGTGTTTAAGGATGTCAACTGTCCTTTATGTGTCTGGATTTTCAGATCACTGAGCATCTCAGGAGACAGAATCCATTAAGTGCATAAGGAAAACACTTACTATAGCCTTTAGGAGACAATAACTAACATAGGTGAGCCTATATAAACTCAATATAGTTTCCTTGCTAGCATAGCATAATTTGTTCTTTTTTAACATCTCCAACGCAGGATGGCCCTGCTAGAAGGCTTTATTTCATATTGAGATATATATTTTTCTGATTGCTGAAATTGCTCAATTTCTAAACCGTGCTCTCTCTTACACTTTTCTGTCACTCTCTCTGAAAAAGAGTGGATGTATCATTACGAAGATATAGCTTAATGGATGTTTCAAGAGGTATCCTCCTTAAGTTTTAAAGGCACAAAATGTCAACCCAGTGTGTTTAAATTGTACTTGTTAAAATTCTGATCTAACTGGTTTTACTTCTTTGGACACCTGTCTGTATTATTTGGTTGAATTCTAATTCATGGTTTATGTGTTCTCAGGCCATCTGAGTTAGGTCCAAATTGTGTTTTTGGTTTTGGCTTTTTTTTCTAGAAAAATCTTAAATATACAGCTTGCAGTTTAACAGCCAAAGATGTCATGTACCTAGCTTAACCACACATATAGTTCTGCTTAGTATAACAGCCTTTCACAGAAGTGTATTAGGTAAAACATATATCCTACACATTTTCCAGAGAATTACTGAAACAAGATTATATTACCTGTTGGCAGGTCACAAAAGAGACACAGACACTGACAAAACAAATAAATAAACAGTCTCCCTATCCCAAACACATTTCCTTCACCACTTTCAGAATTTTGTAAGAATCTTAACATTCCCTTTTTCCTCCCTGTACTCAATCAACTTGATTTTTTTTCTTAGTTATGAATTCTGGCTGTTTTTTGGTTTTTTTTTTAAGATTCACTCAACCTGACTAGTTCTTCTGTCTCAGAAAGTTTATGCCTCTAATAATGGTAAAAAATATTGTAGCACTGGAGATGCAATATGCCTAAGTTCAATTACATCTGAGACTTTATCAGCAGTGGAGATGTAGCTTTTATAAGTGGAATGATGAATCGATTATAAAGCAAGAGAAGATATTGAAAACAAGCCAACTGAAGGGATTTCTAAAATTTCTAGATGTCTTTCTTGGCTGCAAAGATAACTGAGGGTGAGTAGCTCAGACATAGATCTATTTTGTAGATGCCTAAAATTACACAAGGTGTTCTCTACCTCCACTGTTCGTTTAATGCCCATGTAGGAATTCAACTATTGTTTAATGTCCAGTATTATTTAATTTGCAGACATCTATAGTTGATAGGTACCTCCCTTCTTCTTACTTTAACTTTTGCCAGTGTCCACACAGACTCTCAAATGCCTGCCTGGGCAAGTGAGCATAGTGATGACAGAATGATATCTGCCTTATGAATTCAAGTTTGATGATTAAAGTATTCATTTTGGACATGAAAGACTTGATTTCTGGTATGAACTCTGATGAAATAAAACTCTCAACCTAAAGGGAATAAAGCTCTCATCTCCCACATTTTGGGAAAGTGCTCTATTGACCAGGTTTCAAGGCATTCAGATGAAAATGAAAGCCATACATCCAGGACCAATTTTTGCCTTGACACTAAAGTAGTTCATCTGCATCAAAACTTTAAAATATTCAGTAAAATATTTCTGAATATTATTTTTTCTTGCTTAAACTGCAGACTAACACCATAATAGCACCGCACTAGCACCATACTAGTACCAAGCCCAGTCCCTCCAGCCACAGAACAGCAAGTACGTACTGAAACAGGTGTATACTGTGCCTACGCTATAACCCTTGAGGGCTGGGTTCCCCACCAACTGGGCTGCGAGCATGCATTGCCAGCTCATGTTGAGCTTCTCATCCACCAGCACCCCCAAGGCCTTCTCCTCAGGGCTGCTCTCAATCCATTCTCCGCCCAGCCTGTATTTGTGCTTGGGATTGCCCGGACCCAAATCCAGGACCTTGTACTTGGCCTTGTTGAGTTTCATGAGGTTGGCACAGGCCCACCTCTCAAGCCTGTCAAAGTCCCTCTGG
>VYXH01006215.1:0-19607 GCA_013397275.1 Burhinus bistriatus | reverse complement strand
GTCACCCTCACAGTAAAAAAATGTTTCCTGATGTTCAGAGATAACCTCCCATGCTTCTGTTTGTACCCACTGCCTCTTCTTCTGTTACCGGACACCACTGAAGAGAGCCTGGCTTTATCTTCTTTTCACTCTCACTTCAGGTATTTATACACATTGATAAGATCCCCCTGAGCCTTCTCTTCTCTAGACTACACAGTCCAAACTCTCTCAGCCTTTCCTCACAGGAGATACTTCAGTCCCTTAATCATCTTTGTGGCCCTTTGCTGGACTCTCTCCAGTACACTGTCTATGTCTCTCTTGTACTGAGGAGTCCAGAACCAGACACAGGATTCCAGGTGTGGCCTCGACAGTGGTGGATAGATGGGGAGGTTCACCTCTCTTGACCTGCTGGCAATACTTTGCTTAATGCAGCCATGGACACCATTAGCCTTTTTTATGGCAAAGGCACATTGCTGGTCCACCAGTACACCCAGGTCCTTTTCTGCCAAGTTGCTTTACGGATGGTAGCCCTCCCAGCATATACTGGCGTGTGGGTTGAAATATCAACTCCATTATACAAATCATATGACAATCGGAAAATATAACAACATTAAGTGAATATCATGTAAAAAATTCTATTTCACAAAAACAAGTTTCTAAATTCCTTTTCTTTTACTTTTTTAATTTTTTTTGCAACAAAATTCTGCTGTCATTTATATACTAGTGGACTTCCAACTGTTTTTTCATCTTTAGTACGTTAGGATTTCAGGAATGATGGTCTGAAAGTTTAATAAAATTTACAGAATGATGAGCTAAAACTATATTCATTGCCTATAACACAGAGAATCTCATCTGCTCAAGGACAGGGAAATAATTTTACCAGAAGATGTATGACTACTTAACTCATTTTCTGCCCTCTCTTATATCTATCCCAAGTGCATTTCCTGACCTTATGTGTGGACAAACCCTTTTAGTAATGATTTATGTTTGAACCACCATTTCTAAATTAAATATCCAGCCCTAAAGTATTCTGATGTTTCTGCTGCATATCTCAAAACATTGTAACATTGTTGTCTTCAATTTTATTACAAAGACAGTTAAAAATAAAGATAATGTCTTTAAAATTCGATTAATATTTAAATGAGGATTTATTCTGAGGTCAGAAACAATGCAAGGAGTTAAGATAAACACACATTAAATAATAATAATAATAAAAAGAATAAACTTACATGGAAAAACAGAAATGAAAGCAGTAGCTTTGCCAGAAGTTCTAAATCTATACTGCAGCATAGAACTGCACTTCCTGGAGGAGAAGGTTTTTAAGAGGAACAAGGAATATTCAGCTAGAAAATTAAGAACAGATTTTTTTTCAAGAAGCTTTTAAAAGGAAACACTTCTTTTAAAATAACTTACATTCTTTTTCAAAATACTTTCTTCCATCCTTCAGAAATATAATTATCACAAAATTACATTTGATAATTTCTAAAGTATTTACATGTATATTTATAGTTCTTTTTTTTAATCACTACATATGTTACTCAATCTCCAGAACTGGATTTAACTTCAGCTTGAAACTCAGACTTCACAGAATTGATATTTTTAAGTTTTCTGCAATATATCTAAGTTTTTTACATGTCCAAACAGACTTTCTAATTTTGCACTACAAGTAGCAGTGCACATAATAAATTCTATGTATTTTAAGAAATTAAGATAACTCAGTTTTCATGATATTGTAGTAGAACATTTTCTTGCAAATATCTTCTAAATCATGCATACACATTTTATTAAATCTCTTTTGAGACAGAGAGATAGATTATTCATCATGCAGTCTATATGCAGCTTTTTCTCAACTTTTAGTCATTCAACATGGTTTCCTGAGAAATTGGCTTCTATGTGCCAAAGTCTTCACAAGAAAAAGACTTGCATGGGTTAGAGAAAACTTATTTCCTAAAAACAAAATGTGAATTCTGGTATTTAATATGTGAATTAAATATTCAGAAACTGAAACTATCTTTTTATTATAACTTAAGCATCATTGTCATCATAATTAAAAATTACCTACCTAATGTACAAGGTAATATTTTCAGTGGTGCCCGGTGATAGGCAAGAGGTAATGGGCACAAACTTGAACATAGGAAGTTCCATCTAAACATGAGGAGGAACTTCTTTCCTTTGAGGGTGGCAAAGCACTGGAACAGGCTGCCCAGGGAGGTGGTGGAGTCTCCAACTCTGGAGACATTCAAAACCCGCCTGGATGCCATCCTGCGCAACCTGCTCTAGGTGTCCCTGCTCTGGCAGGGGGGTTGGACTAAATGATCTCCAGAGGTTCCTTCCAACCCCAGAGATTCTGTGATTCTGTGATCACCTACTGTACAAAAGCAATGTCTTGTAGCCAAAAAATATCCTGAGGTTTTTTTGATCAAAATGATGGCAATGTGACTCAATGTACTTTATTTCTGTTGCAACTGACAAAGAAAACTCAAATTTTGAAAGTTAAGGAAGAGGGACTCAAACAGTGCTATAACCATGTAGTGGAAGTATATCTTCTCAATTTCTGTTTTATGTAATATATCTTTGGAGTAATTAGTTCGATAAAGTCTTAGTTCTCACTTTTTTTTCATCTTAGATGAAGTCATTTCTCCCAAAATTATAAGTAGCATTGTTTGTTAAATTGGTTATACAATGCTGAAGTTCATAAAATTTGATTGTACAAACTTTTTATATCTTTTTGTTACTCAATACACTTCAGTTTTGTCTTCCCAATAACCAGCTGAGCAAGCATTACTACTTCTGGTTGTGTAATAGTAAATTACCACACATTTTGATGTTTAACTTGAGACATAACTAAACATAAAGAAAAAGAAAAAGATTTGTATCTCTTCAATTTCTTTCCGAAGTGAAAGAGAACACTTCTATGGTAACACATAAAGACCTTGTCATACAGATGTGAACAAGCAAGACAGCAGATGAATCATGAGAAGAAAACCCATCTGCTGTCAGTCAAATAATATATGAAAATTACTACTACATTTCAATTTTGTTATTGCAACCCTCTCATCATTTTTTAAATTTTTTTTTCCCATTTATGTCCAGTTGCAAAACTTCCTAGAAGCAGTATAGAATATTTTTTTTAGTATGTACTTGATTTACATAGTGTACTACATCTGATGATTCTCCCATGAATAAGACTAATGGCAGCAACCACTGCTATCTTTTTTTAATTCAGGAAAAAATCACTTGATGCTTCTTATTTTAAAACCATGTATCAAAATTTATTTGATATTGTTACCTATTGTTACTCATGATCCACATGGGGATCTGAGGCTAACAGATGCAAAAAATCTTAAAAACATTCATTTGGTCATTATCACTTTATCTGTCAGCAGACTGAAAATATTGTGCCACATTCAATATGTGGAATTTATGAAACTGAAAATACCAAATGATGTATAAAAGACACATTTGTAAACTTACTTCTTTAGGTACAGCATTGTTGACCATATACAATTAGCATGTAGAAATACACTTTGAATTCATCTTTTGCATTTTATCAGTGATAAATTAATTCTGCTTAAAGATGTGAAAAATATGGATAGCGGTGAAAAATGGTGGCAGACTCTGTAGGTTTCTTGGAGCTAAACCTGGTGCAGTCTCATTCACTGTTTTACGGTAGCGTTCCCTGGAACTAACTTGCCTCAAAACTATGCCTTGTACTGTCTTAGAACAAAATAACTGAAGTTGTCCAAATAGTCAAGGAATGAGCTAACAGCTAAGCAAGTGTTCAATTCAAAGGACTAAAGCTCACTCACTGTCCCTCTTTATCAGTGTAGATGCATCTAGAAGTTTTATTTCTTGTATTCTATTTATTTATCTTCTCTACTTGAAAATTATATATATGTAAACATGTATATGTATATATAAATTCTAATTTTTAAATAAAAAACACAACATTTTTTTAGAGGTTCAGTCAAGTACAATCATCTGACAAGTGAATGAAATGAGACACATCCGTTAAAATAAAGACCGAGTCTTCATTTTTGGACAAGCAAAGGTACTAAGAATGTTCCCTTGCAGGCTGGATCCTCACTCTGCCCACAAGTAGAATAGAGCAATGACTTTGAGGTGACCTGGAAGTAATAATTAGCAGGACTTAATTGTCCATGCTTTGGTATCTAGAGTGGTGTTAGGTTCTATAGGTCTGGCCTCCAGTAGCTGCTCCAAAAAAAAAACTTCTGGCTGTGTGACAGCCCTGTGTCATACCTGCCAGTTATATGGCTATCTCTGCTTGAGGAGTCTCAAATGGCACTAAACCCTTATGCTTAAAAATCTAAATCCTGCTAAATCTACTTCCTGGGGTGGGATTCACATCATATATCTCAGGGTACATGTTTACGTGTTAGGGTGAAGGTGTCTAAACTTGTATTAAATCGGTAGAAATCCAGAAATGGATTTATTTACACAAAACCAAACAATCCTGAAATGCCCTAGGTCACCTTATGCATCTGTCCAAGATGAATTAAAATGACGTATGACTTACAGGAAATCTCTGTTATTCAGGAATCTGGAGGCCAGGAAGAATATCCCCCAGGCTCTAAAATGACACTAGATTCCTATATTTGGGCAAGTGAATGAGGCCTTAGTGAGTAGTTGAATCTATTGACAGTTGTGGAATTTTAGACAACCACCACATATGTAAGAAACTAAATTTAGGTGAATTAATTTGGAACTCAGTCTGATCTCTAGGGAAACAGTAACTAATGTCTGCTGTGATGATATCCCACAGTGCTTGCTTTATTCTTGTGAAGTCATGCTAGCTGGCACACTGGACAAAATGTAGAGAACTTTTTTACTGAATATACAGAAGAGAGAGAGGAGATCCATAAACCAATTGAAGCTTCTCTCCCCTTTTGCCTCCTAGCTACAATGAGAGGGGAGTGTTGAATCCACCAGCCCTCTTAAGCAAGGACGTTAGAAGACAAGTGTGCTGTTTCACGTAGCTTTTGTTGTTCTTTAAGGACGTGTGTACCTTTGCAATGTCCTAGTTGTTGGTGGTTATACTGTGTGAATCCCACACTGATGTCCCCCTCTTAAGCATCCAAACCAGGACAGCTATTGCAGCTATTGTGGTCCCTTCCTAACCAGCTATCCAGCATTATTTTTTTCAGAGGGACATGAGTAAGAACCCAGACCTATTCCTAGTGTGAGGTCAAGATGTAGTTAAGCATCTAGGGAATAGGAGGTCACATCCCTTACCTTGCAGTATAGACATAACCAGCATGAAACAGATCTAGCATTTCAATAATACTGCATATCTTTTTGATGTTTTTGTTATCCTTCCACCTAAACTATCAAAAAGATTGTATAAATGTGGGGCTTCCACTGTTTAAAAAATATATCATGTTAAGTTTTTGAATCCAGGATTTAGAAACTTCTCACCTGGCAATTATGTAGCTGTGATAGGTGAAAGGAGAGCAAGCAAAGACGGAGATGAAAAGAGATGATTAAGACGTTTTTTACTTCGGGCTTGATTCTATAGCCCTGGGGAATCTCACGCTTCTTTAATGAGCACTGCTGCTTAGCCATCTTACTCCTGCTTAATGAGAAGAATAGGTCCAGAGAGATCAGTTCAAAGATAAGTGCTTCAAAGACAGGTTGCATTTAAAACCACTTTTCCCTCAGCTTCCCTAGTCTGTCTCCATGGCATTTTTTTCTTCTGTCATCTAGTATTCTTGAGCATGAACTGTGGGAAAGGCTTGAAATTAACAGTCACATTATGCAAAGAAATATTTCTTGGCCAACGTTTTCAAAGAAATATGGTTCCCTGTACTTAATGTCTCTCTCCATATTTAACATCTCTCTTCCATTAGTTTTTGCCCCCTGTTTCACTACCTGCTTGTTTTGCTGTAATGACAGCTGGCAACTTATATTTCTAGTGGCCAGGCAGCACCAGTGGCTATGCAGTATAGGTCTTCTGAACCTGTAAGATCATTCCTCATTCCCTTCCTGCTCCATTTGGTACACAGAAGAATTGTGCTTTTTTGTAATCTGTATCCAGAACATGCTTCAGATACTCTGTATGGAAATGCGATTGATCATTCAGTTACAGCCTCTCTCAGCTGCCTAATTAATATCAGCTCTATCCCTATCTGAGAGTTAACACAGATACATGTACAAAAGCATATAAATATATGAAAAAATATATCTTTTCAAATACTTTAAAAATAAAGAGGAAAAGCTTACCTTTACAATCATCATCATCCTGTAAATAAAGAAACCCAAGAAAGAAACCCAAGAATAAATCTAACTAGAAAGGATTTATGAACTCTTCTCAAATGGTAATTTGAATAGTTCATTTGGCAGCTACAGATTTCAAGATACATTGCTTGCATATTGCTTTTAAGAGAGTCCTTTTTTTTTTTTTTTTTTCCCAAGGTGGTATCCAGTGTTGGTGTTACATACTAAATTCTGATTCATCCAAAGCCATTAATTAACCTTAGGATTTCCAGACATATATTGACCCACAGGTATATTGGTAATTTCGTTAGCTGGGAGTTTGTCTACATGAGGGAGCAAAGCTGTACCTTTCTTTAACAATTCCTGTAAGTGATGCTTTCAGTATACAGTAATTCTGGAAATGGCATTTTTTAGACTGAAAATGCTGATCTGCTAGCTTCTGTAAAATCATTCTCAAAAGTGCTGCCTTAAAAAGGCACTACTTCTGGGAAAGACTACTTAATTACAGGACTTAAAATGATAGTATGAACAGAACATAAACTACAAAAAAGGTTAGCTCTCTTAGGAAGTTTTGGGATTACCATAAAATGCCATCTACCTAGTCTTATCTTGTATGATAACATCAGTTATCAAAGTATGATTATGTCTAAGACTCCTAAAACTTCTATAAAATATTGATTAGCCATATTTGATATTTTCATCACTTGTTAATCTGCCGTAATCTTTTGAAATCAGTTGTTTACAATGTCATCTTAAAACATTTTTACTATATTTACTCTTACTGTATTAAGATAATTGCATACTTAACTGAAAAGTAAAATTACTGAAAAGAAAATTGGTTCTGTTCTATCTCAAACCAGGACACTCTTCTGTGTTTCTATTCTATTCTCAGTGAACATTTCTACTTAATAACTTCCCTCTCTTTTTTTTTCCTTGTTCTTCTTTTTCATTTTTGTTTGTATGTTTGTTTGTTTTCTGGTTGGGTTTTTTTTTTCTTTTTTTATCCTCTGGCCCAGAATGGAGAAATATGAACTTGTGGGAAAAGAGCTATAGTTCTTCCCATGAGCATGACTGCATTTGTTTTCTTCGATTTACTTCTGTGCTGATGGCTATAGCCAAAATCCAGTAAAGAGATCAAAGGGAGATAAGAGTTTGCTGGGAACTTGGAGAATGAGAGAACAGTGTACTTGCTGAAGATCGCTCACAAGGAAGGAGAAATGGGTAGGAAAGGAAAAGAGTCGCTAAGTTCTTCCTGGATTGGGAGGGAAAATTACAGATAACTATACTCTAATTGGGAGAAAGCTGAGGATACAAGAATGTTTTATGTGGAACTGTTGGGGTGGTTTATGTGGAAAAAGGAAGAAAAGGGAAATCTGGGAATGGATCTGCACTGAGGTACATAAATGGTGACTACTGGCAGTGCATTTATCTTCTGACAGACAGTGTGTGCATGTATTTGTGTGTGTTTGTGCGTATGCGTGTTTGTGTATGCGCAAAATGGTCATGTGAGCAAAATCAGAAAAAAATATTTTATACTATTTAGCAGTATCTCTATGCTGACCAGATATGACAGAATGTTCAATCAATCAATCAGGACATTTTAGAGGAAAAAATAATAAATTTTACTACTTTTCCTGTCAGAATTATCACACCCATTGAAGTCTGGTATGTCTTTTACATTAAAAGGCAGCAAGGTGAGGGCACAAATTTTTACCTGTGGTATGTTTTAAAGGTTAGCTTTTAGGTAAAAGTTCTTTTATATTTACATACTACTATGTTATTATAAACAGAGAATGGATTGGAGAAAAATGTTGATGTATATCCCATTCTGGCTTTTGTATACGATCAGTTGGCCCTAGTATGCACACTTGGATCCAGGGATGCTAAAGCAGTCCTATGTCTGCAGATATAGAAGTAGTCTTACTCACCTATCTTACAGGAATTCATTACTTTTTAGTTAGAAAGCTTGTATTATTGAACATAGAGAGTCGAGTCTGCGACACTAACTTAAGCTGAGCACCTTCATTTTAAACAGCTAAATGTTTATGGGATTGACTTGCTTCTAATTTTCAGATAGAACTAAATTAACTCACTTGGAATTTAACTAACTAAATGAATTAGTTAATTTGGAAGACACCATTCACATAGCTATGCCTGACTATATTTAGTTAGTTTGGAGGTCCATTATTTCCAGGAATCTCTTCGTGTGATACCAAAAGGTTATGCAAAACATCTATTCAAAGTCTTCCCTGAAGGCAAATGATTACTCTTTTCTGCTTAACTGTGCAAGGCTTACCACTGTTCCAAGGGCTGCTCAAGCATATTAATATCCAAGCCTCAGTAAGCTGCAATCTCACACTCTTCCGTATGGCAAATTGTGTTTCAGCCGTTGTTTGCAGAGTATGCGCCAAACTAAAACATTACTGCCTACGGATTTTACATGCATGAAAACTGTAAAGCATGGTGCACAATCATAACTACTAGTACTTTCACAGCATTCATTTTGTTCACTCCATTATGTACTCTGAGAGAGAAGGAAGCTTGGGGAGTTTGAACTGAACTATAAGACCACCAGCTGCTGCAGCATCTGTAGCGTGCAACCAGAAAGACACGGTAGGATATAGGAGAACATGATGTGTAGACTGTTATGATAAATATGGTGGTACACGTCTACCATGGTACTCTTTGCTATTAGCTTAGAGAAAGGTTAAATACACAGAATATTTTTCATTTAGACATAGACTAATTAGTGCTTTACAAATATTATATTTAAATCTATTCCACCTTAAAACCAGGTGACATTCTGAAAGTTCCTACTTTTTTCCTTTCTAAAAAAAATCCCTCTTCCTTTTCTTCCAGTAAAGTAAGGCATAGTTGCCAATATTGTAATTTATTCTGACAGACATGTAAGCTTGAGTGGCAGCTTGTAGCTCTATGTGTCTGGCTATTTTCAAGTGCAATATAAAGGTTATTGCAGATGGTCTTCGTGTGTTGCATTAACAGTTGTAGCACATCTTTTCTGGGACTACAGTGCAAAAAGGCGCTAAGTCAGCTAAAACTGTGCTTCAAGATTCACCTAAGTTGAGCCAGTAACAAACAAGATGGACAACATTGTTAGGTGCTGAAATTTATTTTTTTTTAACCATCTGACATCCTATGTTGATTAAAGTCTCCTATATTGTGTGTAAGAAAATTCAGCATTTCACTAAATTAGTATTTAAAGTAGCTAGCAAGCCGACTAGGAAGCTGATTCAGGTTACATATTGTGGAAACAGTATGAATCGGCATATCCTAAATTCTTTTCCTTAATGGAACTTAGAAGCCTAGCTTGTCTTGCTCTTCCTTTGATAGGTGGATTGATGTCCATTTGACTAATAAATATTCCGTGCTACATGTGTAAAAAGTTTTAAGACTTTTCTTCCTAGGCAAGTATATTAAATAATGAGCTATAACATTACTCTCATTCATGTTCTCTACATCTTTATTTATATCTTAATTAATCTTTCATTCTTTTTTGAGAACTGAAATATTTTTGAGAGTATTTATGCAGTGCTTCATCTATGAATGGTCCATATATTGGTGCTGAAGTATTTATTGGAAAGAGAAGTGGGTAACTGAATTTATGTTGCTTAAAAGCTATGTGACTGTAATAAGCAATAAAGTGCTGTATAAAAAACAACAAGCACTCTCCAGACAGTTTTTGAAAGAAAGTGGCCATTGCAACTTCATACTGCGTACAGCTTAATAGGTTATTCATGCACAGGGCATGCCGAGTTGGTTGAAATATATGAGCTGCTTTGTGGATGAATGCTCAGTTTCTGGACAGGGACGCTATTTAGTCCTTATAGAAGTACTGAATTCTTCTGCCTGTCAAGTTGAAATGCTTCTGAGCATGTACAAAAAGAGAAAATTTGATTCCTGAGACATTTCACAATGAAAACTTGAGATTTCTGTGAACCTTAATCGCTTACATTAACAGCTGTAAATTTTTCAGGATCACAGTTTTGGTCTTAGATATTTAAATTAGATAATCTTACATATCTACTAAGGTCTTACTGTAGGAACCTAAATTTTCAGGCATTCCACCGATAATTTTTTTTCTCTTCTCCAACATCCAGATGATATTCTGCTATGCAAATACTCCCTGTGTAGCACAATCAGGTTTTGGGTTGTTTTGTTGTTTTTTTTTTCTTCTTCTTCTTCTGCTAATCTGGGCTTTAGCTATTTTTACTTATATCCAGAAACATGGTAGAAATATATGAGCACTGATAAGAAGCTGAAGCCTGATTAAACCAAATGGGACTTTTAATATCCCTGCTGTTATAATCTTGTACTGTCTAAGCATTCTGGGAGAATGAAAGACATGGAAGCGTGGCCAGCTTTAAATTGTTATGAGATTTATGCCAATCTAAGAGTGATAATGGTTAAGCCTTACCAAACGCCCTTATTTGATAATTATTTCAGCTTGTAATATGCTAAAGATTTAATAAATTTTTGTTTTCAGAAAAAATCTCAGTATGTGTAGGATGTTGCAACTTCTCCTGCTTCCACTTCACACTATCTCTGTAATTTTTTTAAGCAAAGCTGACAGTTTCAAATTATCCAATTTATTATTCACAAGACACTAGGAAAAGAAATCTGTAAATTCTCAGTAATTACCCAGATCTTTGAATTCTCTGCTATTTTGATAAAACACTATACTATGGCCAGAGTATCTTTGCATGAAATAGTCTTATGAATCATCCTGTTTTCCTTGTGTAATCTTAAAATCAAATGATTGCAGTAGAACTTTTTGAGTGTGCATAATAATCAAAGCTGCAGTTTCTGAGCTTACTTTTTCACGGGCCTTTATTTAATAGTGTAGATATATTCAGTGAGTCTAACCTACTCTCAGTCTCCTAAAAAGAGACTGAGACTCTGAGACTGAGACTAGAGACTTTTAGTCTCTCATTTCTTAAATGTGCAAGCTCCACTTTAAAAGCAGATAGAGATAATTTCCCAGCTCTTCCAGCAAACAGCACTTGCATTTATTTCAAGATTACTACTACTTAACGATTTGGTATGGAATCTGCTTCTAATTTGGAATGCAAATTTAGTGTTGGCATTATATACCTTTCCATTCTCATGCCAGCACTGTTCATTTGCTTACATTGGTCTTCTTTCTTCCCTGGTGTTAATTCTGCAATTATATTTATAGACAGCAGTCATGTTTTCTCTCCCCCTTTATTTTTCCAGTTTTAACAAAACAAGTGCTTTTTGGGCCATGACTATTTTCTACAGTGGATGATGATGCAGAAAGCACTGAAGTTGCTATTGACTGAAACTTCTTGAAGATCACCAAATCACAGGATAGCTGAGGTTGGAAGGGACCTCTGGAGGTCATCTGCTCCAACCACTATACTCAAGCAGGACCACCTAGAGCAACCTGCCAAGGACAATGTCTGCATGCATTTTGAATATCTCTAAGGAGGAAGACTCCACAACCTCTCTGGGAAACCTGTGTCAGAGTTTAGTCAGCCTCACAGTAAAAAAATGTTTCCTGATGTTCTATTTGTGGCCATTGCCTCTGGTCCTGTCATTGGGCACCACCGAAAAGATAATATCACGAAGACACCTCATTGTATGAGGGTACTAAGGTGCTCAAGAAAATAAGCTCTGATCCACAAGCACAGTACCACTCTGAGAAAACAAACCTGTTTTCAGGGTTAATACAATGTCTTCAAGAGGACTCTTTTGCATAAATCAGAAAGAGTAGCTGGGTTTAATGCTATTTCAGACACTTCTATACTACTGTCTGCTATTTTGTATAGACATTGTCTTACTCCTCTGTCATATGTCAGGTTCTTTTTTCTCCATATCATCTGATAATAGTACATATCAGTCTGAAATTTATTCTGAAATAGCGTGCTACATTACATCCTCTTTTTGCATTGCCTGTTATTATTGTTTCAGTAACTTCACTGTTTAGTAAAGTCACAGTCACAGCACACCCATGAAAAAACAGAATTGTGATGCTGCAGAGACATAAGTATTAAGATATCTTGGACATTCCCAGTTGACACAGGTGAAACACAGAGTAAAGCAGATCCTTGAGGTTCTATGCAACTAAGCCCTTACTGTGAATGTTTAAATTCTTTTAAAAATCAAGGACCCTTTTGAAAAATCTAGTAGTTTCAAATGTAAAGCAACAGGTCAGAATCATAAAAACTTGAAAGTGAAAAGAAAGACAAAAATATACAGGTATCCATGTGGGCATATACATACCCAGAAATTAGTTCCTCTTAGTGCCCTTATTGACAAGGAATCATTTGCAGAATTCTGTTATATCAGAGTCGTGTAGCATCTGTATTTTGCAGAGTATGTGCATCAAACTCCTTTTGTATTATAGGACATTTTGGGGGTTTTAACAAAATTTTGGATGTAAATCTTATGCTCCTGTCCGAAGTTAAGGGCATCAAAATTCTATATGAATGACCAGAGACTACGCATTTAAAACTTGAAATGGTGCTAATTCACTTACATACTTTTCTAATGCCTTTCTTACTGTGTCTTTTGACAGAGGACATTGCTCACTCCTTTTCTAGCTGTCTTACCAGCTTTTTCTATTTTCTTTTTTTTTCATAGAATCATGAAATGGTTTGGGTTGGAAGCGACCTTAAAGATCATCTGTTTCCACCCCCCCTGCCATCGCAGAGACACCTTCCACTAGACCAGGTTACTCAAAACCCCATCCAATCTGGCCTTTTAATTTTATTTTTTTCTTAGATTAATACAGGGCACAGTCTGAACTTTACAACTCAACAACTCAGATTTCTGTCGAAATATGAACAGATAAATACAGCTCTGTGCTGACATTAGCAATAAGGACCTCCTCTCAATTGTGTATGCTTCATGGGGTTTTTTTGGTTTTTATATGGATCTTGGCAAGTGTAGGGACTTTCAAGAGCATCTAAGTAACGTAAGAGCACAAGTCCATGTATATCCCTTAAGATGTTTCTGCATTTTATTTGGGAAAAAACCAGCACGGAAATGATATGTGGAAGATCCTTCTAAAAGACCTTATTAGTTGAGTTCTGGCATAACACTTCAGAATTTAGGCAACTCCATAGCAATTTATTGATATCTAACCTCTGTCCATTGAAGTCCCAGTTTCACCCTAATTTGGATGCATATTGCTGCTTCCTGACTCGCACTCGCTCAAGTACTTTTTTTCAGGATTTGCAGACTCTTTCAGCTTAACAAAATCCTAAAAAACTAGCATGATAAAGGAAAAGCTGGTGCAAAAAAAGTGAAAGGAATATTAAGTTGGAGAGAGGACCATGTTAGCTGAATAGCAAAGGGTTAGGCAAATGCTGAATATCAATATTGGTATCATTCAGTGGCTTAATTCCCCTTTGTCTCCTCCAGTTGTTCATGACAATTCATTTCTCTAGCCTAGCAACCCAGTAAATATAACATTGTCATTACTAGTTGCCAGCCACAGGCTTAGTATTAAGTTTGTAAGGCCTCAGGCCTGAGACTTGCTAGGTTTTGTCTGAGCTCTTCTTGACCAGTCTGGAGTTTTGTTTTTACTTGTTTTAGCTGAAACATTTTTTTCTAATTAACAGGTGGTCACACTTAATTTGCTATAAACATAATTTTTATACAGATAGTGGTAGCAAGTAATTATTCTGTGTAAAACAATATTTATGGCTCTAACAGATAATTATGTAGCACAGAGAAATAAATACTTGGCATGATAGCAAGGACCTTGAAAGTAAGGTCACAGCATGCAACAGAAATGAGAACAGACATAGGATGATAAGATGGGAGGCACAGGTTTTTACTGGAGGTTGCACGGCTATGAATAACTCACCAATAATCAGTAAAAGAAATACGAATTGGACAAAAGCAGTTATAGGAATAACAAGAGAACAAAGAGCAAGCATTCAACATAAGAAAAATGCATCTGTTATACTATCCACACATTTGGATGCAATGTGGAGATACCAACCGGTAAAGAAAGATCAAGGTGTAAAAGTGTTTTAGCTAAATAGTCCAAAGTGAATCCTAGAGGAAGGAGGAAGAAAAAGCTCTATCATACACATCTCCTTTCAGCAAAGGACACTTACGACTTGCTGGAATTTCCCCCTTCCTGTGTGTTGATGACTGGTACTGTAAACTCATGATACCTAGAGAGTGTACCATAAAACCAGAGGGAAAGTAACAGTGACTAGGAAGTGTGCGTGTAGCATTTTTAACCAAGTTATTGTTATTGAGATTTTTTCTCCAATAGTATACTTTCCTTTCTTTTTTTTTCTTTTTCTCATTTCTGTGTTAACTGTATTCAGAATAATAATAATTCTCTAACTAAACTGTAAAGGTTTTCATTACAATAAGAATAAATTGTTGACTTTCCTTCTTGGTGTGTTTTCTTCTTGCCAGTAACAAGATTTTAAGTGTGACATTTCCTACACATATGCACACAGTGCTGTTTGAGATGTCCTGTGGTGTTCAACCTGGCTTCCAGCTGCTGCTTTGTAGGAGCAAGAAACCATCTTTGTTGTGCATCGAATTTATCAACTCCCCTTGAATGCTTTTCATCTCTTGGGGCATCCAAAATGGCACTAAATACCAATGTATGGTCAACTGAATTAAGCCTTCTGTCTTTAGACAGTATCCTGGGAAACAAATACATTTAGTCTGGGAAAATACTGTCTTTCCCACAAAATTGCAGTAGTTTTAATCTTCTTGACATTCCTGAAATAAGAAGGTTTCTTTTTAATCTTTTTTTGCAGGTGAGCAACTTATTGAGATAGCAATGGTAGTATTCTTCTCAGTTATCTTCTATTCTCTAAAAATTAGCTATTTAAAAAAAAATAAATTTTTAGATATCTTAGAAAGCCAAAGGACAAAGACAAACACCCCAGAGAACATTTCTCTACTATCTTATCCTATTCCAAGATTAATTTGCAAGATACGTGGGAGGAATTGCCCTCAGCAGAAGTAGCCTAGATGACAGACTTAATCCAGATGTTTGCTTAAATAGCTCTTTCACCTAGCTATAGCAAATTTTAACTCTTTAATTAAAATGATGAATTTGAAAGACTAGTGTTTGCACAGACACATAATAAGCAAAGATGTACACCCAAATCCCAAAAATGCAGATAAACTAGGAGATAGCTGACTGAATAGGCATGTACTTAGGAATTTTCTATCTAAAAATTCTTTAAATCTACAGGTAGCATGTCATGTGCCACTGATTAAAAAATACACAAACAAATAAACAAACAAACAAACACCCAAACCTGCTTAAAATACTATCTGTAGGAAAAAATTAAAAAGTGACATATGTGTGCAAATAAGTTGAGGTAAATTTTAAGGGATATGAATGTATTGTCACCAATTTCAGTAAAGATATTTGTGTAGAGCCCAGAGATAAAGGTAGGATAATCAAAAAAATCTTAATGCAATTAGGTGGAGGGATCAAGTAATCTCCATTCCCAGGTTCTGAAAGAACACGAACATGATATTTGAGGTCTGGTAATTAACATTTTAAATAAATATATAAAGTCAAGTTTACAATCCAAGAATAGCAAATATATTGACTATATCTGAAAGAAAATAAAAAGACATCTGTCTAAACTTACATATCTGACCTTAATGTTATACAAAGCCTTAAATAAATTTTTTAATAAAAGTATGATTACATATTTGAAGATAAATGAGAAATGGGTTAAAATACACTGAGTTAAACAAAGATAGATTTTGCTAGATTGTCTGACAACTTTCTTCATAAGATAGCAACTTTATCGACTACGAAAATTCATTTGATGTCACCTATCTGGGTATTATTAATGCATATTTTGCTAAATAAGAAACTACCATTTATACTAGAAATGACTGATATTTACTAATTTGAGTTATGGAGGAGTTACAAGTGAATAAGGAGTATGCTCAAAGGCAAACTATCAGAAAACGTTGAATGTGAGATTATGATGCAAAGAAATTATTTGTGTTGAGAGTCAGTTGCTTTTGAAAATAGTCTCGAGTTTCATCTTTTATTTTCTATAATGAACATTCATTTTCTAATGATTGAAGCTTGAGAAGAATCATAAATATGGAGAGGAATTGGGTTATTAAGTGGATGGATTATATGACTCTGAGGACTAAAATAACAGAAGGAAAATGAACTTTATTCAGAAAATTGGACATCATGAACAATGAAATAATGCGGGTGATGGAAATTTTTTTGTTTATAAATGACGAAGTAGAAGAAAAACAGGCTATTGCAATGTGATTCTCAGAAAATAATGTAAAGCAGTTGGAAGAAAGCAAACATTTCCCAGAACTTACCAGGAACAGAATTGTCATTAATGTGTTAGTGTGACCACTTGTGAAACCTCATCTGCATAATCATATAATTCTGGTAATTTCCTTGATTAGGAAAATAACTGAAACATATGTTAAGAAGAACTATGGGGAATAATAGAATGGAAATCAGAAGAATTTAGAAGAATTCAGTTTGAGTGGTCTGGCAAAATGAAACCTAACAAAACTACATCAAGAGTTATAGATAAAGGAAGGGAATGACCCATGTAAGCAAAGAGCAATTTTTTACAAAGAACAGATATGTATAAATTGATAGTAAATACATTTAGATGGGAAAATCACACACACACACACCCCTCAAAAGAGTGCTTTTCCTTGGGCAATGTCTGATGATAGAAGAGTTAGATTAAAAAACCAACTGCTTTGAAGATGAATATCAAAAAAGTTGGCAAAATTATGAAAAAGGATGACGGAACCTGTCAGAGTAGGATACTGGGTGCCACCACTGAGGAGGTGTCTTTCAATCCTACATTTTAACTATTTCCAGAATACTGATCTGCTCAGATGCCCTTCCCTTCAATTAATGCTGATGTACAGACAGAACAAAGTGGGCTGAGGAACCAACATTCAGGGAGAGATGTATATAGAATCAGGAATTTAATTTAAATTAATTTAATTTAATTTAATTTAATTTAATTTAACTTAACATAAAACATACTAGTCCAGATTCATGCTCCTAAAAACTATCATCAACAGGTCCTATTGTTAAGGAGATACTTCTTGTATGGTATCAGTTTATGTTTTATAGCACTAAATATTTAGCAAGCATTATATAAAAGTGATTTCTTGTTACCATGTCTTTGTACTTAAAAACACAGTCTTGCTGCTTGGTCCTGTTAAGGCTACAAATTTGAGTCATAAACTTTGAATTTATCAATGGTGAAACCTCATTGGGTATAGGTCTTTCTTCAGGGGGCTGCCCATTTACTGACGTGTTTATGAACGTTACTTGAACATGTTTGTGTGCTTCTATGTGCACAGTTAGTTGGAGTTTTTTTGGTGTCTGATCATATGCTGGTTATTTTGTTTATTTGTTATCTTTTGTTTTTTAGCCTGGATATTCATGTTGAGATATGTGGATTAAACAATGATCAATAATTATTTTTCAAAAGAAATTATACTAAGGACCATTTTTTTTGTAAAAATTATATAGGTATTGCTATATGCCTAATTTGCATTCACAAATGCTGATTTCAGATTATTTTTTCATATAGACAATTCCTAGCTCAAATAAAAATACAAAAGTTATTTTTATGAAATTGTAGCTCATGGAAAGCACCGTAAAATCTTTTGCAACAGCACTTACTTAACATTACATAACTGACAACTTTCATGGTAAGTGATCAGGGTGCACTCAATTCAGTGAACCACAATAAATCTGTACACAGTATATAAGTACAATATATTGATGATTATTTGTCAGCAGAAGCACAGCTTACAATTATTTTACCATCGTCATCATTATCTAGCATGCATTGTATTACAGGGGCACCACTGACATAGCTAACATTAAGAATGTATTTGTGTTTCCTTTAAAATCCATATATTAACAAGGTTGTAACAAAGCTGTTCTAAAATTACTATAGACTGAAACTTAACAGAGAAGGTTAAAAGAGAATCCTTAATAACAAATGGGTTTTAATTTAAAAAAAACTTCATAAACTTGAATTTTACAATGCAGTTCCTTTGTTTCCTGCTTGACTTCTACTGATTTTCTAGTGTGATTATGAAAAAACTTTATTATTCTTTTTGCACAGCCACTATTTTTATTAATCTCCCATGGTACACTTCTCAACAAATGTATTATTCCTGATGGACACTATAAAAAAATAAGTTTAGATGTTCTGACATTTCTTGAATTCTTTCCTAATTATCTTTTCTTAGAAGCTCTCTTTCTCTTCCATCACTCCTAGCAACATGAAACTTAAAATAATTCAAGTTGCAGTCAGCCAAACACCATTTGGCTTGGAGATACTGTTGGACAAGAGGTTCTGCAAATGGAAAAGTGGTCATTTTTCATTAATATCCTAAACCTTACTGAAATTAAGTGGAACTAACTATAAAAGTAAATATAGGATGTTAAGAGTGAAAAAAGTTGTTTTATAGTTAAGATGGATACTGATAGTCAGGATATAAGGACCAGATCCAAAGAATAACTTAGTATCTGAAATGGAACAAAGCATTTAAGTCCAATACAGTGATTCTTTTTTTAGACATATAATTTCTATAAACTTTTTGTGTGGAGTTTTCACATTTCACTTTTTAACCTGAGAATTGCTGAGAGTTGTCCCTACATCACCAGGGCTCAACTGGTTCAACAAAGATCACCATTCAGTATCTAACTCACGCTTGCAGTGAATGGGGATCTAGAAGACAGAAACAGAATAAATCTCACCTGATTTTAGCAAAAAACACCATATTGGTGACTCCATCTATAGTTAAGCAAGAAAAACAGATACTTCCAGAGAGGAATTTATCCACTCGTAAGACAGGGTGCACTCACCCTCTGAATTTCATTATTTTTATTCTTCGACTATGAAAGGATTTTCCAGATGTAGTCCTTCCACAGTGCCTCACTTTGTGTCAGTACTTTTTGCTGTGTGCAATTACTCTGCAAGCATGGCATACATAACATAATTTAAAAGTGCAGATAGCTAAGTTTCTAGGAGCTATGAGGCTAAGCATTAATGTGGAAACCACCCTGATAAAATAAGCAAAAGGTCTTTGTTGGCCAGGCAGGCAGCAGTCATGAGGTGAAGGGTTGGGCTCTGCTGCTTCCTGGAATGGCTCATACATGCTTATGTATTTCTTTGTTTTTAAACTGCAAATATTTTGCCGGCAATTGTCTTAGACTAAATGCCTAATTTAAGATGTACTGTAAACACGCTAACCGTCACTCACCGAAGAGACCAGGTCCAGTGCAGGTAAATCTGCACTGTGGAAGGGGATTGAGGCAAAAAGGGCTGGCAAGGCGCTTGTTTTTGGGGCTCTCGAAGACCAGAGAAGCGGCTAGCTTGTGCCGG
>VYXH01006214.1:465186-507815 GCA_013397275.1 Burhinus bistriatus | reverse complement strand
CCAGCTGGTCATTGACATAGACGCCAACACCCCCTCCTCCTCTCTCCCACCTGTCCTTCCTAAAGACCCTGTATCTTCCCATTCCAACACTCCAGTCATAGGAGCCCTCCCACCATGTCTTCATGATGAGAGTAAGATCATAGCCCTGCAGGCATGCGCACATCTCTAACTCCTCTTGTTTATTGCCTATGCTGCGTGCATTTGTATAGAGGCATTTAAGTTGGGCCCCAGATGGAGCTGACTTACTGGCTGGAGCGACTGGAATTCTGTTGTGCTGCACTCCAGGTGCTCTCCTGCTGACCTGTGACCCTTCTCCAGGCTCTGGGCATCTGTTGCTGGCACTGACATCAAACTGGTAGGAGTGGGATGGATTGAGGTTCCCCTCCCCCAGCAACTTTAGTTTAAAGCCCTCTTCACAAGCTTGGCAAGCCTGTGACCAAAGATGCTCTATCCCTTCTCTGACAGACAGACCCCATCAGCCCCCAGTAGAGCTTGTTTCTCAAAGCAAGTCCCAAGGTCTAAGTAGCCGAACCCCTGGCTGTGGCATCAGTCCTGTAGCCATATCTTGACTCGACAGATTCAACTGGCCTTTTCGGACTCCTTCCCTTTGACCGAGAGGATTGATGAAAAAACTACCTGCACTCCGGAGTCCTTTACTGCCATTCCCAGGGCTCTGTAATCCTCCTTTCAACAATGGCATATAGTTGACAGAGGGCTCTTAATAATACACATAAAAAATGCCATTTACTTTTACACTTTTCAATAACAAACTCTTTTCTTTCAAGAATGTAAGTACTAAAGAACTTTTAAAAATATAATAGCTTTACCTTGAGCTATTTCCTGCACCATTTGCTAAATATATGTACTTAAACTCACCGATTCCTACAGACTTCCATGAAAGTCTCACAGAGAGCAGTTTCAGAACTGATCAGGATAGGAGTTCATTCAGAAAATAGCAAAATAGGTGCCAAGTACAGCAATTACTGCAAGCAAGTCCATGGGTGCAAGCTAAAAGCCAAAAGCCTAATCCTGTTGTATTTGGAATTTTAACAGTTGTGGGGCTTTTTGTTTTTGGTTTAGTTTGACTTACATTTTTAATTTGGAATCTTGTAGTTTTCCTTTTTCCTGAAAGAATTCCATATAAAAGCATGTGTGCTTGTGGTGGGAGGGAGAAGGGACATATCAGTTGGCATTTTAAGAATACAGTACAACATTATAGAAGAACATTAAAGAACCTGAACCTTTTCTCTGTTTAGTAATGAGATGGTGGCAACACTAAAATCAAATAACTTTCAGTGAGGTCCTAATTACTTGTAAAATATATATTTATTAAATATAAAATATGTTTATGTATAAAATCTATTTATATATAAAATAAATATTAAAACAATTAAAACTACAAACTACCTGCTCATTTACTTAGAAAACTGGATGATGAATAATCTTTATGCTTGGTCCATAAATGCTGAAATAATCTTTATGCTTGGTCCATTTTTTTTTTTTTTTTTTTTGGAAGGAAGACTTTCAGACAAGGCTAGAACGAATCTGATTTCTGTGATGATTCTTGCCTTTTTTTCCCCCCAAGATTATTTAATTGTGGTTGGCAGTTGGTGGATTGCTTTGTGTACTGCAAGTACATAAATACGGTCTACTGAAAATATGGAGTCTTTATGACTGTTGCATAGACTGTGGCTCTTAATCTCTCAACTGGAAAAGCTGCGGTGAAACTCCACTTGTTGCTACCTTGAGATTTTTTCTCTGTGCTTAGGAGTGAAGTGGAGACTGTTCAGATGCTCCCAGATGAATGGCCTTTTTTCATTAATATCTTTCAAAGGTGTCACCATGTCAACTTCCCTGAAAATGAAAGGTATCCTAATTCTTGATACTTCTTACTTAAAAGAAGTATATTTCTTTTATTCCATCATTTTGCACCTTACATTATTAGATGAAATTGTTAAAAGGCAAAAATAGCATACATGTCATCTAAGTAAGATACTCCTGTAGACTTACCCTCTACTTAATGAGAGACAGAGAGGACATGCTTTACAACAGGATGACTCTCCCTCTGGAGATGGGCCTCCATAACCTTAACTAACACTTTTCATGCTTTACAGCCATCTAAAGCCAAGTAACAGTGGATGTACACTATGTTGCAGTGCTCAATATACTTGCAGTCTTTGCACCCTGTGACACGAGGAAGTATTTATGTCATGTGTGTGGGAAGAGCTGCTGCAGTTCCCCGGTAACTTTTAATTCTCTTCTGCTATAGAAACAAGAATGGCGACAGAGAAATGATCTTTCAAAAAAATTCTATGAAATGTTTTAAAAATCTTTCCAATTTTCCCTTATTTTTAATAGCTGCACAAAATTCCTTGAAAGGTAGTGTGACTTTATCTTTGTATAACAATTGCTCTCATTTAGGTATCCCAGTTTTTTTAAGTTCATCAAAAAAATGAGGTCACTATGCCTGGAAGAAGTTATCATCTCTAAACAAAATAAACAGCTGAAAACAATCATAAAAAACAAATAACCCGGCTGGCTCAAAATGAACCTATACAGCACTAAAACTGGACAGGTCCAAAAGCAGAAAAGATTATCTATAGATGTTCTTATCGATAGTCAGTGCTCGCATACCCTGGAAGGCTTTTTGTTTCATAAATTATTTTGACATAAAGCTTCATCGTTCTTTTTCTCTGAATATAGTCCTTATTCACCTTCCCTGTGCTGTAAAACTGGTTCCTTTCTTCTGAAATAGGATTTTATATAATGATCCACCTAGATTATATGATTTACCATATATTTAATGAAAGTAACAATAGTATAAAGACTTATAGATAGTGGAGAATATGGCAACCCATACTCGCAGGAACACTTACACATATCATATTTATGCTTCCACTTTTTCTTTGGTTTCCATTCAATTTCTATTCTCAATGCAGGACTGTAATCATGATGTTCAAATGCCTAAGGGGTCAAGATCTAAATACACCTCTGATTATGTCTTTTTTACATGATCTACTAAGACAGCTGTATTCCTTGGAAGCAATACATCTCATGCAACCCAGAATGAAATATATTAGTGATGGGGGGAAAAAGAATGCTTTTTTTCAGTTCAAGATGTTTTACTGTAGCTGGATTTCCCTTGTCCTTATCTGGAAAATCATGTGCCACTCTCTTTCTTGCTAAACCTTTGCATTCTAATCCAAGATTTCAGAGGAAACAAAATAAAAAACAACATGTAATAGAGTAAAAATCCTCTCATCGGTATGTTTATCCTAAGATGTTTTTATTAACAGAGTCGGTGGAAAAGAGAACAAAGCCAGGACTGACCATAGCTTGTAAGTCTAGTTGCCTGCAGCCATTAAACACTATGGCGATAGTATTCACTATCGTGGATATCATATTTATAAATGCCTAATGTATCTTACTTACATATATGTCATATATTTGCATGAAGTTGTAGAGTACCTTGTTCCATATTTATCTTTGAGATCCCCAGTTTTACCATGTTGTAATTCACTGCAGTGTAGGAGTCACAGCAAGATAAAATTTAGGTGGTTTAGCAGTGAACTGGTCACAACGCTGTTGACAGCCAACAATATTTTGCTATTCTGACAGTTTCAAAACAGTATCCACACAGTAGGAAGTGTTGTAAGCTGGTTCTGAGAAGAATATATTGGGTAAACTTTTATTCTGAATGGAAAAAATGCAGTATAAAGAAATATTATTACACTTTTAGAGTTAAATTAAATGCCATTTGTGTATGTTTCAGATTTTTTTGTGACTTTTTTTTAAATTTTGATGTTAATATAGATTTAAAATTTCTGCTTTTTTCTCTTTTTTTCAATATTTCAGTATCATAAAAATAATTTACTGTGAATATCATTTAAATTACGTAACTTTTTTTACAAATACAATATTGCATTTGTGCTAATCTTATTTTTTTATGAAAACAAAATATGGTAAGCTTGTGATTTGCAGACATATTTTTGCACATATTCATTTGAAGGTTTCTAATTGATTGTCTACAAAGACAAAATCCAAAAGAAATCATATTGACTACTGTACCATAAAATCTAGGAATTATGTGTAATACAAAGGGATCGCTGGGATTTTTTTCAGTCTTACTACACACTGAAATTCAATAACCTATCTTTCTTGTTTGTAAAAGGTAGTGTTTTGGTATACTTAGTAGCCTACTGTTGGTTGTATGAGGGGAATTGCATCATTTTAAATGCGTAAAATTTACTTCAGACTAATATTCTTCATAAAATAATGTTTTGTTTTGCCCTTCCTAGCATGATCACAATTCAGAATTAGGTTGTGTGGATTTCCTTGGTATTCAGGGAAAGCTATAGATATTGGAGAAGTCAATAAAAAGCAAGCAATGTTACTGAGCTAACAGGACAGTGTCATTTTACTGTCATTTGCAGGATGGTTATGTAGTAAATTTGGTAAAAGAAAAAAGACCAGCTACTTGAAATATGAGTCAGGTAGAGAATGACTTGCTCTTCAGTTTAGATGAGGCAAGAGCCAAAGACTGACAATCTGATTAAACATGGGCATCCTTTGAAAGACTTTTTCTTTCAAAAACAACACACAAAGCAGTTAAGACTTCATTATATTCATGGACATGTGTGGAAGTTTTTTGTTTTCCATATAGTTTATCATTTCTTTTCTGAAAGTACATAAAGAGCACACCATTTAAATTGCATTACAGTAAAAGCAGATTGTTCCTTTACTTAGCCGACATAAGTAAAAGTAACCTGTGTGACCTCAGCTCTCTGGCTTTTATGGAACAATAATCATTTTCTGACAGAACCAGTTTGCAGGGTTTTCATATGTCCACCACAAAGAAAAATTGTATGTCATCTTGGTTTTATTATATCCATCAGCTGGCTGCCCATTTGTTGTGGAGTGTCTGCTGTGACATAGGGCCATGACTCTATTCGGCTGTAATAGATTGCCTGTAGTGCATTCAGTGACTCTGGTACCTGTTGCTGGTTCTTTTTCCAGGTCAACTGGCTGCAGGTACATGTGAGATTGTTACTTTGGACAGAGATAGCAGTCAGCCCCGAAGGACTATAGCCCGACAAACAGCTCGCTGTGCATGTAAAAAAGGACAGATTGCCGGTACAACAAGAGCAAGGCCAGCCTGTGTTGATGGTAAGAAGCAAAGATCTATTCAATCAGTTTCTGCCAATACAAGAGTGATGTAAACTGGTAGTGTCTCATAAAAAAATAAAAGCTCTATAGAAGAAATTTTCACGTGTCCCAACTAACAATGGCAATACCATTGAAATTCCTCAGAAGGGCATTACTGACTAATCGTACAGATATTTCAGATACAATTTTTTAATTGGAATTTTCACTTTCATTTTATTTTGATATGTAGTTGAATGTTAAGGGAATGGTGCTGTTATATTTTGCATGTGGTCATAGCATCAGCAGTGAAATGGCAGTCTTTTTTCCCCTACTTTTTAATTCCTTATAACATTAAAAAAAACACTGCAAAAAAGCCTCAAAGATTTTATGCCACTGGGAAGCTAATGTGACTCCTCGTGTGTGATAGTTAATGTTGTTGAAGAAAACACTGATACTATAGTTGGAATATAGTATCTGAATATACCATACATGTGCAGCGTTCCTTCTCTCCTTAAAATTATGATTCTGTATGATTCACTGCAGATGCAGTGATAGCATGCAGCTGGAAAACTGCTGACATACAGGGAGGTATGAAAATATTTCACTTTGAAATCATTTTTTGAGACAAATGAATTTCTGTGTTACAGCTAAATAAGATGTTAACAAAGGGACAGTCTTCAAGACAGGTCTGCCAGTGCAAGGCTATTAGCAAGCATTCATATTAAAAATAAAATTGGAGACCTATTGAAAATAGTTGATGCAAAATGTTATGTTTTGATCTAGGCACAGCTAACAAAAGTAAAAATATGCTTATGTATAGAACTATAATAAATTCACAGATTGCCTTTGAATACTGACTGGTTTGAGTTCTCAAATGAAAATATTGCTGAGAACACCCTACTGTTGCCTCAGAATTTAGTCTTACCAGTCATTATCAAAGACGACAGCTCAAAGGAGATTTCAGAGCCTACCCACAAAGCTAAATATAGAACATCATGCACATTCTATTTTTGCATTTTCCTTTTCACTGTTTTTGGTACCCTGTAAGGCAGTTTCTTAGCTGTCTCTTTTGTAATGTGATACTCTAGCCAGTAATTCTCTTCTTTCCTGTTTTATTGTAAGATCGTAAGACTTAAGCACTTAAGAAAGGAATGTTTTTATTGTGTCATTTATAGGTGCAACTTTAGCAAAAATACTTGTTAGCAATTAAAAAAATCAATGTATGTTTCTCATTTTGAAACAGCAAAGTTCTAAGGGAAAATATGAGTTTTGCCTCATCTGATGGGAACTAAACACAATTTTTCCTGAGTCAGTTACAGCCTGTGGTGAGATTCATTTGCTGTAACTTGGGTATCCAAAGGTAGTTGTCTGACCTAGTAACTCCAGTTTTTCTTAAACCCAGTGGAGAGCAAAAGGCGCCTTCACAGAGTAATTTACTGTATCCTAAGTGCCTAAGATAAATCAGATGTAGCACACTCTAGTACTCACCGTTTCCCTACCTTGCCTTAAGACACCTGTGGTGATGAGACTTTAGATAGCTAGAATGTACTCATCAGTAAGAAGACATGACTATATCTCATCCTTCAATTGCTATATTAGCTTGGTTTCCGCGTATGGAAGGTTTGAGGTCATTTAACATTCGAAAATATTTTTATTTATTTATTTTGTTGGGAACTCACAAAGAAGGGCTATTTTAAATTCTGCTTTTGCTTTCAATGTGCTTGATCACCGTTTTATGAAAATGGAGAACTGAATGATAGGATCTGTGGTTAGGTATTGTGTAATCAGAGAGGGTTCTTTATGTAATACTCCACATTTGAAAAATAAGCGGGAAGTTAATCAGTTGAAAAATGGAGCTTCCCATTAATTTATGTGTCCAAGTATCATCATTCATTTTTTAAAGCTTTTCTACATAGTTCTAATAAGATCTAATAACACAGTTCCTTATTATTTTTTGAAAAGTTTATGGTTAGGATGTTGAGCCCTTTGCTAAGAATGGTAACTGCAAGACACGTAGGACATGTTACTTTGCTTTCCTGGACACTGTTAGGGAAGTTTTGTAATCAAAGCTCAAAAAGGTTAATGATACCTAAAACTGTATATCAAGTTCCCAAATTAAAAAGAAGGCACAAGCCAAATGTTTAATCTGTAGGTTTTATTCCTGAATGAAGTTTTACATACCATAAACGCAATTATATCGGAAAGAATAAATGAGCGCTTTATCTTGTCTCTAATCTTCTGCTTGCAAATAAAGCTGGCAGATAAATTGGCCATTGACTAACAAGTATCCCTCTGTGAATTTACCAGATTCATAGTTTAAAGAATACACACTGAATTCTTCCGTACTGTTTATATTCTTTTCTTGAATAAAGTGTTTCAAACACAGCTACTAAATGCTTTCTTCTGAACATGAAATCTACATAAAATTGTATTGGAGAAAAGCTAGTTTGTCAAATACTGCTGGTTTTGGAATGCAACAACCAAACATAATTTTTTTTTTTTTTTTTTTGAACCCACACAGCCTCCCATTCTAAGTTTTTATANAAAATAATTTTTTTTTTTTTTTTTAATAATGTGAGGTATTTTCACCTATGGAAATCTTCCATCTAGCAGACATTCCATTCACTTTTTTCTTATTAATCACATTTTCCAAACAAATAAATCCTTTTCTGAGCTTTCTTAAATAGGAAATAACCTGTGCTTTTGCAAATTTTCTTTATTTATATTATAGTTGATGTTAAGAACATAATTGCTATTTGAGATTTCATTTCTGCTATCAAAAAGAAAAAAATCTCATTGGGCAGTGTTGGTTTTTTTTCATGACAGTTTGCTTTCCAAAGATACGGTTCTTATAGTTTTATTCTTTAGCTAGTCTTGATTTTAATGAGATTATATTTGAAATAAAGGTAGCAGAATTAGACCTTTAATAATTAATGCAAAGTCATTTGTGAAGGAAGCAGGCATAGTAAGCATGACCTGCTAACCTACTACCAAGAAAACATTAGCTAACAATTGCATTACAGCTTCTGTCAAGAGGGTGTTTTGAAGATTCAGTACCAAAGCTGGTAATTTTACAACCTTAAAATGTACCTGGCTACCATTTTCATTGTTTAATGGAGAGAAGTGCCTTAGAATATATTCAGTTATGCTGTATATTTCCTGGAGCTCTGAAATGCAAGTGTCAATTATTGCAGCAAAAGGAGTAAGTAATTTAAGGGCTCTTAAACCTCACAAGCATTGTCTGAGATTGCACTTGTCAACGTAGCTCTTAGAGTAAGTCCTGAGTTGATTACCAAAATCCACTCTGATTTCCACTGCAACATCAGCTAAGGTGTTTTCCTAAGAAATGAAAGGCAGTGTATGTCAGATAGATAAAACTGTAATTCTTAAAAATGAAAATGCAGTGTTTAGGGCTTGGTCTGAGCAGACCATGAAGAGCAGAGATTTTCTTGAAATGTTTCCCTATGATGGAGAGTGCTGATTTACTCTTTATTTTTTTCTAGCAGTCTTTAAGTACGGGAGATTGCTAATGTAATCTGAAAAAATAGCATCAATATTCATCTTGATTTCAAGCTTGATTTAGTGTTGATTGCTTCATTCCTAGACCCACAGAGTACGTTTGGTGTGTTTCGTTGTGATATAATTTTTATTCATAAATGTAGGTTTTGTGATATCATGACAGTAGTTTGCCTGCACTTTTAGTTATATTATTTACAACTAGCATTCCCGAGTCTCTTTTTTGAGATCAAATTCCGTAACAATGACCTCAGTTGCATTACTTTGATAAGATACTATATTTCAGCATAGCATCTGGTTGATCACCACAGTAATTTCCCTGTGCGTCAGTCAAGCTTCAGCAGTTTTTTAAGCTGGAGCCTGTGAGAGATTGGAAGATTGCAATTATTCTCTATTTTTGTCCAGTACCTTTGCTAATTTAAACGTATTTTAAAGCAAGTGACAAAAAGTCTTTGCTAACAGTTTGTCTACACATGCACCTATGGTTTGCGTTCTTTCACAAGTGTATCTATCTGAAAATAAAATCTGTTATGCCGAAGTATTTCATAGAATACAAGTATATTAACCTGACAAGAGTGGGATGAGCATTTAAATGTTCAATAGATTCAAGTAATTCTGTCCAATATATATTTATAGCTCAAAAATAAACAGCAATTTTCTCCAGAAAATAGAAACAGTTGATGAGAGGAAAAGTGGTACGAGAGAAGTGGTTTAATTGCTTGAGAAGATTAGGATGGCAATCTTTAATTTGCTTACCTGTGATTAGAAGATTCTCATGCTCTGGATTTGAGTTCTGGCTACTTTTAGGTCCACAAAGTGCTATGAGAAATCCCAGGACATTGGTCCTGATATCCAAAATTCCTAAACTTGGAATAGCTGGAGCTCAGGTAATTGAATTCAAAGTTTTCACACAATTTATGTTATGAATCAGTTTTTTTTTTTTTTTTGTTACTTTTTGAAGTTTTAATAAAGTTTTAATTCCTTTTCAAGCATTGTAACAATATTATTTTTTATAGAATCTTAGTTGGTATAATTCATTCATACATTATGATTAACTTGCTTTTCAGTTGGCATTGATTGATTTTGTTTAACACAGAAACTCAGAATCCACAAGGAAGCCGCATTAGTTTAGATCAATAATTCCTTGCTCTTCTCATTATCTCTAGGAGTCTATGGGGAGGTGTAGGGGTCAGAACTGATCATTAATAGAATCCTAGGTCATGCACTTGAAACAAAATTGGCTAATACCTGGAGAGCTTCATCATTCTAAAGTGTCGTATCCATACTGGGGGAAAAAAAAGGAGGACTGTAATGATTGTGAAAAATGGGAATGGTAGCTTTTACATTTAGAATATTTCATATGTTTTTTAACATGCTATTTATATTATTTTATCTTGGGTTTATAGCAGATATTTGCAAATATTTTCTCAGTGTAATTATTATACATTTAACTTTTTTGCTTTTAAGGTTTGTCAATTTAAAACAAGTAAAACCAAAAGGCAAAGTGGGATGGATATGAAATTAAAAGGAGACTGAATAATACCACATAGACTTTTTGCTGGACCAGAAGAGGTGTACTGTATAGCGTGGAAGATTTAAGTGTAGGAGGAGAGTGGGACTATTTGGACATGAAAATGATCAGGGGCTGGAACACCTCTCCTGTGAAGAAAGGCTAAGAGAATTGGGGTTGTTCAGCCTGGAGAAGTGAAGGCTCCACGGAGACCTTATGGCAGCCTTTGAGTGTATGAAGGAGGCTTATAAGAAAGACAGAAAAACTCTTTAACAAGACCTGTTGTGACAGGAGAAGGGGCAATGGTTTTAAACAAAAGGAGGGCAGAGTCAGATTGGACATAAGGAGGAATTCTTTTACAATGAGGGTGGTGAGAGAGGTGTGGTGGAACAGGTTGTTCCATGAACAACAGAGAAGTTGTGGATGCCCCCTGCCTGGAAGCGTTCAAGGCCAGGTTGGATGGGGCTTTGAGCCACCTGACCTAGTGAAAGATGTCCCTGCCCATGGCACAAGGTTTGGACTAGACGATCTCTAAAGGTCTCTTCCAATCCAAACCATCCTGCAATTTTATGATTCTATTTGACCCTGGGCAAATGGTATTAATTACATTGTAGTGGTAGCAAAACAATTGGCTATTCTGCTAGGTAGTTATGGAGTGAAACGAGTTTGAACATATATTTAGCTTGCCTTACCATTCTTTTTGAGAGATTGGAAAGAGTGACAATTACTTTAAACTCGAGAATATTTTGCCTGTAATGAACATTTCGGAAAAATTGTCCTAATAAAATTCTGCTGGTTCGCTGGCATCTGAAAGACCATATCATCCATTTTCTGTTTTTCCCTTCTCTATTTGCATTGAGAGCCCGGGTATCAAAAACCACTGTCAATACTAACATTTCAGTTGTGGAATCACAGGAAAGGTTATAACCTTCTTACATTTTGAAGATTCAGGTACGTTAAACAGTTAAATTCGCTGAGTGGCCAGTGTGTACAGAAGACCTTCTGTCTAGGAGACGTCTAGCACCCCTGAAAATAAGATCCCTAATTTTTAAGTACTTAATATTACTACTGAGTGAGAGGAATAGTAAATAGTAAAGAAATATGTATGTGATGGTTTGATATTTGCCTGGGAATATTCTGACTGTGGTCATGAGTTTAATTTCCAAACCATAAAGCAGGTTTGTTTATAATCAGGGCTTTTAAACAATTCTAGAACTTGTTAACCAGTGGTCATATTTAATGCTATGTGTGTTACTGGTGGGATGTAATAATGCACTACAATATTAGAATATCTTTCAAGGAATGGAATAAATAATATTTTTCTCATTGCTTATATACTCTTATTTTAAGTTTCAGTAGACCTTCTTGAACCTTGGCAGTCTTTTAGTGTTCTTTTGTTATGATGTATCTGAAGAGTTCCAAACACTGTATATGCTCATTTATGAATTAACCATTGGGTACTTGTCCTATACTGTATCTTAGAATATTAATAATTTCTGTTTACTCCTACCTAGAAATAATTTTAAAAGAAAAAAAAAAAAATCTACCCTTAACTATATTCCTTTGCTTAGGCGATGGGGGAAGGCTAGCAGTTATGCATTTGCCAGCATCATATGCATAAAGCTTAGTTTTCAACATGACTTAAAGAAATAATAATTCCTTTCTCCCTTTCCTCACCCCAGCTCCCATATATGCAGTCACAATTATATCTGTACTTAGAGATGCACCAAAGCATGTACAATGCTTTATTTCCATTCAGCTGCCTCTAGACAACTCCATCAGAACTGCAGATTTTCCCAGTTACTGACAATGGAAGTAAAATTGTCTCTGTGACTCAGGAGCTTCCCCTTCCTATGCATTATGACAATTTCCACCTTGTGGGTCACTTTTCATTTCGAAACGCACAGGAACTTGAGTTTCACTCCAGTTGCTTTGCTTCCTGCTCCAAACTGTTAAGGACAACATGTGACATTCCAAATCAAATTGAGTAATAGTTCTTATCTAAGTAATACCACAAACTTGGTAAAATCTTATAAACATTCACATAAAATACATTTCTTCTCTTTGGTCATGAATGTCAGGTGTCAGTTAGAGATTGAAGTGTTTCTGAGGAAGAAATGCAACTGTTGAACCCCAAGACAGAACTTGAGCATTATAAAACAAACATATCAGTAGCTGCAGCATGAATGGCAACACTGATGTGTCTGTAAGAAATACAGGGAGGTAAGTTAGGTTTCCTCTCTTGACTGAGAATCCACAACAGAAATGACCAAAGACATGACAAAAAAGCAACCAACCAATGAAAAAAAAAAAAAAAAAACCACGAAAAAACTGCTTAGGAAGGTAACAAGCAGATTGGTAACTACCCTAAAGGAATATGTTAATCAAGAACAATAGTTAAGGGCTTCACTATGTTATAAAGTCTTTGGAACCTTGTCCTGGTTTGAGGTAAAACAGGATCAATTTTGTTCAGTAACTTTATGTTTTAGCTAGGCCTCTTCTGACTGCTGAAATTAACAGCATGTTGTGCAGAAAACTCTTCGCTCTCAGAGAGATAAGACCCATGTTTATAGTTGATGCCAAGGAATGGGATACAGAGAGACTCTTGCTTATCCTTATTGGTATAGCAACCAAGGCCAGCCAACTTTGTTATTTGCCCCATTGGAAGGTCAGAAGCAGAAAAGTGTAGAGGGGTCACACCTCTGGGGAGGAGCGGACAGGACAGGTCATCCAAAACTGACCAGCGGGGTATTCCATCCCATCTGCCTCATGCTTAGTATAAAAGCTGAGGGATCAAAGGGTCAATACTCTTTCTTCAATGGCTGGCGTCTGAGGACTCTGTCTGTTTGTCTGCCTTTGATCCCGATCCTGAATGCAGATCCGGAATCCAGTTCCCATCCGTCACTGAGTCCGGTCTGGGGCTTCCCCAGTGCCTGCTGGTGATGTGGTTGTCATCCTGGGAGCTTTTTATGATTTTATTTTTAGTATTTTGTTAAAGTAGTTTAGTTCCTTCTAAACTCTGAAGTCCTTCTTTTTCTCTCTCTCCTGCCTCCAGCCAGGAGGAGGAGAGAGAGCATCTGTCATTCTGCCTGATTGGGCCAGTTCGGCATACCTAAACTCAAATGACTGCGACCCCACCTCAAGTACTGTGTGCAGTTTTGGGTACCTCAGTATAAGAATGACATCAGGACATGTGTCCAGAGGAGGGTGACCAAGATGATGAAGGGTCTTGAAGGCAAGGCTTATGAGGAGCAGCTGAGATCACTTGGCTTGTTGAGCTTGGAGAAGGCTGAGGAGTGACCTCATCCCAGTCTACAACTTCCTCAAGGTGGGCAGCAGAAGAGGAGGTGCTGATCTCCTCCCTCCGGTGACCAGAGATAGGGCATGAGGAAATGGAATGAAGCTGCATCAGGGGAAGTTCAGGTTCGACATTAGAAAGAGGTTCTTCACTGAGAGGGTGATTGGTCACTGGAACAAGCTCCCCAGGGAAGTGGTCACAATACCAAGCTTGTCAGAGTTCAAGGAGTGTCTGGACAATGCTTTGAGTCATATGGTTTACTCTTAGGTAGTCCTGCGAGAAGCAGGGAGTTGACTCGATGATCCTTAGGGGTCCCTTCCAACGTGAGATATTCTATGATTCTATGATTCTGTGACTGGATGTGGTATAAAGATGAAGATCAAGATTTTGCATAATGCTATTGTTTTCCACGGGATAATTAATTCTTTAGCAGTCAGGTCGCAGAGAGTAAGTACTGATCACAGCTAGAAAGTCAGGCCCAGTATGGGTTTATCGGTTCTCAGGTTCTCAGGCTGAATACCTTCTTTTTTTTTCTTTTTTTTTTTTTTTTTTTAATAGAGATCAACTGCTTCTTAATGGCAAGTAGATCTATAGATCTTAGATCTTCCATGATCTAAGACTGTTTATGGAGTAACAAATGAGGGATGTAGAGGAATTACATTTAAATAATTATGTAGCAATCTGACATGATTTTCTGCAAGATTCTGAAGAATTATACACCACAGACTGAGAGGAAACACTTTGGATATATAAGAGAAATAGATCTGGGATAAGTGTAAATAAAATGTAATTGAAGATAAAATACTTTTCTGAGTCTTGTACCTGTAACAAAGTGACCAAACTGGAATTACTTTTCAGTCATAAGCATCCTTCTTTGAGGTTAAACCTGTCATCAATACACCATTTCAGGTTAAGTGATGGCTGCCTTTCTAAATGATAGTGCAGGGAAATATTTAGGAAAGCAGAATTTAATTATGTGATTTGGAAGGTGGCCAGGAACCAGGGGTTAACACTGGTACTGTTGCAAAGAGTGCTGAGAGAACTTTAATTGCCTCTAATGCTTAGTGCCTTGCTTTCACATTGCATCTGAAAGACAACACCTTCAGCCTCCCGGTGTTTCATTGGATGCATTAGTTAGTCAATGCTAACAGCTTCGTTTCCTTTAGTTCCTTGACGCTCCTAAGCAGTCACCCATGGAGTCTAATCCTCTTTCCTCTACGTGCTCTGATGGCAGTTTCAGTACAGAAAAATGGTTGGAGGTTATGCGACATTAGATTGTGGAACAATTGTCTGAGGGAGTGGCTAGAAGCCTAATTACTACAGTCATTTTAAATTGAACTGGACAAAATACTAGAGAACAGATTATGCATTAGCATAAGTATGCACTGCATCACTGGATAGAGTATTCAGTGCTTGATTTCTTGCGGCAGAGCAGTACCAACAACCACAGCAGTCTGATTGCTGTCTGATTCATTAGCTAACTTCAGGCAATAGGTCAATGTGAGGTTCCTAAATTCAGGAGTTTGGTCACTGTAAGCTCGCTCTGCGGACAGTGATATGAGATGGGCATGTCAGAGGTCACGTAGTGTCTATATGGGAATCGCCTTCTGAAAGCTTCTCTCTTTTTCTCTCTCGTGGGATTGAAGATAATATAGGATGACTAGCAGAGTAGGTTTTCTGCTTGATTGTAATGTGTGTAAACACTTCAGGCCATCAGCTGCTCACATTGCCTTCTGGAAAAGCCACTGTCTTCACTGATCAGAGGCATTTTAAGGAAAAAATGTAGCGTGTTTATATTACCCCCTCTGCATGTCATCCGATGTTCCAGTTATCCCCAGAAGAGGGGGAAAAGGGAAACTTTCAAAACTATTTGTGTGTGAAGGTGGGCTTCTGTCAGGGCAACATGTTTGTCTCCAGTGAGTGCAAGAGAATATAGAGAGATGAGCCTTTGTAAATACCTCTGTCATCAATGGGTGAGAGAAAACCATAGCTAAAAGACTTCTGGCACTATGTAAAAGCAGCATAGTCAAGGAGTACTTCCCCTCCCACCCACAAGCAATCTCATTAAGCACAGAGAACTATAAACAGAGAACAATATGTTTCATAAAAGTGAATCAAGAAAGATTATAATATGGTTAGAAATGGTATTTTAAAGCTATATACCACTTTATTTTTAACTTACCTTAGTTTTAATATCTCTGATGATAGATGATGTGTCAGAAGACTCCTAGAAAATGTTAGAATTGATTGCTAAATCAGTGACAACATTAATAGCACTACTACATCCAGCACCTGGAACAGAGTAGTTAATGCTAGGCATTTTTGTATGCCTCTTTCAGAATACTCTGCACAGGGCTGATGCAGAGAAAATGCCCTCTTTGAAGACTGAACCTTGGAAAGCTACCTATTTAAGGTGATGCAAAGGAGTTGGGTTTCCCCTGCTATTGAGGGTTGAGGTCATACTGCAGGACGGAAAAAAGTTTATGGCGTTAAAGCTGGCATTTTCATGTCATAAATAAACTTTAGGTATGACTGTATTTTTTATTTGCATAACTTGTTTTGCTTATGTCTTACTGTTGTATTATTTCTATCATATCATAGGCACACAAGGTGCTTCATCAGCAAGTTTCATACAGTCCTAGACTGAAAACAGTTGCAGTCCAATGACAGGCTGAATCCTTGTTTGTACAGCTATAGAAGGAAATAAGGATATGTAGATGCTTCCTTTTGTCAATTATCCAGATTGTGAGGAGTGGGATAAGGAGGAAAGCCCTCCAAACTTCTTTGTACTCTCTGATGACGTGGAAGTGGGAAGGTGAAATTTCTATCCACTTGTTTCAGAGTATTTCTTTGAGAGTTTCAGTCTTTCCTCTAGCATCCTTCCTAGGAGGGCATACACAGAGGACCCCTACCCTTGCTCATCTCTTTTGAGAGGACAAGGTTAAGCCCCAATTGGATGTGAAGGAAGAAGATATACAACTAGGCAAGGTGAGACCCCAAGGATTAAGTGGAGAGAAATTAAAAGGGGTGAAGAAAAGAATTGCCTCTCCTTAAAGGAGGGGAGAGAGAGGATATCAGATCCAAGCTGTAGTCAGCAAGAAAAAAAGGTGGTGTTGTGAAAGCAAACATGGCTTTGACTTGATGTGAAACAGGGTGATTTACTGTGAGACAGACTCTCATTTGAAGGGAAAGTGGCACGTATGACAAGAAAGGAGCAGAATACACGAAATAAGGAGATGCAGTACAAAACTCGGGTAAGCCTGAAGGTGATAAGAATTTTCTTGTGCTTTCCATATTTTCTAAATCATACAAAAAGTACCTTCTGTTTATTGTTCATTCTGTGAGCTCCCATGGTAAATTCATCTTACATAAAGAAATAAATTAAGTTGGCAGTTACCAGCCTCCCTGAGTCAGACTCACCTTCCAGCCAATTAATTCCCACTTCCTTCCCTGAATCTCTTCCCCCCACAGCAATCAATAAAGATTTTTTTTTTTTTATCACTGAGGGTTAAACAGAATTGGACAATACCTTTGATGGGCCATGTGTTAACTAGAAGGCATCCAGTCTTCTCCCCTATACTTCTTGTTATACTCCAAAATTATTCAGTATTTCCCTGCATCCTGTGTTACACACTGACTTTCCAACTTTCATGCCCAGTGCCTTTATTGCACATCATAGTCCTGTTTTTTCAGAATCTTTATGCTACAGCAGTGGTGTTCCTCTGCCTCTCTGACACTGCACTAAACAGCTACTGCTGTACATCACCGGGGCACCCAGCACAGACCCACGTGCCAGCTCTCTCTGTTGCCCTGCACAATGTAAATCTCCTCCAACCCACACATAGTGTTCCCACATAGCTCCCCGCTAATGTTCCCTGATTCAGTGACTTGTGGAGGGGAAGACGTGGACCACAGGACCAAAAGAAGGGAAGCAGTCAGAGCTGTGGGGCTGTATTACTGAAGTGGTGCATTCTCAAAATGAAAAGGTGGGGTTTCAGGGAAGACACTGCTAGTATGGAGCAAAGCAAAGGCAGGAAGAGACATGGTGACACAGAGCTACTTGATATGGAGTGGGAGGGAAGAGCAAAAAACAAAGAGGTTGGAGAGAGTGGGCCAGGGCAGTATAGAATGAAGTTCAGCGGGAAGGCTAGAAGTTCCTCGCTTCAACAAAGAGAAGATGTATCAGTCTAGACTGTGCATCACAATGGAGAAATAAATTCTTATTTGAGGTAGAAAAAAATTAATATTTTTGGAGTGTTTCAGATAAAGAATAGAACTGATTTGGCATTTAAGTTTTAAAAAAAAAAGAAAAAGTCTACAAATTGTTTTTTCTTCAGTTGTAATAGGATGTTTTGATGCACTGACTAGCACTGGCATTATAATAACAATAACCAATGGAAAAAAAAATCACCTGTTTTCTATCCAATTATCATTTTTAATATTTTCCTTTATTACTGTTTTGCTGTTTAGATTTTAAATATCTCCTTTAACAGTCCTACTTAATTGGAAGACTCAATCCTCCTGGCCTTGAGAATAATCAGCCTTTTTTTATATATATTTTTAAAGTTTATTCCCTCAATAAAGAGTAATAGAAATTAAAAAATTTTAAGAACAGGCTCTCTTTGGTAACATAGATGTCTTCTATGTAGAGCACCAAGCATATTTTAAACATCAGGCTTCAGCTTTGCATGCATTACTGAATTTTTAATTTTGCTAAGCATAAAACATTGAGTATTTGCTAAGGATACCGACCAATTATGACCAGCTTTTTTAACCTGAGTAGTTACCCTAGACTTAGTATTTACATTCTTGCTTTAAGAACCTTAGGTCAGAATACTTCAATTTCTACATAAATATTGGAAGTGTAATCATTATATACAAGTATAAAGCCAAGGGAAATGACAGCTTTGGAGTGTGGAAAAGAAGGCTGGAACACTGAGTGTAGGTCCCAGCATAGCCCTGCCCTATACTGTATACGAGCCAGACTCAGTGTCAACTGCTTACATGCATAGAGTCATAGAATCATAGAATCGTTTTGGTTGGAAGAGACCTTTAAGATCATCAAGTCCAACCATAAACCTAACACTGCCAAATTACCACTAAACCATGTCCCTCAGCACTACATCTACATATCTTTTAAATACCTCCAAGGATGGTGACTCAACCCCTTCCCTGGGCAGCCTCTTCCAATGCTTGATAACCTTTTCAGTGAAGAGATTTTTCCTAATATCCAATCTAAACCTCCCCTGGTGCAACTTGAGGNTGTAGCATTGCATGGGGTTCTTGTGACCCAAGTGCAGGACCCGGCACTTGGCCTTGTTGAATCTCATACCATTGGCCTCGGCCCATCGATCCAGCCTGTCCTCCAGATCCTTCTGTAGGGCTATCCTACCCTCAAGCAGGTCAACACTCCCACCTAACTTGGTGTCATCTGCAAACTTACTGAGGGTGCACTCGATCCCCTCATCCAGGTCATTGATAAAGATCTTTAACAGAACCGGCCCCAATATTGAGCCCTGGGGATCACCACTTGTGACTGGCCGCCAACTGGATTTAACTCCATTCCCCACCACTCTTTGGGCCCAGCCATCCAGCCAGTTTTTGACCCAGTGAAGCATATACCCATCCAGGCCATGAGCTGCCAGTTTCTCCAGGAGAATGCTGTGGGAGACGGTGTCAAAGGCTTTACTAAAGTCCGGGTAAACAACATCCACAGCTTTTCCCTCGTCCACTAAGTGGGTCACCCTGTCATAGAAGGAGATCAGGTTAGTCAAGCAGGACCTGCCTTTCATAAACGCATGCTGACTGGGCCTGATCACCTTGTTGTCCTGCATGTGCCTTGTGATGTCACTCAAGATGCTCTGTTCCATAATGTTGCCTGGCACCGAGGTCAGACTGACAGGCCTGTAGTTCCCCGCTTCCTCCTTGTGACCCTTCTTGTAGATGGGCATCACATTTGGTAACCATCAGTCAGTGGGGACCTCCCCAGTTAGAACTGCTGATAAATGATGGAAAATGGCTTGGTGAGCACTTCCACCTGATTTGTCCTCCCTCTGTTTTACTGTGTGGTCATGTGGAGGTGATAACTGATGGCATCCCTCTAGAAGGGCCTGTTGACTGCCTGAAGAGCATCAGCAATATGTGCCCAGCTGAAGTTTAAGCTTCCTTGGTAAGACTAATAATGTTTCCCACAAAGCAGCTGGAACCCAATTTTAATGTGATATGACTTTGTAAAACTGGATCAAGGATGCACTATCTATTAGCTAATAATATCCAGGTTTTCTCTATGCCTTTCATCTCAGAGGACCTCAAAAACTCCTACAAGTGTCTGTATGTGTCTTTTAATCTGTATTTTTATACAGTCTCTATATGAACTTCAGATTTTCAAATGAAGACAGCTTGGTTAGTAATTTCAGTTTAAATGTTGGCAGCTCTCTCTTGAAGTGGTCAACAGCAGGCAGATAGACTGCTGAAGCATACTAGCCTCACAGTTTTGGGGCAGGAGGAGATCTGGATTTAGAATAGTGGAGTAGGTCTTCACTGTTAGGAAAATACTACTAGTCTTCTAGTACAAGATTTCCTGAAGAGCAGTTCTTAGGCTCTTTATGCAAAAGAACTAGGTTTTGTAATTTTGCACCTCAGAAGTGGAAGTCTCAGTCTGTATGAATATTTTAAGTACCTGACCTTTGTTCATTTTTATTGAAATCAGAATTTAATTATTTTTTTATTTCACCATCATACACTGAAAAGTGCTGTGTTGGTGCCGGCTTCCTTTACCAGCGATGTGCACTGCATTATCTGTGTTTGTTGGCAGCATCAGGTACAGATCTAGCGCATTTGGGTGTATTCTTAGGGTAACATAGAGTCCAGCTAGTTTTGAACCTCTTTGCACATGATAGAACCCTCTGTTTTATGTATTTAGGAACAAAATGTATATGCTGGGTATCATGCTGCCTTCAGTTCTTTAGGTACTTTACACAGCATAATATTTTATTTTGTGGTAATTGTATGGTATTTTTCAGATTTATCTGTATGTTAATTTTATATATAATTTTATATATAAAAATAGTTTCATGTATACATATGGTAAATAAAAAATCATTGTATATTACTATTGTTATGTGGCATTGGAATGACTAATTTTGGAGCTGAAGGCCAAGCCACAAAACTCTTCCTGAACAGTTAGTGCTACAAAATTACTTGCCTGGTCAAGGATGACTTTGCAAGTAAAAAAGTCTCTAAGAGAGAAACCAGACAGTACTGTACAAAGTAACCTATCAGCTGTAATTGTCCTAAGCTGTTAATTACACCCATGAGTGTAGTTTCCGGGACAAGCCAGAGGACTCAAGTCAGGTTTAAACCAGTGTAAGAGGCCATCCATCTATTACAATGGCTAAACTGATTTATTATGAATTAAGTGGTGCCAGTTCTTTGTGTAGGAAATTCTAAAATGACATTGTGTCCAGTGTGCAAACAAAGATTATGGAAAGGTTTTTGTACTTGAAGTAGTTTTTGCTTCTCTTTCAGATGTTGATGACTATATCTGGAACATGAACATAAGTTTAGATCCTATTATAGAATTAATAAAAAAGCCTACTCAGACAGAGAGACATGATTCCTATCTTGAGATTCTTATAATTTAAGGTTCACATACTTTAACCTCTTAGCCAAATTAAGAATGCTACTGAAGCTAATGAACCTGTTTCCTTGAATTTGCATTTACTGGATCAGTACTCTTCTGGATAGATAGATATAATAAAAAAAATGATGGAATCAATGCAGAAACAAGCTTCCCGTAAGAAAGAAATTTGTAGAAGAGGTTTAGATTCACGTATAAAATAATTTGAATTTTGAAGTTCTTTGTATTAATGTTTTCTATTTGTTACCTTTTTATGAAAATTACTTCAAAAAGTGTACTTTTCACTGTAAAGAAATAATCTACTGCAGGCTTTTATTTGGAACAGGGAGTTTTATATGAAAAACATTAATATATATGCACACCTATGAAACCGTGGATCACTTCTGGATCTAATGTTCTGCATTAATTTAGATGAAAACCAGAAACCAAAATCAGAAAAAAATGTTCTTTCAACTGTGGGATTAATGAAACTTTGTTTCCTCTAGGGATGTGACATTCACCTCTGTATCCTTGTCACAGTAATGCTAGATGGCTACCCACACTTCTTACTCTTCCAAGTTCACAACAGTTTCTTTCTGAAGTCATATTTCATTTGGACACCGTTATTTCTTTGTCCCTCGTTGTGTGTGTTTATGTCTGTTCTGGAAAAACACCAAAGTTAGCTCATGAAATTCTCACTTTTTTCTAGCTTTTCATATAGATATGCCTTGCATGGAGTAATTTAGGCTATGTAATACTATGGAATGAGCCACATGGAATAGCTTTTGGCATACAGGTGAAATGGACTACGAGTGGGAGATGCTGCAAATGGCAGATTGCAATCTGTTGGTTCATGTAAAAAGAGGTTGCATAAAATAAGCACATAAAAAGACTCAAGATAACTTTTTTTTAAGATGCAGTATACAAAGGTGAACACTGTAGGAGCAATAATAATTTAATTTTATTATGCAAACTGCTGTTTACAACCTTACAAAGCTGCACTTCCAACTTTACTTTTAATTGAAAAAATTTCACCTTGAACCTCCTGGTTTGAAAAAAGTTGGTAGTCCTGCTTACACTGTAATTCTGAATCATCCCATTGAAGTCTGGATGCACAGTTTTCTCAAAGTATGTCTGTAGGTCAGATGTAAGATTTGGGGCGTAGCTTCTGGGATATCCTTACCTTTGCATGGGGTTGTTTCAACACCTTTGCTGTTGTTTCTGGCTCAGATGAAGTTGTAGGTGAAAATACTCTCTTTCAGTAATAATGCTAAGGAAAACTTGAAATAATATTTCTGATTTGGTTCATGTTTTAGAAAAAAAAATGAAGAAAAAATATAACAAAATATATTTTGGATTTAATTTATTTGCTGTCAGGTTTGACAAAGATTGCACAATATTCTAAAGTCTTCTTATTCAGTTTTAGTTTCAACCAAATAGTTGAAATAATAGTTCAGACTGCTTTTCAGTTTGGATTGGATTCTTTTGCCTACTGTGGAATTTTTTACTTTTACTATGCAATGTTAACATAAGGTGTTTTTTTGTTCTTTGAGTTTGCTTGTTAAAATAATGAAAAAGAGCATTCCTGGGCCTTTGACCTTTGGATTCATATCATATTATGATAAGATTTAGAGGCATGACATCCTGCTAGTGTGCTCCTGCTAGCTTCCATTTTCAACCTAATTTTTCAGTCTTTTTCAAAATTATGTAACTTCAATGAAATGTTAAATTGTGCAATATTTGAGATTTCAATTTTCAATTATTAAGAATACTACAACTGCCTATTATATTTACCACAGAGAAGTTGTTGCTTTTTATTTTTGTTTTCCTATAGCATCAAATGTCCTGATTTTCTGAACTGACAAAAAGTTGAATAAGATATTGAGCCTAAATGATAAAGTACAAAAAAGTTGTGTATTGTGAAAATATATCAGGGTAGATATATACACATGATAAGCATAAAGAAACAATTAAGGTAAACAGATTGAAATTACAGCAGTATAAAATTCTTGTGATGTCTGTGAAAGTGAGGTTTAAGAAAATTACAAGAATATTAGTAAGTGTAGACAATAATATATAAAAAATTAATTGATATTAGCACACTTTTTATCATTGGAATTAAGATGGGGCTTTTTTGTCCTCCTAAACTGTACCTTTATGATGTAAAGCCAAAACTACTTCACTGGTCTTTAAAAGATTTTACCAATTTCAAAAAAACATATTTTTTTTAGTTATTCATGAGAATGGAGTAGACATTCCTTTCCCTCTCTTTTCCCTATCCCTTGTCTGCCCGGATTTGAACAGTAAAGGCTTCTGCAGAATACTGGAGTATGCTAGCTACAAAGCTATTTGTGTCCCAGATTTGTTGAGTCTAAATACTGTATGATATCAGCCGGAAAATGGGCCCTGGTGTTCGGCAATCTGTAGCCTTGATAACCATCAGTGTCCATAATACTTCCATTAATAGGATGTACTATCCTCATACCAGAATTTCATTATGCTGCAGAGGCAGAGTGGCTGAGTAAGTAGCGATAACTAGTAGCTTATAAGAGTTCCATTAAGTACAGAGACATTTTGAGAAAAATAAGACATAACTATCTTTGAAGGCCTTTCCTGTTTTCTGTAAGATATTCAGTAGCTTCTGAAATAAAATTTTTATGTTTTTTATATGTTTTATAAGGATTCTTTATCTACCAAAGATTTTTATCATTGCTTTCAGTAGAGCAGCACAGATTTCCATTTCAGGTGTGGATTGCATAGCTACCATTTTCTGGTAGTCATTCAGTAGTACAGTTGCAGATATAATTATGAATATGGATCTTTTCTGAAAATGGAGTGTTGCTGCTGGATACATCTGTATCAGTACTCCATCAATGTAACAAGAAAATAACAGTTTCCATACCCTTACTCAAAAAAATCTTTGGACCAGGAAAGTGTTCAGTAGCCTATTTACATTAGTTTTTGGGTTTTGGAAGAGTAATGATGTGTTCGTAATTTAGTCTACCATTGTTCTGTTCTCCCATCACCAAAAGTGTATCATATCCTGTAGAGCAAAATGAAACCGGGTTCAGCGCAAAGGCTTTCACTTCTTAGGTGAGTTAAAATGAGTCAGGTTAGAAAGAAAATGGGTGCATTTGTAAATAATGACTGGCAAGATTCTTCTTGTTACTGTTGCTCACGGTTGCCTTGGTAATACACAAGGACAAACAATCACGGTTCTTTATTATGCTGAACGCTGTAGAAACGCAAAATAGTAGTTAGTCCCTGTCCTGAAGAGTTAAATAGAAAGAAGATGGTGAAAGCGCCAGAACTTACTAGACAAATCATGAGATCAAATAATCTTATTCCAATTTCTGTAGGGTTGTAGAGGAATTAAATTCTGCCGAGAGATGGTAGAGCTGGATGACAAGAATTTGTGATGGAAAGAGATTCTGGAGAGAAAAGATGTGAAGGGGATACAACCATAGAGAAGACCCTAAGAAGTGTGGGTATGCAGTGAAGAATGCATAAGAGAAGGAAGAATGAAGGTCTTCAGAGCCAGTCAACACAGCACAGGAAGTCCTAGCAACATCTTAACAATTTTTTTGAGTGTCCAAAGGTCTTTCCTTTTGCTGGTTATATATTTACTTCTGTTAGTTTTAGGATATTATCCTAGACTCTTGTGTTTTCACAATGTTTACTTTTTGAGGTTTTTTTTTTTTGTTTTGGTGTGGTTCTTTTTTAGTAATGTTATTGGATGCTGGACTACTGTATTTTTATAAAAAGAAGCAGGAATGTAGAAGAAAAGGAAGACAGAGAGGGACACAGAAGATGAGGAGAGGGTGGAGACAAGGACAAAAAACTAAACATTGTGGCCTGGTTAAGTAAAATTAGAGGTTGGTTAATGAGGTGAATCAAAAGGCAATACAGAGGAACTGAATAATTGCAGTGGTAATAGCACATATTTCCAAGAGAGTAAAAGCTGTAATTAGCTTTGAATCTAGCTGAAATAAAAAGAACAGGTATACATTCACCTGTAGATAGAAACAGAAGCCCATTTTGTTCTCATATTTGTGATAGATGGGAGAACTTCAACCAGGAAGGTGAAACAAGGGAACTCAATATTACTATACATCTCTGAAAATATCCTTACTTTTGCCTTCCACTGAGCTGCTTTTTAATTTTTTGTGTAAGAATAGTGTTTCTTTGTATCCATAATACATGCTTCAGTCAGCTGGACTAATTATTCTCCTAAAGGAAGACATTACTGAACTAGTTAAATTAGTCATGTTGATGCAGCTCCAGAGTTTCCTCATTTTTGGCCATCTTTTGTAAATTCACTTCTTCAACCTTAAGCACTTTTCTCACACACTCATTAACAGATATTAATCAATTATTCATTGCTTTATGAACGGAACCTGGAAATATCAGCAGTTGTCTAAAACATAAGATAAATACACCTGCTAACCAGAGCATTACTGAAACTCCAAATTGGTGCAGGACTTTCATTTTCATTTGTTTTCACCTTGTGTTCAGTGACAAAGAGTTTTCACAATTTTGGTGAGGAAAACTTTTCTCTTCCAAGTAACTGTGGTGCAGAAGTTTCTTCAGCTGCTTCTTTCTCCCATTTATCTTGGGTAGACTGTTCAGACCAGGGTGTCCTTCTTCTTTTGTTGCAGAGTACTTAATAAAATAATAAAATATAAATCTGTTCCTCATTGCTTGGGCAGTAGAACAAGAGTGTTGTAGATAACGTTTCCATAGACATAAATCTTCCCGCCCCCTTTTTAATTCCCTGTGTATGCTTTATATATACATATTTTACATATTTTTTGGTTTAAAAAAATGTGGTTCAGTCCCGAGCTTCCTGGGACAAATAGAGTGGATGGAGTGTTTAGGGTTAAGGAGGCTGAAGTATGTTCAATGTAAGGATGGGAAAAACAGAAGATGTGATACTAGATTTCTCATGTGGAGAGACAGGTAATTTAATAGAAAGTAATTTGCAGTTTTTCCATAACGAGAGAGGAGTAGCATCTCACATCTGCTTCAAAGTATTTGCTTACTGATAACTCTAGAAATAAATCAAATGCTAAAATCTGTTATTACTCATCCTTCTGCCCCTGTCATAGTACTAACTAGTGATCTTGTCAGCGGTTTTCAAATAAATTCACAAAAACCAGTGTGGAGTGAAGTGTCCAGTAAGGGTCATATTATATTGACTTGCAAGACAAAGTAAGAAGATGGCAGCTCTGTGTAGTCCATTATCCTGTTGTACTGGAGGGAAGGAAGCCTAAGAGGGCAGCAAGCATTTAGCAGGACCGTCTTAGCTCTAGTAGTCCCAAACACTTATTGGTGAAGACTGCATGTTCTGTCTTCCTTCCTTCCTTCCTTCCTTCCTTCCTTCCTTCCTTTCTTCCTTCCTTCCTTCCTTCCTTCCTTCCTTCCTTCCTTCCTTCCTTCCTTCCTTCCCTCTTTTCTTTCTTTCTCTCTTTCTCTTTTTCTCTCTTTCTTTCTCTCTTTCTTTCTCTCTCTTTCTTTCTCTCTTTCTTTCTTTCTTTCTTTCTTTCTTTCTTTCTTTCTTTCTTTCTTTCTCTCTTTCTCTCTTTCTCTCTCTCTTTCTTTATTTCTTTCTTTCTTTCTTTCTCTCTTTCTCTCTTTCTCTCTTTCTTTCTTTGTAGTCCCTGAGGGCTTTTCCTGATAGCTGCTGTTTGAACCCATGTACAGTTGGGCCTTCATAATATCTTCAGCCAATTAGTTGAAAGTTGATTGCGTCAGGAAATTTTATATTACGTCCTTAGTTCTTTTATTGTGTGTCACTGTAAGCAATAGTTCGCTCTTCTTATGACACTCATAATTGTGTGTGTGCACACATATATGTAGTCTTCTGGTAGATTAGCCTGTTTAATTTGTCCTTATCCGGTGTGCCAGTGATTTGACCCTCTTTGTTCCTTTCTTTGAACCTTTCTAGTTCAGCTGTATCTTTTCTGTTTTAAAACTGCCTGGGTACTATGGGTTATGTAGCTTCGTAATGGTGGACTTTTATTTCTGTTTTGTTCTCTGTTCTTTTCTTAGTAACTTCTATCATTCTGCTTCCAATTCTGACAGCTACTGAGTGCTGGGTTGATGTTTCTTTTGAAGCATTTCTAGTTTCATTCCCAGATCTCTCTCTGAGATGATAATAGCTAATTTACAGTACATTCCTGTATATCTATACTTAGAGCTGGGGTTTTTCTATGTGCATTACTTTGCTTTTATTGACATTGGATTTCAGCTGCCATTTTATCATCTGGTTTCACAGCAGTATAAGATCTCTTTGTAGCTTTCACAATTTTCTCTCTACCGCTCAGAATAATGTATTTCCATCAGCATATGCACCTCACAGTTCCAGCTCAGTGAAAGCTGCAACATCACAGCTTCCTGGCTGTTGGACATTCCGATTCCTGTTTCTCTGTATTTTGTCCTGTTTATTAGCAAACTTAATATTAAATAAGTTTTACAGTTGTGCTGTTTTCTTAGTGTGAGAAAGATTGACTTCAGGTTATCCTTGGCTTTTTTAAATGTACTTGTTCTGATCTCCATGTTCCTTTATAAGCGAAGGATGGTAAAAGCAGAGAGAACATACCGGTGATAAGTTAGTTAATTTAACATAAAGAAATAATATCACCCCCTGTTGTTTGAAAAGGGGGATTTCTGAGATGGGTTGGGAATTGTTGTCAGTATATCAGCCTTGCAGCTCCAGAATCAGGTCTTTTTTCCAGTCTGGTGTCAGTAGTCAATTCATGTTGGAAAATTTCTCTTTAGCGTAGAATAAGCATTTGACTATTCTGATCAGCTTTTAACCTGATTGCTCTCTACGTTATGATTTTTTTCTTATTCTCTTTTGTATATTCCTTTTCCTCTTTTCCTTGTTGTTTTTCTGTAATGAAAGCTTTCATTTATTGCAAGCTGAAAGGTTATTATGATTATCTAGTGGTTGGAAATGTAGTTGAGGCTGCTAATAACATATAATATTAGTTCATGCAAATTCAAACAAAAAATGTGCACTGCTTGTTTACAAGAATCCTTAACCCTTAATAAAAGTTCTTTACCTGGCAATTCATTAGTTACAGCATGAGTCCTAGTTCAAAAACCTACAAATCAAGATCATTTCTTATCTGTTAAATCAAAATACACTGAAACAGTAGGATTTTTTACCATCAGCAGTTATAAATGATCTCACAATCTATTAAGTGCCCGCGTAGAATAATTGACTCTGTAAATTTGAGCTTCTAGCCCAAATGACTTCTGACCTTATATCTCTGATATGGCGTGTTGTCACATGTGAAACAAGCTGATGAGAACAAAGAGTTATTTCGTTAGTTTGTTTACTTTGTTTTTTGTGTGTGACAGTTTAAAACAACTCTCTGGAGATCACCTGTACAGACAATAAAGTTTTTGGATTAGTAAGACATTAAAACATATTCTGGGATGAGATAAAAGAAAGGTTAAGTTTGGGAATTCATATTCTTAAAAAATCTACATTTCTTGGCATCCTAAAACTTTTGGGTTTTATTGTTACTTATTTTTTTGTATTTTTTTAATCTAGACTGTATGTTTTTACATCTTTATTGTAGAAGATTATTATTTTAATTCTATTAGCTTAAAAAAGCAAGTTTTGTAGATCTATTACAGGTGTTTCATTCTTCATTATTAATGGATTTTTTGGACTCCTTTTTCAGATTTGTAGATGCTAAATGTTTTTATGTTCATTACTCAGTTAGTGCTACAACAAGTTGTTTTAGCTTTAAAGCTTTGAAAGAGAATATAAAATCCATTACTTTTGAGGCATCTTCATTTACTGCTGCTGATTAACAAAGATTAATAGTTTTTTAAATTATAATTTAATTAGATCTATCAAATAATTCAAACAGGAAATTAGTTCATATATATGTATACTGTTAATGTAAATGAATGTCAAGCTCATTATATGGTATTATAATTTTGCTACATTTAGGGTAGCTTTAAGAAGAAATACTTGAAATAGTTGGCATTTACAGCACATATAATGTCTTTGCCTTCAGGCATAGCCTAAGGCTTAGAGCATTTTTAGCAAGTGGAACTCTAATAGAATCCATTTTCATAAATAAAAACAGAATTTAAGTTATTCTTCCCAGGGATTAGCTATCTGGGACTATTCAGGAATGTGTTTATATTGCTGTTAATTTCCTTAGCATGCTAATTTGATTTTATATCACATTTGTATCCTCAAGTACAAACTCCTCCAGGACCATCCCTATGTCAATCAGCACAGGCAAATACTTTCTTTTGGTTCTGTTTAAGCTACTCTTGAAAAAAATTTAGAGAAGTAGATCTATAAAATATTTCCAAGGGATTTCATTTCTCAATGGTTAGCTTTATGTTTGCTATCCATATTAACAAAGTAACATAGTCACATATCCCTATAAGCTTATCTTGATTTTACATGTGATGTTAGAAAATATGAGTCTCTTAAAGCATTAATAAAACAGCTTACTTTTTATAGCTGATAAGAAATGTTAGTCCCCTGAATTTCCTTCCAAGTATTGTGTCCTGGTAGAAATCCCTTCACAATCCCATTTTCCAGCTGTGGGGATGATCTGGACGGGACTTACTTAGGTTTCTGCCTGAACATTAGTCTGGATTTCAAGCAACTCTTTGATTAGCAGATATATTTCTTTTGTCTTTTAGGTGACTAATGGTATTTCTAGGTCCTCTTTATAAGATGATGAGTAGATGATGAATATCTGTTGAGGGAGGTGCGAGAAAAGCAGTAAAGGTAGAAGAAGTAAAAGGTAGTAGGGAGGAGTAGAGATTTGGAGTGAATTTTGGTGAAAGAAGGAAAGAGACTAGCAGAGGAAGAGGTAGACAGCATAATGTAAGAATGCTATGTTTAGAGGACATAAGTTAGAAACAAAGAAAAGGAAATACAGCATGGAAAAAATGGCAAAAAGATGCAGTGATCTGTTTTAAATATAGCTAAGTGAATAAAGATAAATGATGGTGTTTAAAAAAAATAAGATGTAGTAAATCATGTACCTAAATTCTGTGTAATACACTGGGCCTGTTCTTTCTAGAGTATTCCTATTAGCATCCCTTAGATGCATATGAGCTCAGTGAGTATGCAAATAAGACATGGATTGACGATGTATTAGTGTTAAAAGCACAGTAAAGTGAACACCAGTATTCTGTTGCTATGATCTGCAAAACATATGGATTTAAAAGCCTGATCCAAAGGAGGGGTAGTGCAGTTATTTTCATCTTTTCCTTCAGTATTTCATTGTATGATATCTCTTAGTACTTCTTGTTCTGTATGTAAATTTTCCAAATATCATCTTTGCCACATACAAATCCCCTGTGTAGTTAGTGTTCTTTGAAGAGTTGGTGCCACGCCTGTTTCTCTGTCTTCCGTTCCAAGCCTGCATCCCCGACCCGAGACCTGCGTTCTGTGCGGTATCCTCTGAGTGTGCAGATATTCAAGATAAACTGCAGCTTGAGCTCCTGAATGTGTGCCACTGAAGGTCAATCAGAACTATCTTGTAATTTTCTGGATTATTGACTGAGACACTGCAGTTTCTTCTGTGTTGTAGTGTGTGATGTTTTCATGATACATGCATGTCTGCTTTTTGGTAAAGTCTCACCTGAAGATCAACAGTCAGTATCCCTAGCTTCATGCAGTGGTACAGCAGTTTCCTCCCAATTAATGTTCTCAACCTAAATTATTACTTTTGAGTTTTCTTGTGAAGTGAGAAGACTTTTTTTTTTAAATATATTTTGAGTTCACAGAGGAAAAACAAAGTTCTTTCTTCACATTATTTTTTAAAAAAATTATAAATAGATTTTAAAGACTTCTCTAGTTTCATTTCCTTAAAAAATCCTGTAACTTCTTCAGAACCAGAAAATTGGATGGCAGATTTCTTTATCAGTAGAAGTCCAATTCTGCCAAAGTCTTTGTTACAGAGAACCATTGTCTGAGGAAGCTCATGGCATTTGTTCACTAAATAAAAACATTTTTCTCAGTTATGCTTCTATCAGTTCTGTCACTTGAAAACTTACAGCTGTCATGCTGTCTTGGAAATATTACTCTGTTTCTATAAGATAATAACTTTGATCTTTGAAAATAATGAATGATGAAATTACTGTGCATTGTCTCCCTAAGTATATGATAAGCTTTCCTTATGGACTGTAACTTTATTACTGAAGATTTCAAAGACAGGGCAGGCCCTACGCTCCAGAAAGCTTCTCCTATAGATATGTATGTAATTAAGAGGTCTTCTACATGCAAATCCCATTTCTTGTGCAGTAGGACACCTCAGTCTTTTCTTATGCCCGTGGGATCTAAAATTCAGATGTGAGAATAACAGGGACTTGTTTTCTGATCCCTGCTTATTTTCTTCTTTTTAAAGTAATTCCTGAAATGGTTTGGGCTGCGATTCTAATATCAGACTGGTGATTGTTGATTGTATTCTACAAGAACGGTCGTTTCCATTTTAAGAAAAATAGGCTAAAAGAAGCTATAAATTCTAAATAGTATGAAAATATAGCACTTAAAGATTTGAGGTTTCTCCAAATTTTGCTCAGTTTGTAGGACTTTCCTAGTTGAAAAGGGAGCTATAATGTTTTTATATGAAAGATGAATGGCATGTCCTTTGAAAAATGGAAAGATCTGTATGGCTGTCAGCTGCAGGAATGTTACCATGTTCCCTTAAATTTTAACACAGAGTAACTATCTGAGATTGTGATTTGCCAATAATATTGATTGCTGCATTCCCATCGCCACGTTTCACTGTTTGGGAGGTCATAACAATCTGTCAATGAGTTATGAGGATTCATCAGTCAAAATGAACCACAGCTTTTTGTGGATAAGGTAATACTAGCTTAATTTTAAAAGCTACAGTTACTTTAATGATTTTCATATTTTCTCCTTCTTTTAGAGGCTTAACATTTGTGATTTTTTTTGTGTAAAACAGATTAATTATGGTTTGCTCCACAATGCACACTGAAGTGTAACACTCTGTAACAGTGAACCAAGCTTAAGAGCCTAACAGAGGACAATCACATCTAACATTTGTTTCTGTGGATACAGTAGATATATTTGCCAACTTTGTGCTCAAATCCTGCACATACAAATTAAATCTGTACATATGCAGCTCTTTCAGCCTTTATTCATGCTGCAACATTTTGATTTAGAAGTCAACATTTTAGAATTTGTCAATTTATAGGACATGAGAGTACAGAACATGATAATTTCTTTTGCTGTTAGTTGCTTACAACAGTTGAGGTGATGGTAGTTGAGATGAATCTGGGTGTCTTGTAGCAGATATTGTTCTTCTGGGGTTACTGGTATTACGATGCTGGAACAAAATATTTGACAACAGCAGATATCTAACTTCCGGAGCAGGAGGTGGAATGAACAACAAATCAAAACATTTGGCAGAAGTCATATATTCCATTTCCATGTATCTAAAAGTTATTACAAGCAAGAGTGAAGGAATAAAAACGGTATCTAGCAAATCTCACTGTCAGTGTAGAAGAAAGACATGAACACCTATCTGCAGTAGCAATATATGCAGCAATGGTGCTCAACACTGCCATAGCACATGCTATGCCTGCACAATTTGGTTTTGTTACCTAACAAATAGTAGCTCTGTTTCATGTCCTGCCATACTGTTTCAGCTTTTTAATGTCTAAATGGAGTATTGACACTTAGTGTATGTTTGAAAACAGGTAGCACCAAGGGCAATGATTTTTTTTTTAAATTGTCACAGCTAGTCATGAGTGATTAAAAATGTCTCCTTAACTCAAATATATGTACCAATAGAACTGTATTTTGTTAGGTGGCGTAGGGAGAATTCTGTTAGTCAACTAAATCATCAGTAGATGGAAATGTCACTCTGAAATTTCACTGATTTTCAGAAATGTTGCTCAGGTTGTTTAAGAAGGGGTCAAGGGAATTTGGGGGAAGGTGGTAAGTGAGTTGGAGTAAATGCACCATAAGGAAGTCCCTTTGTGCAGCATGCTGTTGTCCCTCCTGGCATTGTCCAGACCAGCACACACCTCACCTGCTACGCTGCTTGAATGCAACAGAGTGCACCCTGCTGCTTCTTCTGCCATGGACCGTAACACAAACAAAGTCAGCAAGGCAGCTGGAGCCATTTAATCAAATTTGCATCTCATCTAACCTTTGCCAGAGGTGCCCCATAAACAGAACAGAATTGGGAAGAATAGGAGGAATGGCAAAATCCTATTTAAACAATTTATTTCTGAAGTCTACAGAAATAATGTTATTTTTACACAGCACTGATGGCATTAGCTACAAGGCATGAATGTAAAAATTACTGTGCTTCTAAATGAGGGTAGGATTACTACAGATTACATGAGAAAACAGCAATTTCATTGGACTTGATGTAGCGCTGTCTTTACTCATTTTAATATTGAGTCTGTTTAGTTTAATGCTTATGCATAAAACCTGCACCTTCTGATTGAAAACTAAAATATCTGAACAATTTTCTAACATAATATGATATTGATAATATTATGGCTATTCAGAGTCATCATCAGATACAGCATTCAGTTAAATTAGGAATTCCTGTTATAAGAATCAAAAAATATTTCCTTCCATGTCCAATGCAATGAAAGTGAAACAGGTAATTTTCATTCATGGTGTTTATGGGAAAACAGATGAGCTTTTTTTTTGTCTTTCCTACCGTTTATGTCTCAGCCTACAATGAAATATTTATTATTCAGGTTCTTTTCACATATTGTCCAGAGAAACAACTACATATACCATAATACCACTGGTTTCTTAACTGGATTATTACAGACAAGTTGCAGAGAGCCTGGTTTTATTATAGTAATTTATTTTGAATTTCATACCTCCAAGAAGGAATGAAATGGCCTCTTAGCATAATTGTATTAATATGTTCACCATGGAATCACACTCCATGATGTGAACAGAAATTCACTATTGGATTAAATCATTGCAATATACTCATAGCTGGGTGGTAAACTCAGACTGAGATTTGTGGTGAAAGTATGCATTTAAGTAATGTTAGCTTCAGCAAACCAGGCTGACCTTAATCAGCTTTTTGTTTTATGACTTTGTGTACGTGGAAACAGTATTTCCTGAACAGCCTTCTAATTTATGATCTGCTTGAGTAATTCCAACAAAGTAAAGCTAGAAATAAAATGGAGAAGACAAGGGAAAAAACCCACATAGTAAATCCACTTGCTAATGAATGTCTCGGATATCACTGTCCATTAAAAGCTTTTCTGCAATATCTGAGGTGAAAATGGCTAGTATGGAGACTGTCTAAATTTAACTGTCTAAAATTCCCTGCCAGGGACGGGCTGGAGCATACCAAGAATGACTACAGGGCTCTAGGGCTAAAGGACAAGGGGTCACAGATGTTAACTCATCGATCCTGCTGGTAAAAGGGAAAAGCTTAGGTGGGAGCAGATGAATCTTGCTGGATAACACATAGTTTAACAGCTGGTGTTAACAACAGGGATTTGGCTTTTATGACCATGGGATTCACTCTGAGGATTGAGGACTCCTGGGGAGAGACAGGATCCACCTGACAAAGTGGGGCAAGAACATCCTTGCCAACAGTCTGGCCAACCTGGTGAGGAGAGCTTTAAACTAGAAATTTCTGACATGAGGGAGGAAGTGGTAATCCGGGGTAGAAAGTAAAGGTTTCTGAGTTAAGGGTAGAAGAGAGACTTCAGAAATGATAAAAAATAGCAAAGGGACACCTGCCTCAGGTCTATGTACAGAAACACATGCAACTTGTAAAACGGGCAGGAGGAACCAGAGCACCAGGTGTGGTTACAAAATGCAGATATCTGCGGATAGTCTTGTTAACACCTTTATTAATGATCTGAAGGACTTGATGGCGCACAGTCAAGTTTGCAGATGCCACCAAATTGAGAGGATCAGTTGATATGCTTGAAGGCAGGGCTGCCATACAGAGGGCAGGAGGAATGAGCCACCGGGAACCTTATGAAATTCAGCAAGGACAAATGCAAAGTCTTGCACCTGAGAAGGAAGAGTCCCTTGCAGTGATACAGGCTGGTGACTGATGGGTCTGAAGAAAAGGCCCTGGTGGTCTTGGCAGACAGCAAGCTGAACAGGAGTCAGCAGCTCCCTGGCAGCAAAGGCGTCCATCAGCCTCCTCAGCTATATTAACAGGAGCAGAGCCACTGGATTGAGGGAAGTGATTATTCCCAATCTATTTAGTACTCATTAGACCATATGTAATACACTGCATCCGGTTTTGGCTTCACAATATAAACAGGCAACAACAAACCAAGAGGACCACCATGGTGGTTGGGAGCTGGAACACTTGCCCTGTGAGGAGAGTCTGAGGGAGCTGGTCTTATTCAACCGGGAGAAGAGAGAGCTCTGGCAGACACCAAAGGGGCTAACAGCAGCCTACAAGGAGGTTATAAGAGAATAGAGCCAGACTCTTCACAACAGAGCAATGTGGGAAGACAAGGTACAATGCACATAAGTTAAAAAGGCAGTGGTTAGGACCAGAGGTAAGGAGAAACTTTTTTGCTCGTGAGGCCACTCAGGCAGTGGAACAGATTGCCCAGAGAGGTTGTGCAGTCTCTCCATCTCTCTCCGTCCTTGGAGGTTTTCAGGACCTGACTGGATAAAGCTCAGAGCTGCCTGGTCTGACTACAGAGCTGCCCCTGCTTTGAGCAGGGGGTTGGACTAGACCCTCTCTTTGGTCCCCTCCAACCTCTATTAGCCTATGATCCGATGAAATCCTACTCATTTATCTGTGTGTCTTTTTTGATTGTTAAGAAAGCCCAGAGTGATAAGCTCAGATTTAAGCATGTTAATTTGTATAAATCTATTATTAGATGAGATTAATCGCATTCTCACTTTCTGAAGGCAACAATCACTGGTCTGCAATTAGGCCTATATAAAGTAGAGTTAGTCTAATTTAACTTTTAAGTTTTGGAAAGTTTAGCACTTCATCTGAGCTGATCATCTAGGCTTTGTTAGTATTTACTGGGAAGAATCAGGTACCTCCAGAGAGCCTTTGGTCTCACCTGCCTTAGAAAGGTGTTTTAGAGTGTAATACGTTGCCCTTGGAGAAGCTCAGCTCTTCTTATTAAAAAAAAAAAAAAAAAAAGTGAGAAAAGTATTTTAGACTAGTTTTGGATAGCTTTGAAGTTAGACGATATGAGTCCTTTCAGCTTGCTTTTCTTTAGCCGCACTTCCCACTATCCTACCCCACTCAATAGAGTCTATGCAGAACTATTATTTGAGAAGAGAACACGCTCATACAAAAAATAAGTGATTTTTATTTCATAGACTTCATAGGTAAATAAATTCTAGTATCAGAATGGCTGTAGAAAATACACATTATTCACATTAAAATTTTTAAGGTAAATTCTGACTAAGAATTTTCCTATCCTTTACCATTTTATCTTATGAGGAAAGGAAACGTAAAAGGCTGGGGTACTCCATATAGAGCATTTTAAGATATTTTCCTTTCACCTATTACTGCAGCATAAAGCATTTATAATGCAGAAATATGAGTACAGATTTTTAATCTTTGATTATTGTATAGCTAAGTGACAAATCATCTTTTGTTTTTAATCTGAACCCTGGACTTCAGAAAATGAAAGGAATAATATAAAGATTTTTAATTTGAGGGCATTTAAGCAATGTATTTCTCTTTTTTTATGATTATTACTTTTCTTTCCCTTTTAAATAGCCTATAGATCTGAGGAAAATGTTGCTCAAATGTGGGCAAAATAACTGTTTTAATTTTGTGAAGTCAATAGAAAAAGTACAATTTGACTCCATAACTCTGGATCCTTTGTGCATATACCAATAAGGTATTAAAGTTCACAAACATTGAATTATATAAATATATATCTTCTGTAGTAGTTAGTTACGAAAAGAAAAAGAAGAAAAATAGTTAATTAGTATCAATTATAAGATATTTAGAAATAGAAATGTTCCTTCTCATATTACTTTTCATGTACATATAATTCCATATTTGAGTTTTTGACAGTTTAGCCTAGTGAAATTCACTGTGAATTCAGTGGATTAGTGCTATAGACATCTTTGAAATTATTTTCTAGTAATGAGATTATACCAGTCACCCCACATGTCTGATGGGAGCACTTCAGAGATGAAAACATTGATGGTGCTGACATTATACTAACATTCTGTTATCAAAATAATTCCATACCGAGTGCAGTCATGTGTAAAAGGTTACAGATACCTGACACAAAAAATATGTCATTTGATAAAACAAATTGCCATAGAATTTAAAAGGAGTAATTACTGAGAATCAGATTGTCACACAAGAAATGTCATTGCTACATTCTTTTGGCCTGTAATCAATCTTTGCACTTGGTTCAATCCTGCAGAAAGGCTTGAGGTACACAAGTAATGCGTAATATAAAATCATTATAACCATTCCATGATATGAATTAAGTAGGATAGCAGTATTCCAAACATAGTGGGTTACAAAAGTTGGTCCACTTTCTGTCACTTTTACCTTTACATTTTACCTCCTGGATTTTAACTAAATCTTCCTTGGAAAACTCATATTCTTACAAGCTCCTCATGATCTTCATCAGAGCAATTTTACCATGGTATTACTTACTAGTAGCAAGGTGAGAAGCTTATTTAAATGGGGGAGTAAAAGCATATTTTCCTCCCTCCTTTGGCTCACATTTGTAGTCCAATTTCAAGACATGAGAAAAATGACTCTGCTTGTCTCTCTTGTGGACGGTAGTCCAGATCATAAAGCATCATGAATTATTCAGTTAAACTGGCAGACTTTTGGCAAGACAGCCTAAATTCCAGCCAGCAGACAAGCTGATATACTTCATAGGTGCATTCAGGACACCTGCGGAGTTATGATACTAAGAATACTGAAAAAGCTTATCCTTTCTTACATGCAGAATAAAATACAGAAAAATAAGCGATTCTGTTTCTAACATTCATAGTTTTTTAACCTTCATTAAAAGTGAATTCATAAGCTCCTGGCACGTTGCTGATCACTTTCTACTTAAGATTTACAAATCATAAAGCAACAAGGTTTATTTGAAACCTGTGTGAGATTTCCTTTTTTAATTGTTGTCTGTAATGAAGTAGTTCTACAGATTATCAACTAAAAGAACATAAAAGGCTTTAGCATGCCTAAAATGAAAATTCAGAGTTTTCTTATTAGTAAAGCAGGTAACTGTCTTGTTTGTTTGTTTTCCTTGTCTCCAATTTGTCTTCACTCTGTCTCTGTCAAAGACGTTGCCTTCATCTGTCTTTATAAGGGATCAAGTTGTAAGAGGTTTTGATCAAATCACCACTCTACATGCCACAAACATGAGATGAAAGAAAACACTGAAGTCCATAAAAGCATTAGAGCAATCATTTGGACGCAAGAGCGTGTTTCTCTGTAAATCCCAAACAACATTGCTATTTTACGATGTCACGTTTAAATCTTAGAATAGTATTTATAATTTATGAAATATTTATAATATTTATATTTCTATGGTCTATTCCAAAGATCGGAAGTAAGGTGGAATGAAGAAATGAAAAGTAAATCAGAGCAAGTTCTTACTGATGAGGTAGATTTTACCTGAGACAGAGCTATCTCTAGAAAGTAGGCTTGCCAGAGCAGATTGGTGCTGAACAAGCTAGAGTTCTACGGGTGACGTTTTTTAAGTGTCCAGAACCATTTCTATTACTATTAATGTTAACTACTGCATTTAATAATATAATACTAATCTAGCAAAACTTGCAGAAAACTTGCTACCAAGATGATTAGAGACATAGAGCATGACTTACGAAGAGAGTTTGAGGAGGCTAAGGAGCAATGTGATAGATCTCATGGGAAGGAGACTATAAGTACTTAAAGGAGAGTTACAGAGATGAAATAAAGCAACTTACCTCAGTAGTGGTAGATTGAAGCTGGAACATGTTACCTATCCTTACATGTTTTCAAGACTTTAAGATAAAGCCACTGCTATCTGATCTGGGATTGAAGATAGTCCTCCTTGAAACAGGAGATTGAATCATATGACCTTAAGAGATCCCTTTCTACTGAAATTTCTGTGATTCTGAATGGAAAATAGGGGGAAAAAAAAAAAAAAAGATCCTCTGAGATGCATAGCATTTGAAATCAGATCAAGCAACTGCTGGCTTACCACATTTTCTCTTTCCAGTAACCCAGCCTGGAATATTTACATCCTTGTTTTTATGTGCTAGCACAATGGTCCTGAGAAGTACTGTCACACTCTTTTAACTCCTTTAGTTAAGTAGCGAAAGAAGTGGAATTATAATTACCTCTAATATTGAATACTACACAGAGACTAACTGTTTTTAAGAAGCACACTCTGTTTAATTCTGTAGGTGCGTATAATTCTGTTATGTGCATAATACTGCATGAAATTCCTCCCAATTTTTTTCCCCCTTTTCAATAAGATTTATTTGTTTGTCTGTTTGCATATTTATTTTTTTATCCCCCCCCCCCGAGCTTCCATATGATGTACTAGTCTGTGTCCTGTTGTTGTTCTCCGTAGTTGCTAACTACTTTGTGGCCAGGAACTGCGTTGTCACAAAACACTGGTGTTTATTTAATACATTGAGAGGCAGTCATTCCCAGAACATTGTATATATCACAGCACCTCAAATTATTTTCTGCTGCTAACTGATATTGGCAATTTGAAGTTTCTAATACAGGAAATCAGGACTAATGAGGATGATATTGTAATGGGAACCACATCTGTATTCTTCTTTCTCTGCTCATTAATAAGTATGCTTTGCTTTTCTCCTCTCTCTTAAAAAAAGTCTCGCTTTGCCATTTGCACAAAGTACCCATGTAACACCTATTCAAATTTAAACAAGGATCAATAAAAGTGCGAGTGCACTCACAACAACCTGGCAAGGTTTTTGATTTTCCAAATTTTTTATGTAAAACCAGATTAAAAGAGATTTACATGTATATGTCTGTATGGAAACGTGTTGATTAAATGTGCAAATGCAAAGTTCCTTTTTGTGTACCACGGTCTAGTTTGGATCTTGAGACTGTATTCAGAGATTGTGCGGGGCATAGTAATCAGGACTTTCTGCCTTTCTTTCTCCCTTTCTCCCCATCAGACTTCACAGAAGATCTTTCTTAGAAAAGACCTCTTGGCCACACTCAGGACAGTTTACTCAGGGAAAAGTGATCTGAGAGGAGTAATGGCTCAGCCCCATTCTGCGCTGGCCGATGTTGGAGAAACTATTACATAAGAGAAAGTCTCTATATTTTTAATTTTAAAACAGTCTAAATCCAGGCAGAAGGTAACTCTTGATTATCCCCTAGTGTGAGGGTATAGCTGACATGCTGCAGCTGTTTTCTAAGGCAAAAATTCACTACTCATTTACTGAATCAAGTTAATTAAAGGAATTATTGACTAGTCTATATACATTGAGAAACAATGTCATCCCATTACTCTTAGAAACATAATTCCTGAGAAATGTATACATATCATAACATCGATCAACTTGTAAAGAAGTGTTTTCCTAGTTTTTAGCTGTAGTAGCTGTTGATGTCAATAGCTATGTCTGCACTTCCATTAGATCCCTCTGTGAGACCAGTCTGTCTCTGTTCGCGTTACAGACCCTTTCAGCCCCGCAAGAGCAACCACACCATGTTCAAGGTATCCTATCCAGAGTGGGTCCAGCTCAGGCATGACACCCCTTCCAGACGTGGTTGTGACATTTGCACAGCCCTCTGATGTCAGGATTAGAGGCAGCATAGCTTGCTTGGAGCTCCATGTCAGCTTGCCCTTCGGCACTGGGCTGCTCTTCTGATACAGGGCTGCGATGGGAAGAGGGAGCTTGCTCCAGCAAGGGCGAGCGGCAGGACTGCGTAGTGTAGGTTAACAGGAGAAGTCTGGCTACTGTGGGGACTACTTACCTGCCTGTGCACCACAGAAGAGTGGCCATAGGGCAGCACGACCTCCTTTTAAAAAACCACTGTGGCAGTCAGTAGGAGTGGATGGGATGGCTATGGCCGAGCAGGCGCCACCTGCAGTCATTCATCGAGAATTGCCATCAAAGCATAAAAGGGAGCTGAGCACGTGCAGTGTTTGGGTCTAGCATGCGAGGCAGATTGTGGTTGCCAAGAATCTCCATGGACTGTGACACAGGCATTTGCCGTATAGATACAGATTGCATGAGAATTGTGGTCTTCATTTAAGAGACTGTCAAAACAGACACTGTTGAAGCCGAGACTAAATTTTACTGTGACGTATCTTCAATTCCATTGTAATCCAATTTTTTTGACCAGGTAACGCTCATAAACTCTTTGCCATAATCAAAGAGATAACTAAGAAGTATTTTAAGGACGTTCATTGGGGAAAAAAATAAAAAAATGAAATGGTTAGTTTGAGATTAATTCCAGCACTGCTTGTAGGGTTGTGGTCAGCTTATCCTCATCCTTGTACAATAACAAGAATATCGTATGGTATGTGCTACTCCCGTACCATCGTTTGAAAGAATAAGTGTAGCACACAGAATCAGGTTATATTTTTATGTCTTTCTGAAACAAGTTACACTTCCCATCCAAGGATATGACATTTGCATTTTTCTGTAACTTCCAGCTTTAACGAACAGAAATATATGAAAGCCAATTTCCCAAATTTGGATTAATATTCTATTAAAGTATTATTTTTGATAATTCTCCTTGGAGGTTTTTTTCACTTTTTATTTTTCCTTTTTGTCATGAAAAATTGCAAGTTTAAAAGAAAAAAAAAAAGATGGGAGTAGGCTAGTTGATTTTTGCTAGGTAAGGAAGAAACTTTGTTCCCACGGCATTTCTATTCCAACATAACTGTGAGACTGAAAAAGAGTGTTCAAAAGAAGAAGAGAAATCATTGTATTGCTTACAGGTCCTTATTCATTACCTTGTTGAATGCAAAGTAATGATAACAGTTTCTTTAACACAAGCAGTGTTGTTCTTGATTTCTACTTTCTCATTGTAAATGTGAATCATATTTAGAGGCCAGAATATGAAGGAATCGCCATAGAAAGCATAATTCATTTATCTGCATAGCAGTATTTCCTTTCGCAGACGGCAGATTGTGGTCAAGAGGCACGAAACAGAGAAGAAATCGCAGTCCAATGAAATCTCAGGATTGAAAAAAAGATCTCTTAACATTTTTGCTCACACCAGATTAGCGAAGTTGAAAAACGGAGGGCAATACTTGCTTGTGCAGAGCTCATGGTTGGTTTTTTTCCAGTACCTGGATTTTACTCTGAGCTAGCTTGAGTATATCCATAGTACACTGCAGTGGGCTGTCTGGGTACACTATTGAATACTGAGCTTTGTGGTGCTCAGTGAAATTCTTAATGAACAATTACGTCCCAGCTGTTTTCAACAGATCAGGGCTTACCTGCTGACCATGCGACATACGACAGAATCACAGCATAGAATGAAAAGGCTCAGGCCATCCTAACACTTGAAAAGGGCTTTTTTGGCTTTTGTTTGTTTGGGGTTGGGTTTTTTTCTTCTTTTTTTTTTTTTTTT
>VYXH01006214.1:419838-465164 GCA_013397275.1 Burhinus bistriatus | reverse complement strand
TTTTTTTTTTTTTTTTTTTCCTCCCTGTCAGATTTTATCTGTAATTGGAAAACTGATAAATACTTATATAATCCAAATTTATTAGATCTCTTTAGAGAACTTCTGGGTTAAACAGATTTAACTCAACAAACAGAATGCAATTAACAAGGTGAATTATAATTAAAATAATCCATTCCACATTCTCCAGGCAATATAAAAAAGTAAATGAGTTGGTGTGATATTTGTTCACTGGATGACAAGCCATTGCTGCCATCATTCTCCATAGGGCTGGCCTTAAAAGAATGGGGAGATCAGAGAGTCCAGAGAACAGATGGCTGGCTGTTGCACACACAGGCTCTTGAGAGGTGGGCCATACTGTGGATGACTTGCAACATCTGCCCACCAGCTTTGGACCTATCAGATAGGTACAACGTAGTATGTGCCCAGAGAGAGGGCATTTTGTGAAATGCAGTTATTGATAACATCTTGAACTGTAGATATATACAGAGTATGAATTTAGAGTTTAAATTATCCTAAAGCAAGACATGTGGCAGATTGTGTCCAATCGAGTGCAGAGTAGTGGGAGAAGAGTTTCATGTTTGCCTCTACTCTTCATGTTCTTCACAAAGTTTTGCACTGGCTTCAACTTTACCCACTTTTATTACACCCACAAAAACAAGAAGTCAGTGTAGAAGTGCCCTGTCTTTCACACATAACTGAGAAGAAGTGTGATGCTCATCCAGAAAATTCACAGCCTATACCTAATTTTGTGACCCTTACTGTTTCTGAGACATCCACAGTAGGTCTCAGCACTGAGTTCAGGTACTGGAAACCATATAACCAAGTCAATATGGGTCTAATTTACCTAAGTGATCATCCTGAGGATCTCTGTTCTTAGGGTTGTGTGGAAATATCCCGAGTATGACTACCCTGCACAGCTGGGCTGGAATACTGTATCCCACAGCACAGCCCTTGAAATAGTTCACCTAGTTTAATAGTTGCTTGTGATTTGGTGTGTCCAATTTGAGGAACTCTGAAGGAAGCTTAACTTCCCAAATGTCTTAATATTAACTGTCTGAACGGTATGACTAGTATCAGAAGTTTAGGATCTGACCGTTGACTAGAACAAGATTGACATTCTGAAGTCATATGATTTTAGTTTTGTGTCTATGTGATAATAGTGCCTTGCACTGCCCTGGTAACACTGATGCAGGCACTGCAAAATGCACAAGAATTATAAGCATGTATCCTTAAAAATTCATTAGCCAAAAGCACATGAGTTTTGATTTGGGTTTATCAAGAGTATGTTCCCTGTATAGAAAACAGGTACAAAGTAATTCAAAGTATTCTGCCCTTTTAGAATTTGTCTTTCAAAACCCCTAACTCCCTCACCCCTTGAATTTATGAAGTGGAAGTGTGAAAGATAAGGTTGGTCTAGATACAAAGAAGGCAGATGTGAGTTCACAAATATTGTTTCATGTCCAGCCATTTCTGCCACATGAACAAATGTGTATGAAGGTTTTAGTTATTATTTTCAGTCAGCCTGTATATAAAGCACTGGCTTTTTAAAATTACTTTAAGGTTATGATAGGAAAAAAATGCACAGATTCTTAGAAATGCTCTTTAGGAACATTTGGATTTTTTATGATTGAAAAATTCTGTTTTGGAACAGACAAAACAGAACATTTTCCAATTAGGTTGTCTTTTAATAAAAGTTTCTCTTGACATTTAATTTCTTTAATATAATAGCTTGTTTCTCCATGTTTTCAAAAAAGCAGGAAGACATGAACTCATGTTTTTGAAATCTCAAGTGTATTTCTGAGATTTTTCTGGAGCCCCATTCAAGTATTTTTCAGGTTCCTTAAATGACCTTTCTAGTGCTTCAGCTTACTCAAAACAGATTATAGCAATAATTAATAAACAACAACAATCAATGTAATAGTAAGGAATAAGTAAAACAAAATTCACAACATTATACCGTGTGAAATGGAACTTGCTGGGTGCCCTTGTCAGCAGCATCTGTGAAGCAATTGGGGATCAGGACAATGCATTATAGGAGTGTATTTAAAAGAACAAATTGTCTGAATTGTTGAATTTGTCATTCAGCTATTTTGAACATGGTACACAAGAATTAATTAATAGCAGCTCCACCTATTATAATTATATATATATATAATGCTCACCTGAAGCAATGTACAGAGGAAAGACAATCAGTTTTTCAGATCCTCTCCCTTTATGAAGGGGTCGTTTTTTCCCCTTGACTTTTTTTTTTATTGCTTTCCTGTTTGTTAGTGGTTTCTGTGTAATTCCAAGAATTACTCATATAGCAGTACAGTTTTTATTCACACTAACTAATGGGTGCTTGTAGTCTATGTTTGCTTTTTTTCCCATGCTTTGACAAGCTGGAAAAATTTTCAAAATCAAGCTATTAAAATATAATAATAGTTTATTGGTAATAATGCTATAGGGAGGTGAATGAGGTAGTTCGTACCTCTCATAACAACTGGCATCACTTTATTTCAAACTTAAGTTGCAGGAAACATATTTGGTTTATATTTTGAAAGTTTTTATTGCATTATAGTTTTTAAAGGGGGTTTTGTTGGTGTTGATTTTAGTTTTTAAATGAATTCTGATACTCGGAAGTGTAAGAGCGCAACTTAGAGATGATAGTATTTTTTTCTCTGCATAAATGCCTCTACTCATCCTTGAGCTTCTTATATGTATTTTCATATCCTGCCACAATTACAAAATTGTCAGTATTTGGAGATAAAATATTTGCAATTGTCCAACTGTTACCATTTATGCACTGTTAGAGAATTTCTCTAATATTACAGATATTCTTTCCTATCTTTTAGTCAGCTTAAACCAATTTCATTGTCTAATGCCATCTGGTTTATGAGGTAGTCTTGGTCCATTCATGAAAATGCAGATTGCCAGACAGTGAAAATGGAGCATGTAGACCATTTCCGTCCTACATCTCATTGGCATGCTGTGAAAAGTAAGAGATACTTTTTTAAAAGATATAGCAGAGTTAAAGCATTGTTTTAGCAATATAAGTATAACTGCTGTCTTCTAATATCCAATGAATAACACATCCCTTCATTCTTCTCACTTCTGTTACCCATTTGTGCGCGCTGATGCAGCTGTGAAGTTCTTTTGGTTGAATCTTAGACACCGGATTTAGCATTCACACTAATTTACACAGATTTAGAACATTTGCTGGGGGGCTTTAGCTTTCAGATGCTCCATCAGTTTGATAATTCTATATATGAACTATTTAATTTTGACACTTTTGTTCTTCACTCTTTTAATATTTTTCATGTACAACAACTTAGTATTTATCATACGTATTCAAGCTGCTGCTCACCACTTTAGTTTTTATCTTAGCTAGTGACACAAAGATGGTGATTTAGAGGATTGAAAACAAAACTTGGTGTGTTAAAACTCAGATCATTACTTTGTGCAAGTCAGGGATGACTGTAAATTCCTTACTTCTGTAATAATCTTCTCACATTCTTTAATATGAGCTTAAATTCTTGTCTTAGGTTGCATAGGTATAAAAACTTATATTCTTTTCTAAGCTTTTCCAGTCCTTATAAAAGTCTTCCCCCATATCTTTGTTTTGCTGCTGTTTGAGACTGAATTTAGCATGTGATTGTACCAGCCGATTTCACACTATTTTAGGAAAAGTGGTCTTATGTCTTCGGAAAAAATATACTTCCATTTTCCGTGGTTTGTATAACTTGAGTGTGCCAAAAAGGAAGGAATCATTGATTTTTGCTTCTGACAAGATCCTTTTCTCTCTTTTTTCCTCCTTTTTTATTTTTTTAATTTTTTTTTCCTCCTTTTTTTTTAAAGTAAGTTATCTTAATTCTTATGTCAATGCTGCCACGTGTCTCTCCTATTTAGTGGTACATCCAGCAACATGCTGGAGAGGAAATGAGTATTATTTATTCTCCAGTGTCCAAGGGTCCCTTGGCATCAGAAGAATTGCAGGGCAGGGTTCAGAGTGTTAGGTGACCTGTGAAGCAGGAAATATTTTTTTCCTTTTCATTAAGTTATCTCATTCTACCTTTTTTTTTTTTTTTTGGCAAGTGGTCAGAATGTACTCCTCATTGCTGTGTTTGCAATTGTTTTTCTAAGCTAATTTTAGTCTCAAAAGTATAAATCTTTCCATCCAGACTATACTGCTAAAAAGATATGAGGTGTAGTAGGGTTTGGGGTTTTTATTTATTTATTTATTTTGAGTATACATTAGGCTATGTGTGTTACACGTACATCTTTTAGTGTATTATTTAAGTTGTCTAACACAAAGGTGGATCTTTGTTTTTGATTGTTTATAACTTTACTTAACTTTATCCTTTTGGACTGAAAGTCTTCATTCCAGCTGCTTGCCTGAGGCTAAATATGGTTCATCAGTTTCCAAGAAAGAGACTAGGGAAATAATATGTTCTGCTTTGTTAAGCATGATGCTAGGAATGGGCAGGAAAGGGAGGAAACTGGGAGAAGCCAGTGGAGAGAAGATGGGAACTAAGTGAGCAGAAAGGGGCAACAGTGAAGTGCTAGAAAATAATAAAACAGTTTGGTATGATGTTAAATTGAAGAGAATTAGGCATATGGGCTTAACTTGGACAAAACGGGTAGAAGGATATTCACATATAAATATATTTATGATTTCCAAACTTTACTGTTCTTTCTCTGTTAGTGGACATCAATGAAAGCCATTGGACAATTTCTCATCTACATCCAGCTCCTCTGTCCATCTCCGAGCTCTGCGTCCTGCTGGCTCTATGGCAGGGATCTTTATAGTAAGTAAACCAGGGCCAGAGCACCAGCTTGAGCCCTGGCCTGCACTCATCCATCCTGCTTATTAGCATGGTCCCTGACGCATCAGTGGTCTGGGCCAGACGGTGCTCTTTGAGACAGTACGTGAGCGACTAAATGCCAGGGACCATTCCCAAAGGAACAGTATGAGCAAGATAAGATCACATTTGACTCCCTCCACAGTTTTCCATCGCTATCTCAGCACGCTTTTCACCATCAAATACTCCCGTGTGCTGTCATGTCTTATCCCAGGGCATGGCACACAAGCAGTTGCATGGTAAAAAAAATACCACTGTGAGTGGCTGCAGTCCACCCTCCTATTATTTCAGACACTTCAAACCAGACAATGAAACAAACAAACAAAAAGAACAGAAGCAAATAACAACTTTGCCTTAGAACCCCCTGTTTACTATATGAGGCTCAGAGAAGACCTATGTTGGTGCCATTTGACTTCAAGAACTAAGAAATGTTCCCTGGGCCTATTTTATTTCAATGTTGCTACAGACAACGCACATTACTGGTGCTGTTAGTTAATTCAAAAGGCAGAGATCTCTCTGGTAAAGATGCAAAGTCTGTTTATCATTCTTCTGTGTTCGTGTTGGTTTGACGTCATATAGTGGGATGTCTCATTTTTCTAATTGCTAGCTTTCCTGCTCCTCCCAAAAAAGGTAAAATTGCTAAGCAAGCCATGGACCTGTGGAGCATGGTTTCCAATCAAGTCATGTCTCATGATGGGATCAGGCTGCCACCTTTCCTTCTATAAGGGCACACAGCATTTCTTTCAACCACCCAGATATCTCTTTTCCCAGCATTTGCAGAAATATTTGTTGGTCTTGGCCAGCTTTGTTTGAAAGGTTTCAAATGTTAACTTTCGGGTTCAAATGTTAACAGCAGGGATGCTCAGTCAGCATTATTCTATAGTATCGTGTCTTTAGGAAGTCAGACTGAAAAAACGGTGTTAGAATAATATTATTAAGGTGGCAAAGTTTAGCTGGAAAATTGAGACAGGGCTGTCTGTCTGTACATTTGGCTTGACAAGGCTATACTTATATGAGCAGACAGTATCGTGTGGTCAGAGCAGGCAGTGTTGTCGGAGCTCGTTTGCTGTCATGTTAAACCTTCAGTGGTGGATTAAAGAAGCAGAAGATCTGCAGAAAGGTTTGTTTCTTAAATGATATCCTGGAAAATTGAATTTTATTCCCACCAGTGCCACAAATTTCTAAGTCATTCTAGACAAGTCACACTAAACTTTTCACAAATCATTCATTTAGGTATTCCTCATTTCCTAGGGGAACCTAAGATCTGAAGTTGTGCTACTTCTCAGTATGTCAGCCTAACTTCACTGAGGGTTACCCTGTGTCCAGGGATTGTGTGACGTGAACTTCCTTAATGACAGGTGGTGAACTCCAAAAGAAGCATTGCAAAATGGTAAATCCTAAGAATTTGCTTTGAGAAGTTACTGTAGGTCTCTGAGGGTTCTTCCCTCCTGCTGATATCTGTTTGGAGGAAGGGTTTTCTTACCAGTTTGTCTTTTCTCTTTACCAGGCCTCTCAGTACTTCTCATAATTGTTTATAACAATTGTAACTCAGGTGCTGATCGTAGTGTGCCTCTTTCCACTGAAACACCTCAGCAACCTCTGGGCCATTGTGCTTTAAAATGCTGTAAACATAATGCCTTAGAGGCCAGCCTCTATTCAAATGACTAAAAAAATCTGCTTCTAGTGAATTAAAGGAGAATTTCTGTAGTTTTGTTTTGTTTTTTTTTTTTTAAAGGAACAAGAATGGCTCTGAACTTTTTTAAATTTAGGGATGAAATCCTGTTCCAACTGAAATGACTTAACATTTTGGTTTTTTTAATGACTAGAATTTAACACTCAATTTTTTTGTGGCATATAATGGTTTTCATTTCTCCATCTACCAAAATTTCTCAAAATAGCAGAATTCATTCATTCATGCACTACTGTTGTGGTGGTCCACCATTCCTGTGTGCATATGGAGACAGTTCTGTTATTAACAGAAAAACAAAACAATGTTACGAATACTGGGTATATTTATAATTGAGACTTCTGAAATTCCTTTGGGTGTGACATATCTTTCATCTGTTCCAGCTACTGGGAAGGAACAAAGTTTCTTAAAACAACTGCTGAGTTAGAATTTGAAAGATCTTTCCTGTATTCTTTCTTGTTCTAATTAGAACTTGTAAGCAAGTTACATGTGTTTATATATGCTTATGCTTTATCCAAAACACTGATTTCACCTAAAGACAGTATCTGAAGAAATAAAAAATTTCATGTAAGGCAATACCTACTTGAGTGCATTGTTGGTTTCATAAAGATGGACAGGGTCTTCCGTAAGCCTGAATAGCTTCTTGTAAAAATACAGTGTCTTTTTTCAACAGAATATTTTCTGGAGACTAAAAATGTACTTTGAAGTGTCCTAAATATTAAAACACTACCTGATGCAGACAGTGGCTCCTCTGGGCTTCTTTGATATCTGTGTTTTATATTTTGCAAGAGGGTCCTGTGTTATAAATACGCTACTTTAATTATTAATCACATTTTATTAGTGCTTTATCAGTCATTTTGTCATATATTCAATAACTGCTACTACTGTGCAGTACTGGAAACTTTTTAGTTGAACATGTTCAGAAGGAGAAGAAAAATTAGGTTCTTATGTGGCAAGGCAGAGAAAAAAATTGGGGTAGTCCTGTATTTATGCTCTTTAGTGCACTGAAGTCTACTGCTCATTTAGTTGAATTTCTTTTATTTTCTCACACAGCTGACAAAAGTAATCTACTTGCAGTCAGCAATGCAAAGTTTAAATTGGAAACTCAGATCCTTGGGTCTTAAAAATAATTCCCTAACGGTTTAGATCTACTAATCAGGTTATCAGAATGGGGATATTAAGGACTGTGATGTGGCATCACCTTGTTTCCACGATTAACTTACCTTCCCAGGTTTTCAAGGAGATTCTGCTGCAGATGAGGTCTAAAGCATTAAGTTTAATGGATTAATCAAGATGAAAGAGAGAGAGTGATCTGTCCAAATGTGCATTGATTCATCTCAAAAACACTTAAAAATTAGAATGCTACCGAAAGCCCAGCAGTTGTAGATTTATCAGTATATAAAACCTGAGAGACCAATTCATTCTGAATTGTCAGATTAGCGGATCAGACGCCATTTTCAAACCCAATTAGATGTGTTCCTCAAACAAGGAGAAAGTCATTTCTCTAAGGGCAGATTTTATCAAGTGCTTCTCAATAGTTTCTGGGATTAATGCTAAGTAATAAGTAGATTTATCACATTATTAACTTACTAATACCATATCAAACAAGCATCGCTCTCCTTTGCCCTACTGTAATAGCTACGTGTCTGATGTCATGCTTATTTTTGTTAAAAATTTTAATTAAAATTCCAGACATAAAGAAGAGAAAGTGCTCTGGGCTTGTTAGGCTGTATTTTTATTTTAATTCCAACATCAATATCCTTGTCATTGTTTTTATATATCTTTTCTCTAATCCAAAATGATATTATCTGCGATTGTAGTTACTTTCGAATGTCCAGTTTTCCTTTTCTACAGGCAGGTGGCTACCTTTCACTGCCTGTCAGTCCCTTTCTTCAAACGCAAGCTGATCATCAGCCAGTAGTAGGAAGATGCATCTTTTTGTGATAAAATCTTGCATAGTTGTCCAAGGGATCGAACTGGCAGAAGAAGAGACTGTTTCTTTCATAACTTTTGGAATGAGGCATGGTCAGAAATAGCTTTGTGCTTGCTGCATCTTTAGGTCAGCAACTTCCCTTTGGGAAACTTATAGATTATAAATCTTTTACATGTTTTTATAGACTGGATAGATAGCTTTCTGTAAATACTACTCTTTTACATTTGTAGGAATTGATTTTATAAGAGGGTAAAGTGCCAAACTCTTTAACAAGAGGGACAAATATGACATTTAGGTATATCATTAAAATGTTAGTAAATTATTGGCAACATGCTGGCGCTCTGGAAAAGAACACTCTTGATATATCATAGTTACATCCTTTTTCCAGCTTTAGGTCTGTTCTGTCTCTATTGAAGAGCCTTTTTTTATATTGTTATTACATTTTCAACAGCCATGAATCAGAACACTGAGTCCTGAGCCACACAACATTTGATGGTTCAAAGAAAAGTCTTTTGCTTTACTACAAACTATTGTTTGTTAGCAGTGTTGAGAGAACTAAAAGATAGGCTGAAAAAATCTAAGAATTGAGGCGCGATCAAATCAAGTATTTGAGTTTCCGGAACAGCCAAAGCTCCTTTTATTGTTAAAAGAAGGAAAAAAAGAGAGTTAGGTGCCAGGTTGTAGCTCTTTTGCAACAGCAAAAAATCTTTCTAATCTTAGTTTTGCAACTCCACAATTTTACTACCTCATTTAGATGTGGAGTGATGATTCTGAGTTACTGTGTAGTCTCTCACAGTCCAAGTAATACCACCTGAACTGTATGAGAGTAGTTTTTTGTGTACAAGTGGAGAAAATAACTTCCATTAGAGCACATTTAATTCATCTGTTGGGTCTGTACACTATATATTGCAGTAATACAAGTGGAAACAATACCTACTTAGTAGCTTTCATGTTTATGATGCAGTGTCTTTCATGGTTACATTTATTAATTATGCATATAAAGGTACATTTTTTCCCTCTCCTTGCCTCCCTGTTGTCTCTTGATGTCACGAATTGTCATTTCAGGATAAGACACTTGGCAGTGTCAGAATCTCAGTCATGGTCATAGTCATTATCACAGATGTCAGAATTAGGCCAGGAACAGTCAGGATAGTTTAGATAAAATAATTTTGTTGGTTTACTTAGTTTCATGACAGGGCTTTAGTTTCCATTTTTGCACTTCCAATAATCCTGTATGTTTTAGAACAGCAATAGCACTGGAAAGTTTTGGATATTGGGCCACTTTTTCTGGTGTTTGATATAGGTTGCATTATTTTCAGCATGATGACAGATAATCAACACCAGGAATGGAGAATATACTGAGGCTGTTTTATAAGGCGCTTATGAAGAGCGAGTGAGGTGTGTATGAAGCATCGCGGGCAAGACAAGTGTTGAATCTATATCCAGCTGGTTGCAAGACCATGTGAAAAGTGCTCCCACTGTCCCCCTTTTAAAGGAAAAAACCTATCAACATTGCATTTTACCTGATACTGTAAGATTATACATATGTATTTGGTTTTTGCATGTATGGATGTGCGTGATACTTAGTTTTGCTTTGGGAATGTCTGCTGTATCACGTGAGACAGAGTGCTGAGGTGTACTGCCTAGTCTTTGATCCTCATCTAGTTTGGGGGTCTACAAAGAGATGCTTCTGGGCATCAGGAGCTCTAGTGTGTTGATGCAGTTATGCCACAACTGCACGGGGCTGCACGACTTGGATAGAAGTTTCTTCTAAGGCTTACAGTATCACTTGTTTGGATCTAGCCCAGTGAGACTTTAAGTTACTCTTAAGGCACTTTGTCTAGGTCTTTTTTTTTTTCCTGAAGTGTAAACTTTCCTCTGAGACTTTCAGTTGCAAAGATTATACATTATTAGCCTCATTAAGAAACCAACAGGGAACTTGCTGGAAAATAAGCTCAGATGAATGAGTTATTGCAATTATTAATTTATTTTATGCTCAAAGACTGTGTTACCCTCCTATCTTCTCAGAAAACAGTAGTCTGCTTGCTTTCGTTTTGTCTGTTTGTTTTTCCTAAACAGCTGTACAGGATTGTAAGCCATTTTGTTCTCTATAGAACAATGCTGTAAATCTCTATGTCTTTGTACTTAGGTTTGAGTCATTTTTCATTGCATCAGTCTTATTTTTAATGTACAACATCTTAATGCGTGGTACTGGAAATACGTGATTTATTTGTGATAGTCTACTGCAGTGTAGGATTTTATTTGCTTTATTAATAGAAACTCATCACCTTTACCTTTGCTGTGGGAGGTGAAAGAACTTAATTCTCTCTGACTCAAACAGTACTAATCTGCAAACACAACTGAGCCAGGAGATGTTATTTGTCATTCCTCTGTATAAACTCAGGCTGAAAAAGATATAGATATTAGTATTTCAAGATAAAAATACTTAACTAGGAGCCCATGTATTTTCTTTTTTTTTCCTTTCTCCTAACTCTTTGTGGGATCTAAAAGTATGTTATATTATACAGCTTTTATGGTTTTGCTTTTTTACTTATTGTCATGACATTAACTGAAATTATAAACTAAAGGTCAGTAAATCAAAATCTCTTACCTTTTCTTGATTAGTTTATGCATATTCTGCCCTCTCAAAGCCTTCAACAGTAAGATGAGAACAGAAACATCATTTTGTATGCAATTTTTATCTTCTGAATAATATTCTATAAAGCTAAATATGGACAAGTGACAAATAAAACTGTACATGCTTATAAGTGTAATTAGTTTTCAAAGGAAAAGGAAAGTAGGATGGAGGAAAGAAAAAGAGAAAGAAAGAGAGGAAAGAAAGAAAGAAAGAAAGAAAGAAAAAGAGAGAAAAGAAAGAAAAAGAAAAGAAAAAGAAAGAAAAGAAAGAAAAAGAAAGGAAGAAGAAAGAAAGAAAGAAAGAAAAAGAGAAAGAAAGAAAGAAAGAAAAAAGAAAAGAAGGATGAAGAGAGGAAAGAAGGAAGGGGGAAAATAAAGAGAGTCACTCATTTGTTTTTCAACATAAGATAGTGCCTGCCTCCTTTAAAAAACTGTGGCTAGATGCTTTGGTTCTTAGTTATTATTTAGTTCCCATTTGTAAGATGTTTAATTAAGGAAGAACAGTAAGTTTCTAAAGATCGCAATATTTGTGTATCAGGAAGGTACACAGTAAAGTACTGTACGAAAACCATGCTAATACTGTATTAAAACCGTATTAATTTTGGACACATTGTTTCTCCCCAGGTAGACACCTATGATTTTTTTTATGTTTCCTTCAAATCTCATTTTACTCCTGACCATAAATGGGACAGATTCTTTGCCAACTCTGTGGTCTGTTGTGATGGGCTGCTGGCTCATTTATGAGTTACCTTACCTCAGTTAATTCATCCTGCATAGAGCTCCTTTTCACCTTTGCTTTTATATAATGTTATCCCAGAGAATTGGTTCAAGTAAACAGAAGAGTCCACCTTCAGAGGACTGAAAAAAGCATTTCCCACAGCATATTAGAAGAGTGAGGAACTGTCAAAAGGAGGTTGCCACAGATACACAGTTCAGATAACCTCAGTTACCCATGTGAATGACAATTGAGTAGCAGTACTGAATAGGCATCTTATGGAAGTTAGACTCCTACCTTGTTACTGGAACGCTATGTTTATTTTATCGACATACGCATTTTGCAAGTCTGCATTTATTTGTGCATTGATATTTTAACTAATCCATATTAATGAAATTATATACAGAAAACTGTAACTTAATTACGTGGTAAGCAGGAGTGATGCATTGCAGTCCTCTTAATGTACTTGCATGTCCCCAGAGACTATTGGCAGCATCTGTTAATCTCTCGCCATTGTATTAGTAGCGATTGGCAAAACCAGCAAAAACAAGCCCTCTCTCCTATCATTCACTTAGTTGTAAGTATGTATTGCATTTTACTTTACACCAGGAAGAAGTTTGAAATAGAAGTCAATTATACATAGTTAATGGAAGAATGAAACCCGTTTTTGTGTGTGCTTGGAAAGATAACCCTCCTATATTTTCTTTGCCTTTGAAATTTTCATTATTAGGAAGTCAGAAATTCAGAGTAAAAGTAGTTAGATCTACCGAGCATATCCTTGGGTCCTTCCAAACACACCTTCAAAGAATGGCAGAGGTAACAAACTGCTTGTTCTTCCTTTAGCACTGAAAAAACCTGGTTCAAATCTTAGCTGTCATCACAGAGGTCAAATTCTTCTGCTACTTGTCTGCAACATAGTAAGTCATTATATGAAGTCAAGAATTAATAATTGTAATGCCTAATACCCTATTTGCATTTGAGGATGTATTTCATCGTGGTACAAATTCAGATGTTTTCCAGTTTCATAGTACATTCCCAAACAGTGGTTGTTGCATTGCAATGACATACGTGAGAAAAATGATACTTAGAGAGAAGACAGTCAATACAGACAAAGACATACTTAGAAAAATCTTTGTGTTTGTTAGCATATATGCTACGATTCTAGGGGTAACTTCAGTCGCAATAGGAACTGATAAATGCTGGGGAATTTGGTAGGCTCCTGCCTGAATTACAAGAGTTGAACAATGCTTATTCTCTCTCTTTTTCCTCTCTTTCTCTCTTTTACTTTTTCTTTTTGGGGAAAAAGAGGCTTAGGAATTGTAACCTAAAAGGGAGAGAAAAAAAAAAAAAAATCCGTTTTACTAAAAGGAAATTGTACCCTATGATTTATGGACCTTGTTGGTTACCAATCATCCTGTAATACTAAAAGTGACACTTGTGAACATTTTTAATATTTTCAAGTGTTAGATTTTGGGGAGGGTTGGGGGGTTTTGGCTTGTGGTCGTGGTGTATTTTTTTTGTCAAAACAACAAGGAAAAGTAAAGTCTGAAATTATAGACAATCTAGCAAATTATAGACCGTCCATCACATCTTGTAATATGGCATGTGATATTATATGTCCATTCTAGAAAAGAAGCATGTTTTAACTTCCTGATGGTACTATTTACTGTTTCTACACATATTTCTTGACCTGATCCCTTTTTGCTTTTAATCTCTTTTAATCACTTCTGTATATTGCAGTCTTAAAAGTGATTCTGAGGGTAAATCAAGGTAAGTGAAATGAAGAGGATGCTTATGATGGAGTTCAGCTTGTATAGAAGTGAGTGTGCATATAAGTCTAAATTAAATACTCATTATACAAGCAGAACACGCTGTTTTGTGTTACTAGAAATAATCATGAGGACTGAAAATTATATTAATTCTAGAACAGTTCCAGTGTTTTAGTATACAGAAATACTGCATATTTTTTCTTTTTGAGGAAAATGGAGATTTTCTGAGAATTAATACACCTACAGTTTGTAGTTCTATTACCTTTTGTAGGCAAGTATTCTTTTGATAAGTGTGGTTTAGAGAAGACACACATTTAATTGGTACAGAAATCTGTTCTCAGATTACAGGTGGGCTTCGTGAGAAAATAAGGTAGATGGTAGGAGCAACCTCTTTAAGTTGCTTTTCTATGAGCTAAATTGTTCCTGTGTAAGATTTAAAAAAGCTTTCATCCTTTTTAGCCCTATTAGAGTGCATAGTAGCAGCCTTCCTGGTCTTTTTAGTAATATTTAAAGTAAAAACCATTTCAGAAGTGGCAGGAAAACATTGATGTCATATCTTTGCTTCCCCAGCATGTACCAAGTTCTGTTGAGAGGAAGAGTTAGTTATGCAATGGTCATTAAGAAACTCTGGAGAGCCTGATGCTAGAACAGCTGCAAGGGCTCTACTAGTCTAATTCCATATCAGTCAGCGCCTATTAGGATTGTCATAACAGCTATTTATTGTTAAAGGAAAAACACTTGACGCTTGATCTTTGTAGGGGTCCTGGCCAGTTTATGCCTTGTGCACGTCAAGATTGGCTTTGTCACAGTTGTCTATGCTCAGCTTTCACTGCACATGTGTAAATTCTCATTTGCAAAATATAGCAATCCTAGCCATTGAAGTTGCACCCCTGCAATGAAAGCTGCACAGAAAGCAGCTGTGCAGGAAAGAGGTGCTTAGAATTTGTTTGTGGCTAAATGGTCCTAATGTTTACAAGTAAAATGCAGCCCTTGGTCTTCTATGGCAAACACAGGTAAAAGGACATTAGACCCATCCATAAGATGAAACAAAACAAACAATATACCATTCAAAAATATGTGTAAATAATTTCAGTCCTTAAAAGTCGATGTGAACAGCATAGGAGATTTTCATTTTCAATCAGTCACTCTGTTACACTACCCTTTTTGGCCAGAACATGACCAGTATGGACTAATGAAGTGGCTAATTGAAAAAAATTAATTTATTTTAAAAAAGCAATTAGTTTTTGATGTTGTCATTGTCTTTGCCTAGTAAGAACTGGATTTTAAAATCATCCTGTGTTGGCTAATAATTCAACCTTATGCTAATAGGAGTCACATTTTCAACTGAGTATGACAGTATGTACTATAAAACATAGTGTGAGAGAACGACATCAAAGTGAATGAAAGGAGAAGCAATCTTTTATTCACTTCTAGCCATATCTTTTCTTCATCCATTGTTTGGTGCTTTCATATGCACTGTTTAACTTGTTTTCAAAGGACTAGGTCATGGAATGTCACAAAAGACATAAAAAATATCAGTTAAACCTGTTTTTAATATGGATTCACTAATACACTTTTTTGCCTGAGTCAACAGAATATGTTGTTCAGTGTAACAGAGACATTCTTTACCGCTGTACAAGTCAGAGCTCAGCCTTTGATAGCTCAATTATTTCAATAGCATTTAGATCCCTTCTTCTTGTACAACACAATACAAATACTCATCATTTGACTCTTCATTTTGTTTATGTTAAAAATAATAAATGGGCCTAGATGCAGGGAGATCTCAAATCTGTGTATTTAATTTTAAAAACTATAAACTTATTTTTTAAATGCACTTTCTTCTTAAGGAGCTGGTTATTTTAAAGAAATTGAACTAATAATGTAAACCGTAACTATAGTATCTAAAATTTTGAAGAGGATGAAAGTAATCTATATCAAATGAGATTCTGAAGACAGTGGGGTTTTGTCTCCTGGATTGTGACATCCATAAACTAAAAGCTTTCTTTCAGTTCACAAGAACACTGCTACACCATTAACCCTTTCTCCTTAGTCTGACAAATTTATTCCATCACTGTACTTCTTGTATGTTCCAGCATACAAAATATAAACCTGAGATTTGAGTTGAAATGTCTTTTCAGACTTCTTGGATGACCTTGGACAGGTGGACTTGGATTCATCTCCCTTAACTTCAGATGACTGCATCTCAGCTAATCATCCTAAACTCCCTCTGTTGGTTCATCTGAACTGTTTTAGACAGCCACTTTTAGATGAAATGAATGTCTGAAGTTGCACAGGGTATATTCAGTCCCCTTTGTTGCATTGCCCTTCTGGGAAATGAAGAAAACGGTGCTGTTCCATAACTGCCATATCAACGTATAAGAAGGGATAAATAATAGTAAGAGGTGACTGAACCTTGATAGTCCATCAACCCCTAAAGATTCTGATTTATCTGTCCCCATAAATGTGCAGCAGTATGGACAATGAGTCAAACAAGAGGGAAGGTACAAAAATAGGATGATTAATACATGACTGCAGGCTAGCAGATTGATCTAAATTGCCGATGCACACCATGAAGCATAGCAGGATGGGACAGTTGAAAACTAAAATGTGGCAGGATCATCCCACCAAATAAGGATTATTTTGGATTAAGAATAGTGATAGAAGAAGTTGAAATGATGATAGAAAAGAAGGTGGTATATTATGCCATAAATAAGCATAAGCAGAGATGACACATTTTTCTTAATTATTGCAGTTTATTGAAATATTTAGTGAGAAATAATTTTATAATGACTTTTAAAAACTTGTACTACTAAGAAAAACTGGTTCTATGTGTTATGCTGATCACATATAGGGATGGTAACAGTAGAAGAACAATGTAAAATCTTGTGTTACATAGAGAAGCTTGTTCCTCACTCTCTAGAAGAGCTTGCACTCTCAATTTGAAAATGTTCTCTTAAGAAACCTTTCTCCTTGCTATACTGCATCTCATTACAGAAATCCTCTGTGTGGCACTCAACCAAATCTATCATTTAAGACACTAGCTTCTGGATATTATTACTATATAAGTTAGAGGACACTGTTCTTCTGACCATATGAACAGGTGTTTTGTATTAGTTTCTCAAGAAGAAAAAACAGAATAACCTGGGGAACTAGTGAAAAATTAGGCCTGCTTGATCTCTAACCTGGAATCTACATTTCAATGTATCTAATCTCAAATTATCTCTGCTGTCCTGGATATAAAAGTGCAACATATATGTTGAAATATAATAAAAATGTTATCCTTGGGCAGAGTGTGAAGACTACTTGTATGACACTTCATTTGCATGTAAAGGTACAATCTGTACTAATTAACTACATTAACAAGATATTTCTCATAATTCTAGGTTCATGTGAAACTCCACGATTATATTACTCTCCTTTTCATACATAGCCCTAATGGATGTTATCCTATGCTACAAGAACTGTGAGGCCTCCTGAGAGTTTGTGTGAAAAGTTCCTGTGCAGCTGGTAGACTTCCTCAGAGCCTAGTTCAGAAGACCAAGTTCGTATTTTGGAGGGGGTCTTCTCTCCTTTGGATGGGAAGGGAGACTGGGCCCCCAGTAGGAGAATCTAAAGTTAACGGCCTAAAGCTTATAGCTGATTGCCTTTCTTCATCTTCTTCTTCCCTCTGTTGTTACCAGTTTTAAGAGAGGATTACTCAGCTAGTGAGTTGCACTCCTCAAGAAATATACAGAAATCTGTCAGGGGATCCTATTATTACTGTCTAAAGAGAAGAAAACTTTTCATAAGCCTTTACTTTTTAAGATCAAGCAGTCACTATCAGAGATTTTTTGTTTGTGGGTTATTTTTTGGTTTTGGTTTTTTTTTTCCTTTGTTTTGCTTTTTTTCATATGCACGTACTGCATGCAACATATAGAGGCTTATTGTTGTTCTTAGTACTTAAACAAACCAGACCACAAAACTTTTGCTGTAGTAAAACATTAGAGCAGCTAAACTTTTCATCACTCAAGTAAGGCCTAACAAAGTGAGAAGAATGGAAAGAATATGTAAAGGTAGAAATTTTTTTTTTCTTCTTTTTTCTCTACCAGTGAAGAATAAATGGAATGCTTAGTTAAGGTTGCTGAAGCTGCCTTCGTGACATTGATTGACTGACTCCATTGTAGTTGGTTGGTTATGTTTCAAGACCAAAACCGAAGCTTCCCCGGAGAGTATGGGAATTAGGTCTGTAGATGTAGTGAGCCAAGGATTACAATTTAATAGATATTATATTCTTTCCCCTGGATGGTCCTCCGGATGCACTTGAAGATAAATGAATACTAAGAGGGTCTTTTTGTTGCTGTTAACAAATTCAGAAGTGGTTTATCAGATCTGTTCTTCTCTGAGAGTGTGAGAGGGGGTAAATTCAGTAACATATAATCAAAGTGTCAGATTAGCAGAACTGGAAATGTGAATACTCTTTTTAACAAAAAAAGACAAAAGCCTTAAATCAAATAGTTGCTTAGCCTGTGCCGATGGGAAATTTCTCACTGACTCATATGAAACCAAGCTTTTATGTCTTGTTTTCTCACAGAATAGGCAATGTCAGTTTATTTCATTTGTTGGCATATTCTACTAGAATTTGTTTTGAACTAGATATCATTTGACCTTAGATTTTTTTTCATCCAGCAATATTATAATAATTACCGTATTTGTTTTTTTGAGGATTGCATTAAACTGGTGACATTGGTAATACTATGTGCATTTAAATAATCGGGTTTTATTTCATTATTAGAGTTAAAGTATTTTAAAATGTTTTGCCATGGTACAAAATTCTTAGCAAGATTTAGAAAAGAGTATACCCATAAAACTAATGACTGCTGTCCCACAACAAGATGTGATTATGCATTCCAGCACAAAATGCTATTTTTACTCACATGTAGGATATACAATACAATGTTCTGATCGTCTTTCCCTTTAGTATTATATATCTAGCAGCCTTTTGGTGTAATTTCCTAAGTTACACAGTACCTGCAGTAAGTGTGGTTATTCACTCCTCATACTGTTCACCATTCACTTAAGCAAATAGCCTCTAGTCATCATTTTGAAAGTAGATGTGAAGAAGATTGCATTTCCATAATTAAAAATCAAAATCAAATCCCTCTTCTGTCTTCATTTTTAGATTGCTGCTGTCAAACTGTACAAATGTACCAAAGAAAAATTATTGAAGTACTTAAAAAAAACATTCATAATGCTTAGTCTTGGACAAATAATAAAAAGGTAGATCATTACAAATTGTTATTTCCTCATTCTAATTAGATTATACAAATTCTTAATGCTTTATATGGGTATACTATGGTATAGCAATCATAAATCCCATGCATTTTTACACTGCTAAGCATATGTAGGATAGCTAATAAGTAGCTCAACAATCAATGTAATCATGCAATTAAGTCTTGAAAAGTAATATATTTTCATGGTAGCTACTTTAAAAAAAAGTAATGATCAAGATTATGTTAATTAAAATTTAACTGTCTTCCAGTATCTGTCTTGTCTTGTGTGAAGATGGAACCTGACTATTTGGCAATGTTTTTCTTTCTTGGATCCAGCTGTTACTGTGTTGTAGATTGAAAGTGCTTTTTCTTTGTATATTTTATTTTACTCATGATATTTTCTTTGACTTCCAATTAACATTTATTCAACATTTCAGGGCTCACTCATATGTCCTTTTAAAACAATTGCAACTTTAATAGGGCACAGAGCTGACATTTGTCTACAAATCAAACTAATTTCACAGTCAGAGTTTTGGTTTCAAATTATGTAGTCTGAATACTATCGTCTTGTCTGTCTCTAGACTTCCTTTAGCTTTAGTAATTGTATTCTGAAGATAGGATACTTCTGATATGTCTTTGTATGTGTATTTTTATAGTTCATACAGCTTTAGGAAATACATGTATACCTGATCATGTATTTCTGAGTAGAAAGACATTGTGAATGACATCTCTCAAGAAATGGGTAATGTAACTCAGCATAGCTATGCTGAGGTTAGTGAAGATGTACTGATTTATGCCAGCTGAGATTCTGGCCAACAGGGATAACAAGCAAACTCTTTTTTTTTTTTCTTGCCTTCTTTTGTGCTTTATTGCTTAGTGCACCATGAAGCATCCAGCACTAGGATTTAATGTTGACTATAGCAACAGTGCAGCAGTGACTGACAGATATGGTTACTACCACCCCCACAAATACTGTGCCATGCTTAGATAGACTTTCATCTGTAAGCATCTGCAAAATGGAAAATCTAGGTTTGAAGTATATCCATTTAATATTAGAGTCCACAGCCTCTATTTTATTCCACTGTAATTACCAGAAAGACATTTTAGTTTTAAATTTAAGGTGGAATGTTTATAAAATCATTTTTTGCTGTTTTAAATGAGGCATATCTGAAATTAATACTATGAAAATGAAAAAAAAAAAAAGAAAAATCAAGATTGCTTTAGTGCATCTACAAGTGTGCCATTTACTTATCTTTATCTCCTTTAATTGTTTGTATAATGTAATATAAATTTCCATTAAAAGGCTGTAATATACAGATAGCAAAGGAAGCGAAGCAAACATCCCACAGGCATTTGAAACAGAGTTAAAAATAAGTTTTAGGAGGCCAGCCTCAGAGATCTCTAATTGGGCATCCAGCTGTGACAGTTTTGCCCACTGAGTAGCCACTGCCTGCTGAGATATATATGCTCTGAAGGAAGTTGTTTCAATGCATTGAGTCCTCTGATTTCTTTTGTAATAGGCAGGATGACACTCAGGGTATCTGTCTAAGGGCATTTACTTACTTGATTCTCGTGTAAAACTACATGCTATGAATTGTACAAATATAGTTCCTAACTGAATGGTGTTATTGGGCATTACAGTGCTATTTCTGTGTAATCACGTAGACAAAACCAGAAATAAGAGCACAGATGCAGGAGGTAAGTAATAATGGCCTAATTATTTTGGTATGCTGATATTGTTAAATTCCCCTGGATATTCTCCTGACAAGGTTGTACTATTGATAAACCATCTTTGAGATGAAAGCTGGTGTTCATCACAAAGTATTTGGATTCATTAGAAATACATTATCACCATTAAATTACTTTTGTTTTGAGTGACATATTTGAAAACAGTGTCAAAAACTAGGAAGAGACATGGCTGTGGATCTATTCAGATTGTTTGTGTCCTTCCTGCCTATATTAGTAAGCAATGATTCATGAAAAAAAACCCTCCCACAAAGGAAAAGCACCCAAACAAAAAACACCCCCCCACCCCCCCAAATCACCACCAAACGAACCCTTAAAGAACTACAAATTAATCTTTTATCTGCTGGTGAAAGCAAACTTTACATGTAAGTGTGGTACATTCAATGACACCAGCAGCATGAAGCTTTTGCCTTCTCCCAAAGAAATATATCCTGCCCCTCTGTAAAGTTTAAGCAAGAAGTTCAAGCTGAACAAAAATGTTTGAACAAAAATGTATTGATTCTTTTACATCTATCTGTTTATATGTTGATTTATCTACCTCTTTATGCACACACACATGAACATACATAAGCATGCATATATGGTAGATGTGGCAGGTGAGAAAGAGAAAGAAAGGATTTTATTTTCTTAGCTAGACAGAGCATATATATTTCACTTTGGCAACTCCTTTAAACTTCCAGCTTGATTTTTAGTTTTATTGTATCAACACAGGTTCTCTATCTCCAAGGTTAAAACCCGCAGTTATTAAGTGGGAGCAGAGGACTTCCAGAGATAAGCTCTGTTATGGCAACCATAATCTGGTGGACTTTCCAGCCCAGGTGATTTCTCCTCTGGTCTGTTTGCTGCCTTTCCCATTTGCAGGTCCAGCCTGTGGCAAGGATGGCACGTATTCCAGAGGTGTACATACATACACACATACACAGAGGTGCACATCTATGTGCACAACACATACTGTGAGGCACAACCAGCCACATGGACCAACAAAGAAAGCCGTGCCCGAAGCGGCACCCCAATGGACGCCCACAGCACTCTCTTGGCCAGCTGATGAGGATAAGAGCTTGCTGGTGGTCTCACAGTGACACACATGCTCACAAATGGATCAGGAGCTGGTCCCACACGTGGTCTATGCAGGGGCAAGACTCAGATTCCTGTCTCCCCAGTTGCTGGCCTTGGTGCTCCTGTCCTACATCCATACGTAAACTTGGTATTTGTGATACCATTACCTAGGTAATCTTGACCTTTTATGGCATTACTTGATATGGCCTGGCAAGGCTCTTCCCTCCACAAAAGGTCCGCAATTCTCCCCTTCAGGCACCCCTACATTTTTGTCTTTCTCACAGGACTCCCCTTCACCACCGCTGTATGTCCCTTTTGTCACCTTCTCACACAGACCTTTACTATCTCCAACAATGTCTCATGTTGTGTTCAGTAGTTTCTCGTGGCCTACTGAGTTAGCTAAATCTCAGGCCACGACGTCTGTCTGCATGTCATAAGAAGCCCGCTCTGTGTGTTTGTGTATAGGTCACGTATGCACTTTGTATGTTGCTTCACTGACTTGGATGCTGCCTTGGGGACTGCTCCTTTTCTTCCACATCCAGACATTGCAGAGTGATGTATTACAGGTTATCCCACTGCTATTTCCATCGCCAGTATTGGGATCCTGCTTTTTTACTGATTCATTTCATGTTTGATGCCAGAGCACTCCTTTCTTTTCCTTTGCCCTATTTAAGCAGTTTCTCTACTTCACTTACTCTTAACTGCAAGCATCTTGTAGCTTGGCCCCAGCCAAGTGACAACTGTCAGCAATTATGAAATCAGTGAGAATATGCTTGCCAAAGCTGAAATTTATTGAGGATGCTCTGCACTCCTCCTGCAATATATGCTACCCTACCACGATCCCAAATTCCTCCTACACACAAAATATTCAGAGGATTAGGACCACTCATACATTTTCTACACTACTGCTTCCCTATGCTCTGGTGAAGGGGCTTGGTTAGGAAGAGGAGACATTGCTAGTGGTGGTTTTAGTCAGTCTGACACTTTGGCAAGAAGTCATAAATGTTAACACCTTGAGTCCTTTCTAACCTATTTTGGAGTCCAACTCAATAAACAAATACTCATAGAAAGGAGATGGATATTCAAAAAGGACTTAAATTCACTTTTCTGTGAGCACACGCATTCCAGCTTCTGGGCCCAATGCATTAATTCCAGGCAGGTTTTGCTGAATTACATCTCCTTGTACTGATGAAAAGCTTTATAAAATTAAACACACATTTTAGGACTTTCAGGTCCCCTGAGATAGTGCCACTTGAATTTGGAACTAGAGGATCTTTCGGATAAACCCTGTGCTTTGGCTATTGTGTCAGTAAAAATACTTTATAAAGCTCCTTCTCTTTTCTTTTCCAGGAATATCACTGAGGTTATTTTCTGCTGAAAGAAGGAGGTAGATTTAAGCAACTATTATTTACATTGGTTAAAAATAGTATTACAGCTGTATACAGTATGCAGGATAAATACTTGTTATGTTAGGTTTTCATTTTCTTCATTACATACATGAAGACACCATGGTACTTTTATTCAGAAGAGCTTTCATTCTTTCAAACCTTACTTTGTAAGATATTGCCTGAGGTAGACCGGTAGTACCATAAAGAAGTTGTATACAACGAAATATATATGCATTTTACATGTTTGTATTTAATCCAGATTGAAGTTTAGATTGTTTTAAATAATTTCTTTTAGATATTAAATCCAATGTAAATTTTGAGAGATTTAGAGAAAAGTTTAGAGACTTTTTCAATCTTTTGAGATATTCCATGAATAGGAGACAATGTGCTTTATCATAGAAATACTTTTATGGAAAATGAGAAATTCAAGGATAACTTGACACTGTCAAAATATTCAAAAGCTCTGAAGAATGAAAAGTATTGCCTAAGATGGTGTTTGCCCAAAGATACTATTCCTAATACCTATCGTGTCAACCCAAACACAGTGACATACCTTTTGTAAATCTTATTGTGGAGAAACAAATAACTTTGCTCCATCCACCTTGAGCAAATTGAAAGTCAGTGAGAAGAAATTTGTATTTACCTCCAGTCTTACCACCCAAGTTACCTGGCTGGATAAGTGAAACATCATAATAATGTGGAAGTTGTTTCTGCCATCCATACATTTAGTTTCAAAATACTGAGAAAAGATAGAATAGCTACTGAAAGCTACATAAACTTTCAGCTTGTTATGGACAATTGGCAAGGTGAAGTAGAAGAGCGGAAATAAAAGCTATTTGTTAGTTTTTTGATAAACATGCATATGCTCTCTTAGAGGCCTTGCTGATTCAGAATGGGTCAGGGGAGGTGGTCATAGTTTGAGATCCCACATTACTCTTTGAAAAATATCTCTGTTCCAACTGGCTTTTCAACTAAGCAGTCTTTTGTGGTGAAAAAATATCTTTAGATACCTCTCTCTGTATTTAGACATCAATTTCATATATATTTATATTTTATGTATGTACATATGTATAATAAATGATCAGAAAAAGTGTAATGGAAGTGGGAAAGCGAGAGTTCAATAGAAATTATTTTAATCAGCTTTCTTTTCTGCCTATCATTAACATTTGTTTTTCCAAGTCACTATTGCATTCATAGTCAGATCTCCATCTTTATTATACCTTCATTAACCTTTTTAAATCTCCTGTCTGTGTACAGGAGCCTTTCTTTCATTTAATTATCTTTTTAAAATTCGCAAATGGTAGCTGCTGCCATTTTGGCTTTTTGACATTTTTCACCTGCAGACTGTAAGAAACAGATTTAAGGGTCTTGTTATGCTGGTTTATGTTGCATCCTGATTTTAGCTGAAATACTGAGGCTGGAATTCAGTCATTCATTGTCATTCAGGAGTTGTTTGAGTTGTGCTTTTGTGCTTTGTGGATCAGCAGACCTCAGCTGAATTACAGTCTTGAATTTTGTTTTGCAACCATGTATTATTTTCCGTGTGCTGTCACTGTTTCTTCCTTTTTAGTACGATCATAAAATATCCCAGCTTGAACATTTTATACAGGAATTCCATTTCTTTTGCTTGTAGATAGGATCGCTTGGTTTGCAAGTCATTCAGTTCTCTTATCTATCAGTCGATCTATACTTTTTAAGGCACACTCGTCACTCTGCTATCTAGCTTACTGCTACCTCGCAGCGAATGTGAGATAGCAGTATTTATTCCACCATGCATTATTTGGTGTACTTCATTCCTTTTTGATTCGTGTCATCAGTGGTGTTTTCAGTTGCATTTCCTAGAACATCGGGTGTAAAGATATGCACCCTTATCAGGATTGGTGTAAAATGTTTCTATTACTTTTTAGTAATTTAATCAGTTCTTTCTTTTCTCCTAATCATATTATTAGCACTTAATAGCAGTTGCTATGGGAGCTGCAGAACCAAACAGTGGCTGAGGCTCAGTGGCAATACATCTATGTTAAAGGTACCATCTGGTCTTTACTCCCTTAAAGGTAAGAGATGTGTTGAGAAGAATTTTAACTACTCATTCACACACTAGTTTGTCCCTCTCTACACAGTACAATTCACTGCTAGGGAAGAAGTGGTGTTGCCAAACTTCTGTGATCACAGTTAAGGACCAGAAAGGTAGGAGGCAGACTGAGTTTCTGCCATGGCTCCTGTCTAAAGTGAGGTGGTTAAAAGGACACATGGTACTTTTCCTGCCTGTCTGGATTATTCATTAATGTTACCACTCTTTGGCTCATAACCTGCCTTCTTCAAACATACTTTCTGTTATAAGGAACTCAGGCTGACTGAGAAAGGCCTTGTCAAAATCAGCCCTTCATCATCTTTGTCGACTTTCTGCTTATTCCCAGCATGCTGCTTTTCTCATAGTCATTCCTTATTATAACACAGAGGCATGCTGCTCACCAGAATTCTCATGAGATAAAACCTTAGCCTTCTTTTACAGGTATCAAATATCTCTTTAATAATCTTCTGTAATTCTGATAGTTCATCTCTCTGGGTGCAGTTCCTTGAAACTTGTGCTTTAATAGTTTTGAATGTCTGTGAAAGAACTCCAAAGTTTAACTCCTGTAATATCCATCAAAAACTCTAACAGTAGAGCTGTGTATCTTTCACTGTCAAGCTGGTAAGGATTTCTTAGAGGTGCATTTGTTTCTTTGTCCCTTGTACTTTCTTTTTTTGTGTATGTGTGATATTAATACTGTAATATATATAAATGTGTACCAAGCTAGCCAAAATAATTCTTTATTGTCATGCTACAGTCTTTGAACTGCAATTTCTGCAGTACGTGGTGTCAATTGACAACCTCATCATTATAAGCAAGCTTTTATGTTAAACTTAAAAGTTTTCAATCTTCTTGTCAGACCAATTATTTTTACTTAGACAAAAGGGTCTAATTTTGTAGGAAAATAACTGACAGTTTAATAATATTTTACATTTCTACAGAATCATTCTAAGAATTGCTCAGTACTTTACACACATTAATGAATTAAACTTTCCAGTAACCTTATGGGGAAGTGTTACTATCTTTGTTATACAGACACGGAAACAGTGGCACAGAGCAGATAAGACATAAATAAGTTCAGAAAGCTTAGTTGGAACACGAAAGGGAACAAATCCCATATTCTTAGTCTTTCCTTTGACCACCAGGTCATGACTTTTGCTCAAAGAAGCTTAACCCCTTTCTTTTCTCTGCCATTCTGGCTTAGCTAAGCAGTGTTTCCCATACCCTTCCCATACCATTATTAACTGAAGGTTTATCCTTCTCTGGTAGTCTATGTTCCTGTCCCTACTCAACTGGTTAAAGAAGAGGTCAGTGGAAAAAGAAAAGGGTGAGGGGAAGACTTAAAAAAAACCTTTGGTGCTGAAATCCTGTAAAGTAGATGCATGTCTGTCTGTCTTTCTCACTTGCTTTCTTTCTCTCTCTCTTTCTCTCTTTCTCTTCTCCCTATCTTTCTCTCTTTCTTTCTTTCTTTCTTGTTTTCTTTCCTGCTTTCTTTCTTCAAAGCTTTCTTTCTTCTAAAACCTGCTGAACAGACAGCCTTTTAGAACTGGAAGACTTAAGATACCTGTAGTATGCTATGAACTCTTGCAGATTGATTGGGCAATCTGTATGAAATTTCATGAGATGACCATCCATGCCATGGCTGCATGCAACCCTTTCACTTCAGCAGTGCTTACGGGCCAAGGTTGATCCCCCCTAAGAGGTGTTTTTCAGAGGCTCCAGTGTTAGGATCTTAGTCTCTTTAAACACCCTTTACCATCAGTGGAGAGACATAAGAACCTCCAAAGAGATGTTCTGAGTTGTGCTGAGCTACTTTTTATGGAGAAAAGAGACTCTCTCCATGCATGACAAAGGAAACTTGGTTGACCATGCTCCTCATTCAGGGTAATCAGTGAAACGTGTAAAATCAGAGAGGCTGCAGTAGGGATTTAATGCAGAGAACTGAAAGAATGTGCAAGCAAAATTTTCTAGTACCTGCAATGAAGACTAAGTCTGAGCTGATCTTACCACAATGGAAACAAATCTGCCAGTATGTCAGTGCAGGTATGTAGCATCTCCCTGCTATAAAACCCTGTATTTCATCAACTCATGTATAAAGTGATAGAATTTTTTCCTACATATGCAGGTTAACTTTGTGGGAGGAAATGACTAGCTGAATTACATCAGGCTCTTAAGTTTTCTTTTTTAATTCTGATGCATAGGATGAAGCAAAAACAGCATTGAGGAAGAGCGGGAAAATGTGCAGAAATCAACAGATGAGTAAATCACGAAGTGAGAAAAATCACAGGGTAGCACTGCTTCTGTAAAACTGCTAAGACACTGGTAAATTAGATTTCTGGGTTACATTAGTGACTCAAGGAAAATGCAGAAACACTGATGTTTACCTGCATTCTGAGCAGTCAGTCTGCAATCTCACATTAGTATTTTTAGTCGCACTGCTTTCCTGTGTAATACTTTACTCTAAACTTAAAATACAATTACAGTTGCATATGATCTTTGACGGCTGGGGAATCAAAAGTGCTTAGATTACTATTCGAACTATTTTCTCTTAGCTGTCATCCCTGGAAACTTAGTCTGGGCTCTCAAGAGACAAATTCCATATTTTGCATCTCATTAAAAAATGAAGAAAAGGAAAAAAATACAGAGTATACTTTCCCTTCGGTGCTGTACCCAGTGCTTTAATTTGTATTAGTAGCTCTTTGCTCTTTCTGCTGCCTTCAGTAGATTTGCACGTGTGTCATTGATTGAAACGCCACAGGTATTTCAGTACAGAACAAGCTGGAATGGAATGTGCTTGTTCATTTAGTGAAAGCTATTTGCTTCACTTTGCTACAGGCAGCTAACAACTGATGAAACTCAGCTTAGACAGAAGAAGAAATATGAGACTACACAGATATGGGGCAGGAGAGCTGTGCTAATTTTATGACTTTAAAGTAGATAAAACAGGATCCATTTCCTAGAGATCCTAGTTAGAGGCAATTAGAAACTATATGAAACTGAAGTCTTTTGCTTTTTGAATACTATCAATTTGCAGTCATAAGAAATGTAATTATTTTTTTCATTTGCATTGGAACACAGTTGCTTAGTGCATGTCATAATTGCAATTCTTACTCTTGTCAATCTTATTCTTTAACATAATATCAGTATTTGCACTTGGGCTGCTTTTTAATGATGTAATTTATGATTCTGAGAAGCAAGTGGAATTTGAATTAGAAGAATATTTGAAACATTCTCATCTTTTATATAAACCTCTGTTTGTTTTTCTGAAAGTTAGCATGAATATAAATTATATGATGAACAGTCATCACAGTCAGAAACCACTAATGTCTTGGAAATGTTGCTGAAAACTGTCCAAAAATGTATCTTAAAAAAAGAACAAGATCAGCATTTCATGCAAGTTAGGGAAAATTTCTTTGACTCTAAAATCCAAATAAATCTTGATGATCTTCTAGTAATTGCATGTATGTGTTTACCCAAAAAAGGAAACTTTGAGGCAGTGTGTGGCAAAACATGATATTGAGTTACATGTGTCCTAACAAGGGTGTCAGAAAATTAGGTCATTATGTTTGACATAGAGAAGAAACTGCAAATAGAAACAGTAAAACAATATAGGCTGTTACTTCTGGGAGCTAGAATAGATTCTGGACTGTAGAATTTCAGTAAGTGAACACGTGAAGTCAAAACAGGTTTTCAGAACTGTATATACCACCTTTTTTTTTTTTTTTTTCTTTCCTGTTTTGACATTTTTGGGTTTGGTAAGCCCTCCTAAAATACTGTTAATCACTTATTTTTTTATTTTTATGAAACAATAATCTGCACAAACTCTGGCTGTATTGAGAAGTAAGACAAATCAGGAGCTTTATGTCCAATTTGTAGGTTCTTTTCCTTACAGAAACCTTATAATGCAGACCTGAACTGTGGAGGCAAAGGATGCTGTTACGTAAGGCCTGAGGAGTATTTAGATACATCTTGGGATGAAACTGAATATAGCAGAAGTTTTTTTATAAGATTTTTTTTTTATTTACAGAAAAGAAAAATTACATTAATGATCAATTAAAATTAATTCCAGTTGGGGTGCTTAATATTCTCACAAGCTTCTATGTATAAGATACACTTGCGGGAGAGGAATAGCAGTTTCTGTAAAGGACCATGCATCGGTTGCTACGGATTTTCCTGATGTGCAGTAAGCTGTGGGCATGCTGCACAGACAGTTTCTATGCATTCCTGTACTTTAATTTCCCCCTAATTCAATCTCTTGGCTGCTTTTATTTTTGGTTGGGTTTTTTTTCACTCCAAGGAAGTTAGGTTGAAGTAGGCAGCATGGATTAGCCTTGGCTTTGATATCAGTTGTAAGTTTGATGATACTTCAGTATAAAGGAGAAATAATAATGACCATCTATTAAGTATACTCTCTAATGGCTATGTATGTTTGTAGAAATATATTTAAGATAGGTTGATAAATAGTTCCAATTCTTTAACCAAAATATCTAGGTTATTTAATTTAATTCCCTGGTTTACTGCTTTGAAAAGGCTTTGTTACTCCATTCTACACCCTACTTGCATGACAAGTTTCAGGCTGGGATCAAAGCCATTTAATGGTCAATTCTCTGGTTTTGTTGTGTGGCAGTTGATTTCATTGCCAGTACCTGACAATGTGGGCTGGAGCCTTGGCCAGTCAAAGATGACAGAAACTAGTCTATGCTCATAGGCAAAAAGTTGGAGCAGGAGTTTCTGAAACTTTTCCAGGTGTCACACCACTTCCAGGCCAATAATTTAGTGTGACTGTAAAAACTAAATAGCAAATAACATTAACTTTGTTTGCAACTCTTTTGTGCCTTTCACAAAAGGACACCAAGCCTGAACAGAGAAGACTATTTGAGGGACCAGGTAGGAAGGAGATGAGAAGGAAATAGCCATATGTGATAAATAGATAGCAGGTAGGAGAGGCTTGAAGAGATTTTGACTAGATTAAGGGTTGTCAGAAGATGAAGTTCAAGGAACAGTTAAAGGTGTTGGAAGTAATAGGAAAGAGATCTTCAATAGAGATCTTGAGGTTAATGAGGAAAGAAAAGGCGTTGAGGACAAAGCAGAAAAAAAAATGATAAATGTCCTCAATTATCTCTTTTAAAAATTCCCTGAGATTCTTGACAGAGATGGAAAGAAAAGCTAAAAGTGCAGAACAGCTCTTACAGGCCTGTGTCTCAAAAAAAGAAAAGCTTTAATAGCTGTAAGTAACATTTATTATCTCAATTTTTAGTGATGTGCTTGACATACAATCAGTGATACCACAGTTATATCAGGTTGGCCTAACAGTCAATGCTGTACATGAAAGGTGAGTGCTCATTACTTCCCTTTTTAAAAAATCTTTCCAAGTGAGCTGCTTTTGATCAAAGACACATAATTAAAGAATTAAGCAAGTTTACATCTAATAGACTGCCTGCAGTTCTCCACTGCATTTTTACCAAGCAATAGTCTACTTTACATGATTGTCTATTATACTCATTAGGAAACTAAGCAAGCTGATTGTGTTTCTCTGAGAGGAAAGTAAATGAAAGCTAGAAAAGGTGTGTGATGCTTTAATGAGATGAGTGTGGTGCATGCTCACAGCCTGCTTGTTTTCATTTAGCACATGCATCAACTTGTAAATTATCTTCAGCTTTCATGTGGTGTAATGATCTTTTGCCATTTTTGGTTGTGCTTCACTCAGTGGTTGGCAAGTCATGGAGATGGCTGGTGTTCTGGAAGAGGCTTCATTCTCTCTGACAACAAAAGTAACAGTGATTAGTTCAGCTTCTTAGTTGGGACTCTATGCTATAACCCAGCTTGACATCATAAAGGCAACAGTTTTTCGTGGTTTTTTTTTCCCTTCTTCTTCTTTCTCTCTCCCCTCTGTCTCTTCTGGAATGCTTTCTGAGCAAATTCTTTGCTTGTGAAGGAATGTCACATTCTCTTGTGCTGGTTGATAAATATTTATGCCTGAGAACAGCATAAAGCTCTCTTTTGGATGCTTTCCCGTTTTACAGTGTGCTGGCTTTTGGCCTGATCTCTGTATTTAGAAAACACTGTGTATACCTGCATGCTTTCTTGACTCAATTTCCTATTCCTAATGGGTCTACAGTCAGTACTGCATGAGAACCATAGTGCATATTGCAATATTTGAATGAAAATGAAAAAATAGGTAGCTTCTTTTCTAGATGTATAGCCACATTTCATGGAGAACTTTATAGGTATGCCTGGAAAGGATATAATACACAAAACATAAAAAACATTTTTGAAGCACTTCAGTACTCTGATAAAACTGAACAACTATGAATGGAATTGGAAACAGCAAAACTTAGAATTCCCATGGCAGTATTAAATCAGCCCCATTTCACAATTACGGGGTTTTTTTCCTACTCCTTTTCTTAAATGTATTGCTGAGTTTTGCTTTTCTGCTTAGATTTTCTTGTTAAACAAACTCTGTGTACATCCAGTGAAAAATATTTTCATGATTAAAGAAATTGTTTTACCACTAATAGAACACTGATGCTTTCTAAAAGCATTGGTTATGGAAGCCAACTTCTTTTTCCCTGTTTAAAAGGAGTAACAGTCTATTCTGGATATAGTGGGTGTTCCCTGTCCTCAGTAAGGGACCTCTAACAGGTGGTTCCATGGGAGAAATGCTGCATACATACATGGTATGCCATTCGGTGGGCGGACACTGGTGAGAAAGGTAAAGATGACTGGTTTCTATGCTGCCTACCTCAAGGCTGAGTATACCTCTCCTTGAAACTTGTATGAGACCAATAGGTCGTGTCTGGTGTCTCCACTTTTTTGTATTGTACTTGCTTTTGAGGTATTGGTATGTGGCCAGAAAGCTTGTCTATAGTTCCTTCCTGGAAGGGTACTGGTGTATTTTGTTGCTAGGGCAAAGAGCATTTGTAGGTCACCTGGGCTCAGACCATCTCTATGAGTCAGCATGGATAAGCAAAGCTGGCCAGGGAGCTCCCCAACCTTTGATGGCAACCGGCTCAGCTGCAGGGTAGATTAGGCTGGCCAGCCTTGGTGGCTGCATGAGCCACATTTCAACATCTCCATCTGGACAAGATCCAGAACTATGTGCTGCGTGCTTAGTGGGGCTGCTTGGAGGGGTTACTCTGAAAGCAGCTCTTAAGTGGACTGTTTAAATGCTCTTAGTATCTCCTCTGCTATGGGGTAGGGCTGGGCTAGGTGTCTGGCTTGGTACTGGGGCAGACTTCAGTGTTGCTTTCACAACCTGGCTGCTTCACTTCCTCTGACAGAGAATTTGGATTACCCCAAAATCTTCATGTCAACAGACTGGCCACATACTGCAGTCCCAGCATGGGAACCAGATGTGAATTGCTCGTGAACTGTATGTGGCTACCTGTTTGTCATCTTGAGATAGTGCTGATCACTGACAGTGCTGTGAAAACTCTGTGATTATATACCTAATGGGCAGTGTGATCTCTGTGTGTGTATATACACACAAACATACATAGATACTCCTTAAAATAGCTTACAGGATTGGCACTCTAGTCAAGGGTCAAAAACTTTCACTTTGATATAGGATATACAGTGTGGCCACTTGGGCAGGAACCTTCATGTCAGCATTTAGATTTAAATAAAATGTTAGCTGAACATTTATTTTAATGTAATTGTTTTATATATTGTTATTTTCAAATAAGAGAGAAATGGAAATTGTTTTGCTTATTTTAGAATTTAATGATCCTTAATTTGGGGTGAAATTATTCCACTGAGGCAACTGGTTGGAGTTAGGGTGAAATTCCAACTTATTTACTAATACTGTTGTATTGCTGGGTAACTTGATGGCTAACATTCATTCACTTTTAAGAGCGGATTAATAGTCCAAAAAGCATATCAGTGTATACTGTAATAAAAATATTGTTGCAGGAGGAAAGAAAAGGATTAATTTAGAAAAGGAAAAAGGAAGAGATTAAGTTTTGAAATATGTAAAACAACGAAGATTGGAAATACTTCAATATTACTAGACCAATTATTATTTTATCACACTTGCGGTTTTCCCTGTGTCTGTTTGGTTTTTGCAGACTATGGCTATGTGTTTCAGTGACTCAATTAAAATTTGCCTCATACAAATTGTTCCAGGAGCAGATGTGCCTGCCAAGCTGGGCAGAGAAAATGTGCAGCGAGGTCACAAAGAAGATGGTTCTTCATTATGCTCTGCCAAAATCTTAGCAGATCATCACTGAGCATGTCCAGATGTAAAATTTCAGTCACTGTCTGTTTTATTTTTGTATTGCATTTTTCATTTCCTGCATTCCCATCTCTACTGATGGGTGAAATCAGTTCTTCCCCTGTCAGCCAAGCAAAGTATCAAGTTGCAGTCTCTTGTTGATTTTGGTAATTTTTTTTTTTCCTGGAAAACAAATAGGGTAGATGCATTGTTTCTGTGTTTTTAAGTCAGGACTGTCTCCTACCAGCCAGGCTGGTACTGAGGGGTTGAGGGAGATGTAGCTGTGGTATAGCGCAATCTGCACGTAATGTGCTGTGGTTGCTTCACTGTAAAGCTCTGCTAATCATGTGTTTCCACCCCTCCCAATCACTGCGTCTCATCATGCCAAATTAGTGAGTGTCAGGAAGACATTTCTGAATATTTTTTTTAAATTACTTTTGGGCTGAGAATGAGCTCTGACAGTTTAAACTGAAGCTGAATTTTTTTAAGTCATTAAAATCTGGAAACAAATGGAAACCTTTTAGCAATTTTAAAGGGTCAGTGATGGCTTACAAAAATCACTTCTACCTGAAAAATAAATAACTAGAGATCACCTAAGATTGTAGTAACTGCAAAAGATCTGAGGAAAAAAAAACAAACCTTTTCAGTTTCTTGTCTTTCAGAACCTAGTAGTATATAATTAAAATGCTTTCCCTGCTTCTTTAGTTGTCCAATCTTCAGGGGGGAAAAAAAAAAACAAACCAAAAACGAATAAAAATAACAGACGAAAATGAAATATAACCCAAATGATAACATCATGTGCTTGCAGAGTTGGTAGAAGCAATGAAAGTGTCCACTGTATTTTTAAGCCATTGTTTAGGTTCTCACTTCAAGTAAGAATTCTTGTAAGTAAATAATTACTCAATGGAGATTTTTATTATTACCTCATGACATTAAATCTTACTTATAAGAACCCTCAATTCTAATATACGTTGTCTTTCAGGCAGCCCCCAGACTTTTTATATGCTCTAGCATATCTGAAAGAAAAATAAATGGGATTTGAGACATTGAAAACCCTGCCTGCTTGTATTAGGAAAGACATTTTTCATCTTCAAATTTTATGCACATGTGAGCTAATTAAGAGTGTAATATGAAATAAATCCATGGCAGTGCAGATGTTTTAGTTGCAAGAGCAATAGCATGAGTGATTTCCTGTAGGTTTTTAGAAGAATAAATGTGAATCCAGGCATTGGTCATGCACTCATTTATAGTGGCATAATGTATTACTGGAGGAAAAAAATGCAAATAAGCAGGGAAACAAGCCTATACCCTTCCTGACTTTTGTTCTATTGTTTGCCTTTTTTTTTTTTTTTTCCCAGATCACTTAAGATTGATAAATTTTAGCTCCCTTCTTGGCTGAGATGCATTTCATATTGATTGAATGACTAGCCATTGAATAAAAGAAGTAGCATTGGCAGAATTTCTAGCAAGATATCTTGCTGTTGATTAGGAGACAGGCTGCTTGTATCTGTCAGATAAAGAAAAAAGACTCTGTGTTTCCGATATAGCTTCATCCTGGACTATTATTTCTTCATTAACTTGTTAAAAGAGAAAAAACATCACTGAGGTTGGTTTTTTTTTCCTCCTCAGGCATCCATGCACAAAATGAGTATGAGCCAAAAGGGAAAAGAGGGGGAGTGAAGGGAAGAAAAGGAACAAGCGAACAGGGAAATGAGTAAATCGTAAAAACCAGACAAAGAATATCAGTATTTTTTGTATTTCATCTATACTTTCAAAATCAGGAGTGACCTTTCTGAAAGCTGAAATGAGTAGGCATCTTCAGCAAGGTTCATTTGAGGAAAAAACGGGCAGTTAACAAAACACAGTAGCTGTGACTATGCAATAGCTCCTCAGGGACTTCTGATGAAGTCAAGCAAGATAATTTTTTATTATATAAAGAATATTAGATCAAATCTTTTGGGTCAAATATCTTAAGACTCTTATTAAGTATTTTTTCCCCTCTATGATTGTGGGATGCGTGACTGATCATCTTTCTTATAGCAAGCTAGAACTCAGATGGTTTTAAAAAAGGCCCTTAGGGCTATGGAGCTGTTTCTGTTTGACAGTCATGGGCTGGATTCCCTCATTTATATTTAACTGTAATCATCAGCTTTGAGAAGCGTTTCTAATTTTAAATACATGGTGCTCCCTCCACCCCCTCCTTTTGTCCTCAGGAAAGCTATGATTTGCTTGGGTGCATCTCTACTTTTGCTACCAATGCACTTGAGCCCCAGAGTGGGCTTCACACGTGAAAACTGTGCTGCCAAAAACTGTTACCTGCTTGTGCTTGTGTTTGTTTACTACTGCTTTTTTAAAATGACTTCTACCTGGATCTTGAGTAGCATCCAAGCCAGATTATACTGTTGTCATTAATAAAATATCATCACTTGAGTATGGATATTATGATACCTAAATATCTTTCTTACAAATTCATCTTAGAGTTGAAATAATGAATGTCTAAACAACAAATTGGAAGTGCAATGAATTCTTATTTCTTGAACTGGTAGAGACCCAATTAGGTATCTCTTCTTGAGCAATATATGAACCAGAAGGATTTTTTTTAAAGAAAAACACCCTCAAGATGCATTTTTGTTCTAGCAACATCTTATCCAAACTTAAGTCAGACACCTACTTCTTAATTAATTGACCACGTATCAGTAAAAGGTTATGTTTAAATAAAACTACTGCAAAATTATAACATTTGCTTAGATGTCTATGTATTTAAACATCAAAAAGCTTTGTAAACTGTCTGCCTTTACACTTAGTACGATGCTAACCCCAGAGGGAGGGAAGAGTGAAGGGCAACAGGGTTTGTTTGTGTTTGTACAGATTGTTGTCCTTTTAACAAAGACCAACATGAAACATACAAATCCATATGTTTGGAATTGTTGCTGCCACATTAATTATACATGCGCTCACAGTGTAACACAGTGCAAAATAATCTAAGATGATATAAAAAAGGAATTTCCAGACTGGCATCTTTTTCTTTAGTTAGAAATCCCAAATCTTAAACTGACTTTTCTGATACTATCTTTTGCTTAACAGTCTGTGAGAAATACCATTAAGAAAACATTTCCCTAGTATTAGTTTCACCACTGGCACTAAGAGTTTATGTCAACCACCGAAGTGCAAACCAGAAGTGAGATTTTTCAGCTTTGTGAAATAAGTTCACTTATGGGATTTTTTTGGAAACCATTTTGTGCTGAGGCAGATAATTTTATGGATAAATCTGCCAAGGAACCTAAATCTTGCAATGTTCACTGTTGTGATAAACCTACATAATTTTGGGGGTCAACAAAGTCTAGAGAGCTATTCAGCATAAAATAAATGCCTACATTTGATCAGGTGCATAACTCTCTAGACTCTTTGGAATGCACGGACAAAGGGCTCTGCTGGGTTACCACATGATAGGTGCCTAACACACCTGAGATGTTCTGCAATGTTAAAAGCATCAACCTGAGGCTGGCAGTTTTGGCAGCAGACTTGCAGGAGATCTGTGCCTTTTTTAAATCGCCAGCTGGAGGCCAGGCAACTGAGGGCCAGTTCAAAAAACACTAGAAACGTGTGTGTGAGCAACTGAATAGAAGTCTGGACTCAGGTATCTAAATTTGGTCTGGAGTTTAATTCAATTCTAAGTCTACCTAAATACAGGTGGTAGTTAGGTGTCTGGTTCTGCTTGTGCTTATTGTTGGGATCCTTGATGTTTGTTTTTTAAGAGAGCTTGGTAGTTAGTCCTGACAAGTTGAAAGTAAACAACCATTCCCTCACCTGCATAATATACTGAAGCCCTGTGGTTGCTTTAGTCTCCCCTTGACAGTCAAACATACATTTTGTAATATTGTTCTGCCTGAGGTGAAGCAACATTTCAAACCTACATCACTCAGGCTGCAGGGAATGACTCAGCCTTCGGACAGGGATTGTTTTGGAGTAAGCCTATCCCGGTCCTTTCTGTTACAGATGTTTCAGTTGACAATTTTTTTTTTTTTTTTTTTTTTAAATAGTCATTCAAATAAGGAAGGCTACAGAGAAAAAGCAGCTTGAAGGCTAAGGCACTTACAGTCCAGGTCCAGACTCTGCTTCATGTTAGTGCAGGAACTTGAAAACAGGGATCTTACTTCTTTTTTGACTTTCCCTCCCACGGAGCCATTGGCTGCAGTGTACGTGCTAACAAACAAGGTCACAGGTGGTCTGCTCCTGCTGCCAAACCTGTTCCAGCATCTATGTTTTACATACACTTAATTGAGTGTGATAACATCTGAGGTGCCAAAGAAATGAACTGGCTGATCTGCTGGCGTTTGGTCACCAGATGTCAAGGTGTAGTTGTATACATGTTATTCAGCAAAAATGTTGGCTTCTCTAGGGCTTGAGATGATTATGGGATTAGGGAGTAATTTAGCAGGATTTTTGTGCATCTCATTGGCATCTGAGCAGATCTTCTTAAGGGTTCAGGCTTAACTCTGCAAAAGTAAGTACACGCACAAATTATACTGAAGCTTCTATTTCTGCTTCAGCTTCTAAGTCCCACTGTACTTAAGCAAGTCTGAAAGAGGTACGTTTGTCTTTGAAGACCTGGTCTGTAGACCCTGATAAATTGCAAGCAGGTACAAGACTTCTGAAAAATAATTAACTTGAGAAGTATAGGTACTCAACAAAAGTGAGCCACCTAAATTAAGTATAGTGCCTAATTATGTAATTAACTGATTATGTTTAGATTGCTATATTTCTAAAACACTGTCCCGAAAGACTCTTTTCTTTGGTTTCCCCATTGGTTAAAAAAAACAGACTGTTTTGCTGTCCTTCAGAAATATTTAACTCAATTGGTCCTTTGCAAAGATCTATAATTGTATATCTGAATACAGTAACAAAATGTCTGTCTACAGAGATGTACAGGAAACTTTAAACGGCTGTACCAAATGTCCTTGAGATCTTTCCACTGATCAAAGTGTTACTTGTATTTGTTAGTGGAGAGAATTCACAACATACATCATTAAACCTCATCATCTGTCTAACCAAAGAAGTCATTTTAGCAGACAGAAAGTGTTCGGTTTCCTCATTGTTACTAGGGGCAATTTTTATTGGAACCATCATAGGATATCCACATGCCTGAGAAATTAATTTTGCTGTCAAACAGCATGTGTAAGTGAAGTAGCATTTTCTTGTAAAGATTACTGCAAATTGATATAAATTAAGGTCTGCTTTCTGAGAAGAACAAAGTTAATCGAAGTGGGATTAAAACTATAGGTTCCTTTCATTTAGTAGTGGTGCTTCACTGATTTGTTAAATAATGGGTTATTTGATGTACTGTATGGAGAGTGATGTAGGTCACTTTCAGCATGCAGTGCTGCAGATTTAAAAAAAAAAAAAGAGGAAAATACAGTGCTTTCTAGTCTCCCAAATATCATATAGGAATCTTTGTAACAAACACATGCCTTCTACCTGCCCTACACACATTTTTTTTGCATTATTTCAAGGCATCAGTTTCTTTTATATCTTTGCCTTATTTCACAGCCCTAACATTCAGTTAGAAAAACCTCTCAGGAAGGTGGCTTTTACTTTCTTTCTTATCAGAAAGTGTGTTATCACCATCTCATTTGACCAGAATTGTTTTGGGTAAATACGAGCCTCAAATTGTTCATATGGCATTGAATTTTATTTCTGTGGATGGGTTCGGAGTGTTTAAAGTGATATTGTCCTTCCATGTGTTTTGTTTGGTTGGGTTTGTTTTGTGTTTTTATGCTTACAGACTCCATGCATTTCTGTAAAATTTTTTTACTCTTGAAAAAGATCCTTTGATGCTTGTAAAAAGAAACATAATGCCTAATGTCTCTGACTTTAAAAAATTATTACTACTCATGGACCTTTTTGTAAGTCATCACCTTCTGTTCAAATCCAAGTTATCACGTGTAAGCCTCAAAATGCACCCGTCTGAACTGATACGAAAGAATGAAAGGTCAGTTCAATGGCTAAGAGAAAACAAGGGTGGGATTCAGCTCTCGATTGAAAATATCTGTACTAAGGTATTTAAATTCAAGTATCTACATGTCAACAGGTTTCTAACCTCCCATTATAGTTGATGGGGCTCTAGCATTTGATTTAGTTGTCCACTCATGGGCGTTTCTTGCCAGGATACCCGAGTGTTTGAAACGTTGGGGTTGGTCTGGTAGATATGAGAGAAAACGTGCAAGACTTGTGCCCTTCTGGAGGGTCAGAGGGAGGGTAGGCAGAACTCCCTGTGCCATTTCAGAAGGCACAGGATGTCTATGTGTGAAAAATGAAGCAAACTCTCAATGGAGCGCAAGGAGAAATTGAATTTACCTACTATTAGTTGTCTACTTTAAGGTGAGCTGAAGAGCCTTGAACTACCTGGCTGTATTGATTACATTTCCACTGATTATACTGGGGACTTCAATACAGTTTTGTATGTAAAAACCACAAGTAGACACTGGATCCCACACTGCAGGACATCACAGGACACTATTTCGGATGACGCAAATTTGTACTTCTGTTGACTGTTTCAGCAGAGGGACAAAGGCTGGCTATAGGATTTAAGCATAGAGACAAAAGATGATCCTGGAAGCAAAACTTCCCTCTGAGAAGGGTGTCTGCTTGCACCCAGATAAATGTTCAGATACATTAGTAAGCGTTATAAAGGACTGTCAGAGGTTTTATCTCTTTTGTTTGATAAAGAATCTAATTCACACAGGACTAATTTATATCTTCACTGAGAATCTGAATCATCAGTGATCTTTACTTGATTCTATTCAGGAACGTGCTTTGGCTCAGTATTTGGCTCAGTTTTAAAATATGTAATGTGAAAACTTTTTATTTTTACCGGACTGATTTTCCTGACTGAGTAGTATATTTACCATGAGAAAGTAGGAACTTGCTTGTACAGTCAGTCAGTTCACATTCAAAATTAATCATTTGCGTATGCAATTCTTACTGTAAAGGTTACCAATGGAAACATTGTCAAAGGTGGGGTTTTTTTCCATAATATGCTATAAAGTAGCAATAAAAGTGAAAAGTAGTAATATTTTTATAGATGTGATTTTAAAAAATAATAAATAAACAGTTTGGTAAAAACAAAAAAAATTAATTACAGGTGCCTGTTTAAATTAGTTCTTTCAGTTAATTATAGACTGATTTATTTTAAATTATTTCTAACGTGGACAAGTATTCACTGTCAAATTTTCTCACATATCAGTGCAATAAGAAGTTGATGATGTCTAGCTCGGAATTATAATTTAATTTTATAATATGAAACATAAAGGAACTTTGCTACACATAAAACCTTAGTGAAAAACAATTGCCTGGAAAGCTGCTCAAGCTTAAGTATGTATTTATGCATACTCATATCAGATGGCACAAGAATTACAGAGCGTTCTTATCTCTTACAAGGAGATTGTAGAGATTAATTCATTATACTAACACTTTATATCAGGGTATATAAAAATAATTCAGTTTGCATTAAAAAAAGTTAAAACCTGATATATGTAAAGCTGAGCTGTCCTTTTCCTTACTGTTTAAAAACGTTCTTATTCAAAATCACGTGTAATTATTTCAGTTTGGGATGCAGCATGACTCAAGCACATGGTATTTTATGGCAAAAGACTCAACATTAGGACTATCTAAATGAATCTAGTGTTTCATTTAATTGTTTCTGGAAAGCACAGCCTATTTAGTAAACCACCCTTGTAGGTGGTTTCAGGCAAAGTGATACTGACTGTAAATGGCCATTTTAATCTGGGAATTGGGGAAGCTGGCATGGTTTTGAAACAGAATTTACTTCATCAGCTAAGAAGGGCTTTGCAGAATGTGCATGGAGAAATTAGTCATCAGTGAAACTGCTCTGTGGCAGTGCCGCTTGGTTTGTGGGAGCCAAACGGTTGTCCCAAGCCGTGTGTTGGAATGAGCATTTCTTATTTCCCCTCAACTGACTAAGGGGTGAATTGTATCTTCCTCACTGATAAGCATTCAACACCTGAAAGGTTTCCCATTACTAATACCAGATTTCTGGCTGGCTTTGGTCAAGGCCTGAAACGATAACAAGATATAATGAGAAGTGAGTGTTGTGTTCATTATGAAACAAAGTGCATTTTGGAAAAAGACTCCATACTCACCTCAGTGTGAGGACAGTCATCCCTTCTTTATTCACAGCAGCAGAGTCTTACTGTGCTGTTTCATTACCACATTGTGACACAGCGTTAGGATTCACAGTACATGCCCTAGATTTCTCTCCCTCTGAAACTGTACAGCGATAGTCATGGTTCACAATAGCTACATCATCTCTTTTCATCCATTGAAAAAATCTCGTTGCTTCCCTGAGATCATGGACAAAAACTTCCAATTCAGATAAATATAAGGAAGAATTAATCACCTGATCAGAGTCGACAAAAAGTTAAGCATATTTTTCCATTACTTGCAATGGATTCTGGATCGAATTTCACATGTATTAAGATTCAGAAACTAGGGCAGAAGTTAGTATCCCTCCATATTTAAATGTAGATATGTAGGTACTCTGTCTTACTGGATATTCCTCACAATGTGTGAATTCTACCATGTTTAATGGCTACATTTGTATATTCATAATCTGTTCAGAGATTAGGTTGTCAATTCACCCAATAGCCAGTAATTTTAATCACATGCTTTCTGGTGTGTGAAAGCAAAACACTTATTTTTCTGCAGAGAATTTGATAGGGTTATAAAAAGCAGCCTTCCTGTTACTAAAATTATTTATTTAACATAAGTCAAATCTTTGAATTGCTCTTTAGTTTTGTATGCAAAAGAAGCAATATAATTTGACTGCAACTCACCTAGGACAGATCTGGAGAACTGAAAAAGGGCAGATCTTTGCTTCTGCTTTGATTGCTGCAGGATACCTCCTCATCTGTAATATCAAGGTGCTAGGTATTTTTATGGCTATGTGATACAAAAAAGCTGTAAGGTGCCTTCTGTTGTCTTCCCTGTATTCCTTTATCATGAACCTCTGGTGCAGTGAGAAGTGCCGTTCTCCCTCCCTTGAGTCACCCATACATGAATTCAAAGGTAAGGATGTCCAGTCAGTCACTTCCCAGCAGCCACAGCTCTTCTTCCTCTCTTATTTCCTCAGCACTTCTTGCTTCGCTCCACCTGCTTCTTCAGTGACCCTCCCCAAGTCCCCTCCATCTGATTCCAAAGCTTGCCTCTATTTTGGATTCACACTTCTGTGATTTTTGAAGGGCACAGTGACAGAAAAAGCCTGTCCCACCAAAGTTGCACTTATTTAGTAATGGTCTAGGAGAAGTCTCTTTGGGGAAAGTGGCTGTGCTTATTTGTTACTTGAGGTCCTGCTCATGTTGATCTGTAATAATCACTGATGTCCTGCTTCCACTGCCAAGATTGGTCATCAGTTGTGGAGGAAGTCTTGCAGTTGTGTGTACCTGCAGGTAAGCTGCTGCCTTGTGGCTGCTAATTCAGTGTGAAGGGATGTTCCCGTTAGAGACATGATGTTGATCTATCTTTCCAAGGTATTGGAAATGGCCTGCCTGAGTCCACTGGCACGCACACTTACTCAGGCAGATCTTTCCATCATCATCCAGCATCATTGTCCACAATTGCTGTTTTGCTATTGAGATGTAAAACGTCTTATTCTTAGAAGAAAGAGTGGATTTGCAAATCAGAACAAAAGTAGGCTATTGTTTATACTTTGAGTGAAAGCCACAGGTAAATCAGTTTAACTAAGATAACAATAACATTTCGGGATACCTGCAAAAACTGGAGAAAAAAAATAGATGATTTATTATTTCTAATTACTAACATGTATATTGATTTTTTTTTTAAATATGTCAAAGTATTTTAAGTAGCTAGTAATTTCGTTTACTTGAGTAAGATTCTTCAAGATACCAAAATGAAAGTTTTAAAATAAATCACATCACCACTATGATTTGACACCAACTATGTGCAGGCGTGCAAAAAACACCATATATGTTAGTTCATTTTGGGATGAATGAACTACACGAGTCATCTGAGGCCTTTCCATTGTGAATCAAGGTAAACTACTAAAAATGCCTGAAGCTTGTTTTCATTAAAGATTTAGACAGCCCCCCAAACAACATCAAATGCCAGGATTATGAATCAAACATTCTAATGTCAGGAAATGGAGCAAGTACATCGGTCAACTGATGGCTGCCATTGCACATTTCCTTTTCCACAATACCTCTTCCCACTCACTATAAAAGACAGAATGTGGTCTCTACACGAGTTAAAAATGATGGAAGAGCCCATAGGGTCTATGCCACGGTTTTTCTGTGTTAGGAGGCATTTGATAAAAAGCAAGGGATTTGGGGAGGGGGGGGAGCGGCAGCAGTGCGCAGGGAGAGAAGAGTGACCTCAAGGCAAAGGCAGTGAAAAAGGATACTGGGTGATCTTCCTGCTAGTGCTACAAGGTTCCTAGATATTGCAAATCATTTAATCAAGCTTTCCCACAAAGTGACTGGTGACAGTCTTAGGTTATTTGTACCAGCCCCAAGAAGTACATGACACATTTTTCTGGTGTTTCAGGTTACCTGCCACTGGAAGGATTCCTGAGTTTTGTAAGGCAATATCCTGCTCTGGTTACAGATCCACCTGGTGCTTGTTGCCCATCTGAATTCTTTCTATGCCAAGTTCTTCCACTACCTTGTGCTAGTTTTCTCTCTTAGAGATTTCAATAATAAGAACAGCAAATGGTGAGGAAAATCCTTCTTTGGAATGGGGCTGCTGTCCTGGGCCATGAAAGAGCTCTGCTCAGAGATTCTTAATATGTAGGTGAATCACGAAGAAGGGAATGTATTCAGTAAAGAGTGTATCTTCAGAGAATTTAGCAGCCAAACTCCTTAATTTGCTGAATAAAAACAAAGATCTTTTTTCAGGTTCATGGGTGGGTTGGTTTTGTTTGTTCGTTTGTTTGTTAGTTTGTTATTTCCCCACAGAACATCTCAGACATAGTTATAGCATCTGAACTCATATCAATCACCAGTTGAGGTGCACAGAACTATTAGAAATCCCCAATGAAACAAATGGAGGACATTTTTCTTCCTTAATAGAGATGATGCTGTTTTTTTCTTTTCCTAATTTCACTCTTAAATACACTGGAAACAATCTTTTAAATTTTTCCAGGCCCCATCGGCCCACGGCAATTATGCATTAAGGAAATCTTCAGGTTCAATATTTTTTGTTTAGGTGTTATAATAAAGCATTTTATCAAAAGAGTAGATTATGGAATACTTCATAAATATCCAGAGCTCTTACTTTGGGTCATCGTAATTTGATATATATAAATTTGCTTTGAATTGCAGAGTATTTTTTTCTGGATCATTTTGTCAATCTATTTATTAATACCACCACAACCAACAGAACATAAGCAGGGCTTTTTTGAAGGGAGAGGAAATTAGTTGTTCAGACAGAATGATTTCTCATTCTCAGATAGCTCAGATATTCTCAGATACTATCTCAGACAGAATTCCACATTGGAGGAAAAAAGCTTGAAGAGGACACTAGCACAGGCTGAGGTTTGTTTACCTTTTTCAAGTAAAGATATGGAGGTAAATTTAAAATATATCCTATGTATATATGTCAGTTCAGCGCTGGGTGGGATTACTGATTGCTTGCAGAGGAATTTTACCTTGCTGTGTGAAGAAATCCTCATTTTTCTTATCTTTCTGAATTCTATAATCAGATAAAGGGCTTAGGATATATTGTGGGGATAGAAAGTCTAGATTATCACTGAAACTAATGCTGCCTCTACTGCAGACACCTCCTGCTGCTAGCTCTTTACTTCCTCAGTTGTCTGTTCTTGAACTATTAGTAGTTTCTTCAGTATTACAGTTAGACACAGTGAGATGCCAGAATTATTCAGCTGACTCACTGGTTTTCAATTTGCATTCAAAATTAAAATGGATTTTTTCTCCTTTTTTTTTTTTTTTTTTTTTTTTTTTTTTGGTCCTTATTTTTTTTTTTTTTAATA
>VYXH01006214.1:401724-419818 GCA_013397275.1 Burhinus bistriatus | reverse complement strand
TTTTTTTTTTTTTTTTTTTCATTTTCTCTGGGACCATATATTTTCATTTGTAAATATTTGTGTAATGCTTAACAAGTAGAAATAAGTCCAAGTGTACTTGTGATTTTCCAGCATAATTGAGTTAGTTAGGGATATACTTTCTATTTTTCAACTGACACTGCAGACAAAGTTGTATGTACACGTCTGGTTTTTACCGATATAATTTATGCCAGTCATAGGAGCCTCTAGCTTGTACAGACCTCCAGTGTATATGCTAGATGGGTAAAAGCATACTATAATAGCACCACTGTTTAAAAGATTGATTGATTTAAATATACCAATATATTTAGAAGCAAAAATGTCTTCTGGCATAGGCAAGGTTTAAGTCTCTGGTTTTGACATTTGTGATCTCATCGACATTAGTGAAACTACCAGTGTATATAAAAAGATGTGTTTGTAGGATGGAAGCCCAAGTGGAAATGGTTGTTACTTGTGCATAAACACGGTTTAAAATTTCCTTGTTATTGTTGTCTGCCTGATATTAGAGACATGATTTTTTTTCACTTCTTTGGCATTCTTGTCATGTTTCAATAGAAGTCATGAAACACAAAGAAATGGGCCGAATTCACTTCTGTAGAAACTGCCCTAGAGGGTGTTTCCAGGGAATGTGGCCCTTTAAGTTTTCACATTATTAGAGTTTCTTTCAACTTCTTTACTTTAATATTTGTGGTTTCAGAGGCTTGAAAATTTTTGCCTTTATTTTTAAGGATACATTGTCCAAATGATGTAAGGGAGAATAGCTTGAACTTGGAGTTTGCTGTATCCAGTAACAACAGCATACTTTCATATTGAAGACTGGGATCAGACAGTAGTTATTCTCCTTTTAAATGTGAAAATTTAAGAGGGTTTGGAGTTGTTTGTTATTTACTTGCTGCGTAAAATCTACCCAGTTAAGTAAACAGACGTTTTGTCATGGTCTTCAAATGGGATTAAACTCTGTCAAAAACAGACAAAAAAATTTAAGAGGAATACTTTTGCTTGCTGCTTTGGAAAATGTTCGTAAATTCTGGGAAACAACAGTTAAAGTATGTTTGTGATGGATCCTTATAGCATTAATAGTAAGATTGGCATCCCATTATGATTTTACTATCATTTAATTAAAAATTTTGTAATTATGAATTAGATTTTTTTTGTCATAAATAACCATCACAAAAGACTAAAGGTGATTAGTAAATGTCTTTGTAGATTTTTTCATTATCCACACCAGAATAAATTCCTTTGCAGATAAAAGCGTGCCTGGTTTTCACAAAAGATCATAAATTATCCAGTGACCTTAGCTGTGTGCAGCAGCATTCTTCGAACTTTCAAGTAAATTATGTTTGAAAAACTATTGAGGCTGTATTATCTGTTTACCTTTGATATGATATAATCTTAGTTAGTGTTTAAGCTGTTGCAAATAAAATCAAGATGCAAATAAACACATTGCAAAATTGCAAAAAAGCAATTGTTGGTAAGGAAATTTTAAGTAGTGTAATCAAGCGTAATCAAATCCTAATCAAACAATGTAAGTCAATGCAATAGCCAGCATATACATAAGCTCATTTCCAACAGGAAAGCATCAACTCCTTCACAATGACCTTACTGTCATATAAACTTGTACTGAAAATTTCTCCCTGCTTTAACTTAACTTAAATGCTAACATAAATGTTGAAACAGTGTGACTTTGATGAATGAAAACGCTTCTGAATATTTTGTTTTGCAAAAAAGGATTTCTGCTTCCTATTTCTTTTATTTAAGTGTTGATAGAAAAACAGATTACTGTGTTTGGGGGTTTTCTTAGAACTGCTGTGGAACATCACTAAATGTCACTTCTTTGGAGCAGTCCTATCTATTCTATCTTCTGCTGTTTCAAAAGAAAAGAACCTGATAGGTTTGGAGGGTTTTTTTTACCCTAAGTTATTCCTTTGATTAGAAGGCTTACAAGAGCTTATTTATAAGACCAATTGGCAGTATTCTAGTTTTGTTAAACAATGTAAGGAGTAAGTTGTAATTTATTCTAGTGCCACAAAGGATTCTATCACATAATGAATGAAGATTAAAAGAACAAAATCTGTTTTAGTTAGTCTAATGAAAGAAAAAAAACCCAAACAACTCACTACCTTGTAGTCTGGTAAATCACCACTTTGATTAGAATGATTTGTCTCTTTAGGTAGTGCAAACTACGATTGATTTATTTTTGGCCATTTGCTAAGACAAGCTGATGTAGCACTCAATTGCAGGTAGGAAGAGCTTTCCTCTCTCCCTCACTGCTAGTGGTGAAACTGTACCAACAAATTATAAACCATTTTAGGGGACTTTTAGTGGGAAAAGATATGGATGCAACTAATGAGCCAACAGTAGAAAAGAAATAAATCATGATTGGTGATTTAGAGATACAACATTCGCCAGCTACACAATAAGAACTGGTGATTCTTCTTCAGCCTGTCTTTTTCAGGAATCTTTCTCTGAATATAAAGAGAGTGCACCTTGTGGAACAGGATCTAATGTCTTCAAAATATGCATAGTTCTAAAACTATATTATGATACAAATGAAGGATAAAGTTGGGTTATGATACAACAAAACAAAGAAAATTCTATCCTGAAGAAGTCAAGAAGAACTAGGTGAAGACTATTTATAAGATCTTAAAGTCAATGCTTACTAACACCATGCCTATTCTCAGTCACATACCTGTCTCTTTTATTATTGAACCCTTCCCCAGAAACTTCTTTGATTTTTGCCAAAGAAAGAAAAAATATTATCTATTTAATGAAAAGAATAGCACCAGACAAATCTTTCTAGTATAAATCTAGGAAGGGACACTATATTTTTATTACCAACCATCAGAGGTGTGAACCAGGGTATGTAAGTCAAGCGTCTGTATTCAGTTCTTGTAAAATAAATGTTGTATATCCTCTTTGAGGCCAGTAGAGGAAGAGACATTGAAGGTCTTCAGACAGTGATCCTGTCTAGCTAACTTAGACACTGTACAGTATGAGAAACCAGTGCCAGAAATTTCAGTCCTCTGGCAATCTCACCTCTATACTGAATGAAGGCCCAAAACATCAGGATCGGATCTTTTACAAAATAAGGCAGTGGCATCACTCACCCACCTTTCCCTTAATAGTAGTTGGAGCACTGACCTAAGAAATCACAGAGGGACAGAGTCAGAGTCTTTTTCAGCCCAATAAGTTTTGAATCGACATCAGAAAAGAAAGCGCTATTCACTAGTTTAGGTCTGTACCCACTGGAATAGAAAGGCATTTTTAAGACTTTCAGTGGGTCCAGAAACCTTACATCTCCCACGGATCATTCCTCCGGTCACTGAATACAAGCAAGGGTCATAGGATCAAGATACTCTTTGGATATTTGCATCCAGAACAAACACAGATGAGATGCATAGCATCCTAAAGCATTTTCAGAGCAAATCTCCCAGTCATCCCCGTTTACCATGATTTACTTTACCTTGCAGGCCAGTCTGAGAGCTTACAAGCTAAATTCTTTTTGGTTGAAACTCAGCTGGAAGATGTGTTCCATGATTGCATCTAGTGTGGTCCAGTTATGAGTGGATGTTCAGTGTGTTGAGCTAGGATATATATATCTAGCCTGGAGTAAACACCTGAAATCCGTATATGGTTAATACTGGGTTCTCGGCACCAACCATCTTACTCTGCAACCTTGATCCCTTGAGTCTTACTGACTTTTCTATACAGATACAGCCTCTATGTGCTCCCAAGGACCCTGCCTTAGCTGAATTAAACTACCTCTCTCCTTTATCAGGGAGTTTGAACTTTCAGTCTTGGCAAAATTCCCCTATGTACAAATCTTCTTGCCACGAAACATAAAAAAGGGAATTTGGAATGCTCTGCATTCATTATTTTCTAACAAATATATATTTCCTCCTCATTTCAAAATATTTTATGTAGCAGTCACAAGTCTGAAAATGGCAAAATTTCTGTAGCCTGTTTTATGAACACTCTTGTACTACATGTTGTATTTCTATCACGTAAGTTGAGAATGCTGTTAAGAATGCTCCAAACTGAATAAAAATTTAGTAAAATAATTTCTTATGAATACTGCTATTGGGACTTCACTGGTGACAGTTTTTAATCCAGAGAAACCTTATCTGAGATTTATTGATAGCCAGTAAGCGTTAAGAGAAATAAACTCCTAACTGCAACTGCAGTATCTTGGTTTTGTTAAGTCAAGAAAGCAATGTCAGCAGTGCAGCAATAAAATTATAAACATGCATCTTGAGGTCTGCCTTCCATTCGTTAAAATAAAAAGCATTTCCAAGCAGCCAAATCAAAACACTTGCAATCTTTTTAAAATATTAATTTAAAAGATTAGAGCCTAGCTTTGATGTGCCATATTATATTGATGGATTACAGGGGATAAAAAAGCCAGTGAAATGACATCTAAGATGCAGGTTTGAAGCGCTGTGCTTTAGCAAGTTGCTTGTAAGCCAAGATTTTTTTTTCCCCTTTATTCCTTATTTTTTTGCTTAAATTGACAGCTACCAGATGAAATCCGTGGCCTGACCCATGTTATATCCACCCCTCACTGGAATACATGTCTGTTATTGCTGAGCAATGAGTGTGTTGTATTTTATTATGCAGCTTTTTTGTATTGCTGTGGAATACATTTTCTCAAAATTCTTTGAGGCTTTATGCTGTATTATTTCATAAAACCTATAAAAGCAGGTAAAAGGAAACATGCCGGCTTCAGGCAGCCTTAGAATTCACTGTACTTTGCTCCTTTGCTTTCAAGTTCTTGATTTCACATGTAGTCTTGATTGGAAATCGATCCTTGCAATGGTGAGAAAAAGAAAATCCTGATTTTTATTTGCACTGCAGCTCTTTTGCAGCTGCCACAGTATGAAGCTACTGCAAGACTGCATGAACTGCATTCCAAGGCTGCTGCCTCTTAGCAGATTGATACAGTGAAGCTCTACTGTAAATGCAAATGGAATTCAAATTAGTAATTTTTTGTGGTCCTGTATTGTCCCAAAGAGGTTTTGAGTCTGCTAGCTTATCTAGATAAGTTTGATCAGTAGGGCTAATAGAATATATTGCTTCTCGCTACCAAGCTTGCTTTGTTTAAGTGTTATATGGCATTCCAGGCAGCCTGCTTGTCCTTAAGCAGTGGAGTGGTTCCTGCGTGCTGGAAACATAGTTCAGTGAAATTGAAGAGCTCAGCAGTGTAGAGAAAAAGTAAGAAGGAATAAAATTCAGTGTATTTCATCAGAATGTAGTCAATAGTTAAACAGGAATGTTTCATAGAAATGGTCCAATTTGGCCAAAATATCAAGAGCAAATTATACTGGCAAATTGCCAACACAACCTCTTAGCTGCAGGAAATCTGGGCTTTCTGAGGCTGCAGCCTTTCAGGAGCTGACCTTGTAACCGGGAACTTTTATGCAAGCTGCTCCAGGGCTTTAGCGTCCAATAAATGTGTCCCTTTTAACTGAGCATTTCAGTATTTGAATTTTGTTGTTGTTGTTCTTAATCAGACTGAAATTAGATTTTGGAATATTAAATTCCCTCATGAAATGGAGTGACCTTCTTCTGTATAGACAAGATGGGGAATAATCTTGTGATACAAGGGAAACGGTAATTTACAGCAGCTGTTAGACTTTTCAAAGATGTCTCCTTTTATTGCTGGCTTATTTATGCAGGCGCTGATGGGGTTCCCCATCAAAGGTGCACATTTAAGTAGTTAGGCTGCTGACAACCAAGTCTGTATTTCACAAAATATTATACCTGTGGCGTATAAGCAGCCAAATCATGGCTTTCAGGTGCCTTTACCACACTTTTCTTAGATGACTGTATTGTCCATAATGTTCACAGTATCTGCAAGTAAACATGATAAAATTCAAGTCAGGTTTTATTCTTCTGCGGCTTAGTGAAGCTAGGAATAGTGGCAGAGGCACTAGAGCTGGCTGTTGTGAGGATTACAGAGTCCCAGCTATATCCATTTACACTCAGTTCACGTTTGGGTGGCTGATGCTACAAAAGAGGCCCAGAATGCTTGTTTTTTTCAAATGAAAAGGAGATCCTGCAGAATTTGCACTCGACTAAGAAAGAGGCTGCACTAAAGGTGCATGCAGGTGAGCGGATAATTCATGCCAAATCCTGATACCATTTTGTGTCATCATTTTGTTTACATGTTCGGATACTGTATCATAGCACAAACAATATGAACTGTAAGAATTTCAGCGGTCCCCAAGACTTACAGGCGTGTTTGAGTATCAGCATATGTATGTAACACATCTGCTAGTGAACCAAAAGGGGAAAGAAGATGCAGGAGAGACTATAGGTAATCTATTAATTACCACTGATTATAACTGTAAATGGATGATGTAACAAAGGCAGTGAGAAAGCCTGGCAAATGTCTTTTATACCCAAACCAAGAGACCATTGAAACTACTATCTTGTTCATGCTGAATTTTCTATCGTCTTTGTCAGAGAGAAATCAGGGGTGATTCTGTACATTTATGCGGTACCTCTGTCCCGGAAAATGGAAAGTGAGTTTTCTGTATTGACTTCCTAGCCTTTTCTGAGGAAAAGAAAAACAAATAGCAAGGTTGACTTCATAGGCTCTACTGCTTGGCAAAGTTAGAGGAAATATGTGTACTTTTGAACATTTTAACAATGTGTGCAAATTTCCCATGTTTTTCAGAAAAATACTGCTAGTTTTACCATTTATGGCATATATGAATTTAAGACCATGCAATGGTATGTGCAGAACGCCAGTGCAGTCTCATAGGTCTTGTTCTAGATGATTCATCTTTTCCAGCTGTTGGTTAAAATAAGCAGATTCATGTGTTAACAGAAAACAAGAAACAATAAACTCCAAGGAAATAGGTTCAATTTGCATAGCACAATGAAATATGGTGTTGCTTTGAAAGGCATAAATTTTCCAGTTCAGGAGTATTTATATCTATATTGTATTTCCAACGTGTTTATTTAATGCACTTGTTTTCTTGTTACATTGCATTCTGGAAATTTTAAGGAACAGAGAAAGGTACGGCTCTTATGTAAATAGAGAACTGAAGAGGAACATAGTAGCAGCCATGGCCTGTCATGCAGGAATGTGTACCATCGTGGATAGTAAAAGTAGCAGGGCAAGGAAATATAAACCTTATAATTCCTTCCATCCCTGGCATGTCTGTGCCCAAGGAATATATTTGAGAGAAGCGTATTTTGCTGTGTGTTCAAATACATATACAGAACATAATTCATCCTTCTATCAATGTAATGTAGATTAAGAGATTTAGTGGCACTTGGAAGGTTAGTATTGATAGAAGTATGGTATAACATTGTATGATATGGGAACTGTAGTGGGAAATGTGTCTGGGACAGAAAGATGAAGCTGGGACAGGAGAAGATAAACTGTGGATAAACTAATAATCTAAGGGAGAGGAGCAGAATAGGAGTGGGGTGATTATACAAGTAGTACATCAGCCTGAACCTCTCATCCTGTTGTGTTTTTTCCCCCCTAATTATGATAAATGAGTAGACAAAGAGCACATGATTAGGAAGTACCTGATCGTAGTTCTCACCTGCACTCATATGCTTGCATATTTTGTTCCTGAATATGATGGAAACATCCATGTCTGGGTAGATGGGATCAGGAAGGGTCTTCTGCATACCCTTCTCTGTATCCAGTTAAGCATCTTGGATTATTTCTAGGTTGTTTCATTTGCTGATATACGATTACAACACAAAATATGAGATTTAAGGTAGGAATCATAAGCAACTCACGGCATGAGATAGGTTTAGTTTGAGACTGTATTAACTACTCTAAGGTGATTAGCTTTGTGTCTGCTCAGCTTGCTTTTACTGAAGGTAGGATGTCTTCTAATTATCATGGGGAAACAGGGGAGTAGATTTGCATGGTGTTAGCCTACTCCATAATAGAGACACATGTAGTTTAATGTGCTGAAATCCTTGTACTTGTTTCCTGTGATAACTTTTTCAGGAAACAGTACCCAAAGAGCATTGTGGATTTTTTTTTTTTTTTTTTTTTTTTTTTTTTTTTTTTTTGAGGGAGGCATAATCTCAAAAAACAACCTGAAAGTTGTTCTGCTTAAATTACTGATAATGAATCCTTCCAAGTTAATCTAAAGTCTAGTAGCTCCACTTATAAATTTGGGATTTTTGCCCTTATGAGAAATTAAAACCCTAGCAAAATATATCATCTGCAAAATTTTCTTACCCCTCCCAATCAGACTGCTAGCTTTCTGAAAATACGCTGAAGTAATAGGGGGATCTAGAGAGTAATGAGCCACTCCCATAAAAAGAGAGAAGCTTTAAATCTAAGCACAGAGACATACCAGACTAAATTCTGGACATCTAATTTTTCAGTATTGTGGGCTTAATTAACATTTCTGCCTCGATTTCCCTATTAAAAAATGAGAAGCAATAAAATGCTTACCTTTATAGTCATAGGGATGCTCTGTTGGTAATTAGATGCTGTCAGACAGAATTGCTGTAAATTACAGTAATTACTGTTCATTAATTAATTCTGACAGTTTTATGTTTTATTGTAATGCACTGTCATAGTGCTATAGTGTTTAAATTGGATGCCTTTAAAATGAACATTCGCATTAAAAAGGAGTGAAAGAGAACCTTTTATTGAAATTAAAAAAGTTCCAAAGAAATATTTTATTATGATCTAATTTTGGCTACAGGATTCTGAAGCTGAAAAGTACTACATACTGGTAATTGCATGTATTATTATAATTAAAAATGATAGAAAAAATATGCAAGAGACATTCAGTATTTAAATTGAACTGCTTATTTTAGAGCAGAATTCAGCACTTAATTGTAGCATTCTCTGTTGAACCAGGTGTATTTCCAGAGAATGTTTCATGCCAAAGAAAATTAAGGCAGGAAAGTTGACATTTCCCTCGGGAGCAGAACACTAAATACTAAATCTGTATCTTCCACTCACTGGAAGTGAGGCTTCCTTTGGCTCATATAGCACTGAAATACTGTTCATGTTGGTTTATTGTACTAGTAGTAGTGTAATTTACACTATTGCTATGTAGTGATGATAATTCCACTATTGCTATGTAATAACATAATAATTTCAGAGAAATTATGTTATGATTTTACCAATGTTACTGATCTGTAAACATGCAGAGAAAAGAACCTGCTGTTTCCACTCCTAGGCTAAGGCATGGTTGGCAGAATATATCCATTTCAAACATGCTAGGTAGAAAAGGTCTGTGGAAGTGAAAATGAAATAAGGTTGTAAATTAACAGGGTAGTAGATGTGTGCTTTTCCTAATGAACAAAGCAAACAATGTAGCAAGTTCTACAATAGGTAAAAAAGAGTTGTACTCATCCTCTGTCCATGGAATCTGTGGTATAATTTAAATGAGATTAGAAAGCAGAAAATAAAATTATGACCACCCTACACAAATACAACCTCTGCCTGCCCAGGAGTTCTGTGACCCATCGAGTGAGACGGAACGTATGCCACGCCAGTCGGTGCCAATGTACAAACTGCATGCAGATTATTAGGTTTCTCTAGAAAATCCGTGTCTGGGTATCTGCAATACTAATAAAAAGAAGCACCTGTTCCAGACTCCAAACACGATCTGCATTAAAAACTAGCAGGCTGAAATAGCCACTTAAGCAAATAGTCAGCCAAAGTCAATATTCATAAGCACCACACTTCTCTCCACAATATAGATCTCCTAACCAGTGATGTTTTCTAGAGCAGCATGCAAAAATAAATGTTTCTTGTTGTATGAACTAAAGGTTGGAAGGTACAAGGGCGCATGTTTATAACTATCAATAGAACTGTTTGATGTTTATTTTATAGTATGTGTTCACATACATTGTGTATGTTGTTAAAAAGAGTACTGCTGGTTAGAAGGGAGCAGTGCTGATCTCTGCCTTGCTCTGGGGCAATAGGCAGATTTTGTGGAAACTGAAGAATCACAGAATCACAGAATGGTTGAGATTGGAAGTAACCTCTGGAGGTGTCTGGTCCAACCCCACTGCGCAAGCAGGGCCATCTAAAGCAGGTTGTCCAGGACCGTGTCCAGGCAGCTTTTGAATATCTCCAAGGACATCTCCACAACCTCCTTGCGCAACCTGTGTCAGTTCTCAGTAACCACCACAGTAAAAAAGTGTTTCCTGATGTTCAGACAGAACCTCGTGTGTGTCAGTTTATGCCCATTTCCTCTCGTCCTGTCATTGGGCATAAACTGAGAAGAGCCTGGCTCCATCCTCTTTGCGCCAGTCCTTCAGGTGTTCATCTACATTGATGAGATCACCCTGAGCCTTCTCTTCTGCAAGATGGACAGTTCCAACTGTCTCAGCCTTTCCTCATATGAGATATGCTTCAGTCCCTACATCATCGTAGTTCCCTTTGCTGGACTCTCACCAGTATGGCCGTGTCTTGTACTAGGGAGCCCAGAACTGGACACAGTACTCTGGGTGTGGCCTCACCAGTGCTAAGTAGAGGGAAACGATCATGTCCCTCAACCTGCTGGCAACACTTCTCCTGATGCAGCCCAGATTAGCCCTTTTGGCTGCAAGGACACATTGCTGGCTTGTGGTCAGATTGTTGTCTACCAGGACCCCTAGGCCATCTTCTGCCCAGCTGCTCTCCAGCTGGTTGGCCCCCAGCATGTACTGGTGGATGGGGTTGTTCCTCCCCAGGTGCAGGACTTTCCACTTCCCTTTGTTGAGCTTCATGAGGTTCCTATCAGCCCATTTCTCCAGCCTGTCAGAGTGAAAACTCACTAAAGTTACTGCCCTGAAAAGGAGAGCTGGAAGAATGGTCTGTTCACTCAAAGAACAGTGAGCAGGAATAGATTTATTTACAAGCATCTCAAGTTTCACCCAGCAGTTCAGACTTTTCTGTGTTTTAAGAGTTATTTTCTTCTGGGGTTTTTATTATTCTAGTAAAACATACCTTAAGGGAATGAAAGCCAAGTATCATTTGATGTGCTGACTTCAAGAAGACAAGGGAGACGAAGGTAATTCTGCTTCAAGAGTCTCGTTGGTTTGGGTCCCATAGAGCAGAAAGTTCCCATAAAAAGCAATGTATTGACACTCAGATTTCTTTAAACTGGAAGGAATTTAGGTTAAACCTCTCTGTTGATACTAGCTGTGGTATCATTTCAAGTGGGTGGAACGTAGCACATTTGGAGCTTCTTTGGATCAAAGCTCCCTTTAAGTTAAAACCAAGGTGGAAGCTGTGCAGGTCGTGAAATCCTGGAGCCATGCTGTGACTGTACAACACCGTTACCCAAGCCAAATGGCACTTTTTGCTCTGATTTACTTTCTAAATTGATCAAAAGTTAAAGCATTGATTTGAGTGGAGGTAACTGAGGCTATGTGGATATGAAGTTCTAGTAAAAACAAATGGTAAAATGCATTCTAGAATATTACTTGACTGTTCAGTCCTTTAAAAGGAGCTGTGAATGGAGTAAAACTGCTGAACTGCCAGTATAATTCATAACTGGTAAACAGACTTCAACAGTCAATGGGGAAAGAATCCTGATCACAACTTAGCTGCCTCAAATGTAGAAGCACATTCTCTGTTTTATCTAAATGGGCATCAGTATTTCATCAATTTTCCAGTCTCTCAGTGATGCAGGAGGTCAATGATATTTTTATGTATTCCAAATTATTAGCACTATTTTAAAGTTTTTACTCATTTTTTTAAACAAAATAAACTATGTATTGGAAAGTAGATTTTTCTCCACGGGAACTTGAGTTTTGGCCTTTTTTCTTTGTTTTCTTGTTAGTGTTTTGTTTTCTAAACCGGTATGAGCTTGCTTTGCTAAAGATTATGTATCTCTTCTTAAACAACTTCCCCAGAGCTTTGTTTTGATGTCAGATGATGAGACAAATTATTACTTCACTAGTGTTAAAAAAGAATGTGTTGCCTAATTTGAAAGTAAAATTATATTGAACAATAATAAAATCAAATCCTTTTGGTAATCTGAGATTTTCTCAAAGGTTTATTTTCAGAGTCTGCTTGAGAAAAATTGCTCTGACTGATCTGTTTGAGTCTGTGCAAAACAAAATTATTTTTGTTTATAGAATCTTCTATTTAAAGGCACCTGTTAAGTGAGATGGAAGGCATTTTTATGTGTTTGTGTTTGCCGTTGTTGCTTTGAATTATATTGCTTGCATGTGTCACAGCAATGAATGACAGATAAAATAGTTTCCTTTGTGGGTATGTAAACAACGGTATTTGGCTACTTAATATTATCAAGCAGCCTTTACTTTGATTTCATCTTACTTTTTTCCTTAACAAATTAGACTTTCACCATAAATGCTATCTCAACTACTGAATAAACTCAATGTTTTTCTTGTAGTTTACTAATGGTTCTAATTATAACAGCCCTTTACATTCAAAAACTTTTTTGTATCTACAGTTACAGAAAAAGTTAAACCCATATTAGATGAAGATGACAACAGTGAAATACTTTGTTACAACACCAGCTGGAGTTGTTTATTTTTGAAATGGTAGTAGCAAATAACTTCTTTCGTATAGTTTTAGAATATCCAGGTAGAAGACACTCTTCTCTGGCTACCATTATGGTGTTTAGCAAGTCTAAGAATTATGGAAGAAGACCAGGGACAGGTAGAAAGAATTCATGGGAGTGGAGGTTGAGCTTGGTAATTTTTGCCTGATAATCTAATGGCAGCTTGGGGCAAACAATGGAATGTCTGGTACACGTTTAGGTAAGTAATTCCAATAGGCAAAAAAGTAATTCCAAGTGATGCAATGCGTATATCTTTAATATGTCAAAAGTCCACTCTTGTCAGTGATTATTCTGAGGGGGTTCTCTTAATCAGTCCTGCTGAAATTATTCCATCTTCTTTAAATTACTAAATATTCATTGCACTGGAAAGAAACACGTGAAAGTGGTTCTGAAAAGGTGTGCGGTAGCATATTTGCTTCAATCCATATATCAAAAATAAACTAAAATAATTAGTTGAGTTCAATCTGCAGATCTTTTGGGCTAGTTTAAATTGCTGTTCTTCAGCTAGTATACTGCTGCTCCCCACCTATTTTTTTCCAAAATCTATTACATGTTTATATAATAAAGGTTCTAGTGTTGATATAATGTACTTCCTCTATAGAAATAAAAAATGGAGACAAACAATAAAAATGTGAAATTAAAAATAATCATGCCATGTAATAAGTGAAAAAAGTGCTTAATCTGTAGATCCTGGTAAGTAAATGTAAATGGAGGATCCCATCAAACAGCAGTATTTTTGATGGAAAACTATCTTTTAATCTGTGGTGCCTAATATCCTTTGTTCTTAACTTGGAAGAAAATGTAGTCCCTCATGGTGTTTGTGGATGATTCATAAACTAAAAGGAGGCAAAAAAATCCTCAATGGCTACAGTACTAATGGCTTCACCCATCCTGCTGTTCTAGATAACTTCTTCATGTGAGCCCTGTGATGGGACTACATGCTAAAGTACCTATTTACGTTCCTACTGCAAGCCCTTAAGATGATCCCAGTCACTGCATACTGCAAAGGAGAGCTTTCAAGAGTGACAGATACCTCAGGATGCCATTGCTGCAATTTCAACCCAGCCTTTCCAGAACTTCCCACTCCACTAGCTCCCCTGCCTGCTTCAAGCTCTCCCTGTCAAGCCTCTGTGAATACCTGATTTGTGCTATTTTTTACCAGTGCCTGCAGGCAGACCTAGATGGGTAGGACCAGGCAGCACGGGGCAGTGGGTCCACAGGGCATCCAGCGTATGGACCAAATAAGGATCATTTCTGTTAGCTTTTCTCTACTGTGTGTTGTATCATCATTGGTCAGTGCTGCTGGTTTTCAAAAGTTGGATTGCAGGTCCAGCTGGCTTCTGGTTGCTGGCACCAGGAGCCAAGGTTGAACAGGCACCATGTGCATCTGTTTTCTGTAGCTGCTAAGGAACAAGATGATGCCATGGGAAATAGCGAACATACTGTGATGACCTTGTTATGCATGCTGACATGGGTGGTTGCTAGACAGATTTGAGTTGCCTGGGAAACCCCCATTTCAGCTCTCAACCTACAATGTCAGGGAAAAAGCCCAAGTAAAGACTAGCATTTATAGAAGCTAAGCTAAGCATTTGTAGAAGCTAAGTGCTGGAAGGTGTGAGGTTGCTCTATTCTTAGTGATCATTATGGGCACTTCTTATAGCTGGGGCTCTATTTGTGGTCGCACGTGTAGTGCTTTTCCTGTGCAGTCTCATGTGGTGTGCCATGCAGTATGGGGCTCTCACAAGTAAGATTTTTACTACATCCTGTCTGTGAAAAGATAAACCATAGGTGAAGTCATGAGGACACGGAAGAACTATACGACAATGTGGTTGTGTGGGATCTGCTGCATTGCACTGGAGGATTATGACTCCATGGACTCAAGGAGCTCTCAGCAGTCACTTCTGAGCATGGGGTGATCCAGAAACTATGCAGCGAAGATTGCTGTAAAGGCTACCCAGATCAACTTCCTCCAAAATGTTTCAAAGGTCAAGGCTGGGAATGATAAGGAAATTTATCCACAAACGCTGTGGGGCATTGTCAGAAGGTAGAATGTATGTAGCCATGTGAACTCTATCTTTTAATATATTGTGGTGGGTTGACCCTGGCCAGTAACTTCAGCATCCACCAGCTGCTTGCCCACTGACTCCCGCCCCCAGCCCCTGCAACAGGATAGGGGAGAGAGGAGAGAAGAGCAAAAGCAAGAAAACCTTGTGGGTCAGGATAAAGACAGTTTATTAAGTGAAGGAAAGAGCGGGAGGGAGCAATGCAAAGGCAGTCACTCACCACCTTCCAACAAGCAGGCCGATGCCCAGCCAGCATGTCTACCTTTGAAAAACTACCCCCTGTTTTTTATTGCTGAGCATGATGTTATATGGCATGCAATATCCCTTTGGTCAGGCTGGATCAGCTGTCCTGGCTGTGTCCTCTCCCAGCCTCTTCCCCATCCCCAGCCTACTCACTGCGAGAGGTAGAGTGAAAAACAGAGGAAGCCTTGATGCTGTGCAAGCGCTGCTCAGCAATAGCTAAGGCACTGGTGTGTCACCAGCACTGTTGTAGTAACAAATCTAAAGCACAGCACCATGCCAGCTGCTATGAAGGAAATTAGCTCCAGCCCAGCCGAATCCAGTACGTGTGCTGAAATGAAAGATCTGGAAGATGGACAGTGCTCATAAAAGTGAACATCTTACAGACAACAGCCTGAAAAAGCTAATGCAGCCTTGGGTGAATATCGGAAAACCTGTTGTTGCACATCTGGGACATGGGGCAGATTTTAACAGCCTACTATGTCCAGTTCTGATGTGCACAATTCAAGAAAGATATTGAAAAATTGGAGACAGTTCAGAGAACAGTCTTGGTGATGATGAAAGAAACATGCTTTGCTGTATGAGGCTCCAGGATTCAGTTTGTACTAATCAAGACATTGATTAAGAGTTAAGAGAAGTAGAAATTTCCTGAGGCCTCTTCCAGCCCTAACTCTGCAATAGAGTTAAAGGAACTAATGTTGTGACTTTGACTTTAAAAAATGCAGAACAAGCATAAGATTTTTCTAACAGCAGTTGCAATTATCCTTTGGGACGAGTCACCAAAGTTGTGGTTTGAACATTTTAAACTCAGGATTTTCTGTTTATTTTCCAAAACAGTCCTCTAGTTCTATTACAGTTACTGCTGCCTGTGATGGGTAGAGTGATGAATGCAGGGAATTCCTATGGGTAACATTGTACAGGAGGTCAGAATACAGAATTGCAATGGATCTTGCTGGTCTTACAGTCTGTCATCTATAAAATAAATTAACAGCTCCTGTATTTTCCAGTTTCCTGTTTCTTTCCTCAACTTGTCTTATTTTTATATTTCCATATATGAAAGGGTTTTTTTTCTTTTTTTCTTTCTTAACCTAGTTAAGTTCACATTTTAATAATTGTGATTATTTACACAGTTTTGCATGCAATTGACTTCTGCTTTTATTTGCTGTATTAGGATCAACTGTTGCAGTTCAGACATGAATTGCAAGCTTGCATTTTCTCTCAAGTAACACAGATTTTGAATTTTCTAGTTTCTGAGAATAACTATGATTTTGTTAATTATAAGATATGTTCATGTGTATGTATAAACATAAAATCTTAGTGAATGGAAAATCTGAATGCTTAATAAACACAAGCAGTTCTGGATTTAGCACAGATGTAAGTGGATGTCTTTTGTTCAGTGGAATTATTCTGGTTTATACCAGTTGAAAAAAAGGCACAAATACTCTTTATATTGGTAATAATAGCCATTAAGTCACATCTTGCTCTAGCAGCTTGCTAAAAGAAATCACAAGGGATCTAAAAGCAGAGATCTTAAAAATGTTGTGGGAAGTTTGGAATTATACTTCAGTGATTCTTACTGTGGGATAGTCATTGAGAATTGCATTTCTGCTAAGCTTTTGATGTTAAATCAGACTCAGTAAAAATATGAAGAGATTTTCCCTAACCAGGGCTTATTTTTATCCACTGTTATATTCAGACATTTCTCTTTACATTATCTTAAAAATCATGTTTCATAAATCCTTCTTCAAGATTATTTCCGTCCCACTGTTTTAACTAGGCAGTTTTATAATGACAAATTACTTATTTAGTAGACTGAGTTAAGGCCATAGCTAGTTTTACTATCTTTGACTGAAACATGAATCCTGGAGTGCTTGAAAAAGTCTTCCACTGTTATGTATCTTTGGCAGCATACTTCACTGCAAGACAAACAGGCAGACTTGTCTTCCAGTGCCTACATCACCTTACCTTATGTATGTCGTATTTACATTTTACACCCTGTCTTAAAGAAACTGAGTGATATAGCCAGTATAGTCAGAGTATCTAGAGGAGGTTCTCAGTTCCAGGCCCCGGCTTCACAAGCAGCTGTGAAAGCACGAGCTCCTCATGTTCACAAAAGAGGAAGGAAGGGGTGCAGGCTTTGGAGATGTTCTAAATGCCAAAACTGCTGTCTTGTCGTTCGTCTAATGTGTGTGGTCCGTATGAAGCTATTGAGAAAAGGTAGAGGCTATACATTTTCTAGGATAAATATACTACACATGTACTTGCATGCATGAATATTTGTCATGATCTACGCATGAACTACATGTAAAATCTATTAAATTACAGGATTAAAAGTAAAAGAACATACTAAAGGGTATGAGTGTGTTCCCAGAGAGTCTGCCGAGGAGACACAATTGCTCCTTTTACAGGGTTCTTTTTTTAACAGAATCAAAAAAAAATAAATAGAGTTCCTGAAGGGAACTGTTAAATAATGTGGTAGACCACTAGCACCCCAAGTGGGGTAAGATACTGAAGTAACCCAGTACGAAGCTGGATGTTAAGATCCAGAATTTTTTTTAGTATTATTTCTCATGTTCTCAGTGTTAGCACTTTGCTTTATTAGAATACATGTGGTTTTGTCTTTAAAATTGTCCAGCATTAAGAGTGGGTGCCAGAGAGCCTGATGAGAGTGGTCATGCTCTCAATGAATCCAAACAGAATAGTCTGTGCAGACAGAGCTTTCAGATGCCTGAAACCTGGGGTGTATTTAGGAATTTCAGGAGAAGAATGTGATTTCTTTCAAAATTTGAGAGTAATTTTGAGAGCTGCTATGGTTGAGAGGATAGATGTTTGAAGAAGTGTCTTGAGGTTAATATAATTAAACATGTATTTATTTACAAGAGTGGGCAGGAATGAGAGTGCATTCAGCAGCCTCATTTGGCGTGTGGCTGGACTAAGGAAAGCAGTCAAGGGCCTAACTTAGACTGAAATAAATTTTCCAAAGAACTAAGGACAAGACTCAGCACCTTCCACTCTAAGTACAGGATTTGTTTCATTGACTGGCTTTCCCTAAGTTATATGTATGTGTATTAAGAAAACCAAAAACAAAACATTGAACAAAACATTCACCACGTATACTTTTTTGCCCTGGGGAGTGAGAGGGCACGTGATGAATGAGAGTCACGTTGCTCATACCCTACCAAAAGGCACTGGGGTCCAGCACTGCTGAGTGCTGGGTAAGAAGCTGAATGGAACAGAATAGTGTATTAGCAA
>VYXH01006214.1:326065-392868 GCA_013397275.1 Burhinus bistriatus | reverse complement strand
TTTTTTTTAATTTTATTTTTCTCTTACTGAGCATGTGCAAAGTTCATTAAACATACCTAGTAAACCTGGGTACATGAGCGCTCCACAGCTGGAGTCCCAAGGAGGATCTTGATACTTCGCCATCATTTTAGCATGTGTTTCATGAGTACAGAATCAGATATTGTGCAGTCACATGTGAAGCTGCAGATAGGGTGACGTGTCCAGGAATCCTTTGTCACCCATACCCAGGGGTATCTACACTCTAAGGCTCAGTCTGTTTTCAGACACTTGTTGAAAGGTTGATTTATAACGTTCCTGCCATCCTTCCTGCACTGCCTTTTAGTACCAGCCTCGTAATCTTTTATTCCCGGCTTCTTTCCATGGCACTAATCACTCTCTACCATGTAACCTAGAAATTTTATTCGTACTTTGTCTTCCTCCTTTAAATTGCTGCTTTGCTCTCTACTCAGTGGTTACTTTGGTATGTTCACATGCTTCATAGCTAGGAGTTCTTGGGGTCCTTCTTCCTCTTCCACAGCTCCCCAGCCTTCCCTGCATAACATAGGGATGGTCATGAATATCTGCTCAGTTCTTTCACGTTCTTCTTTTAACCACAGCAAATCTGGTCTTCCACTGTGGTACTCTGCTTGTATCAGGAGGACTGAAATTGGTGTACTTAAGAGAAAAAAACCAGCCAACCAAACAGTCCTGGTCTTTAGCCTTCACTTACCCACATTGTCCCACTGACTCCACTGAACGAGTTGCACAAGTTTTTGACCTTACCCATCTGCTTCAGTAGCTACTACATCTAGCTGAGCTTTGTTCGCTTTTTCATTCCTCCCTTCCTCGCCTTATTCTTTATTTTCTTTTTTCTGTTACCTGTTTTGTTACTTTCCGTTATATCCCTCCCTTGTCTCTATCCTTTACAGTTGTCTTCAACTTCTCTTCTTTGGGTCTGAAATTGTTGTCCCGCTCCAGTTAAATTTGCTGTTCTCAGTGTGCTGGCAGCAAAGTGAAATGTGATGAAAACCTGATCTCTGAAGGCTTCTTTGCTGGCATACCACAGATCAGATTTTTTAGTAATTTTTACTTTGCTTCCAGCACACTAATTGAATACAGCAGAGCAGAACAGCAGGGGACAGAAACAGAAGACACTAAGTCCTGACAAAGGCTTTCTCTAGGGGTAGGTGTTCAATTAGCATCTCTTATTAGACAGCAAATGCTAACTACCCACAGACAATGAAGCACTAGATCATTCACAGATTGAAAACCAGGGAATATGTACATCTGTGGATATTCAGGCAAGTGCTGAAATCCTGGGCAAAGTTGTGGGCCAGGTTGCCTATTTAAAGCATTAGCATTTTGCTATATAATTAGAAACCACCAACTTAGAAGAGGCTAGGAGCACATGTATTGTACCTAAATAAAATTCAGTGAGTAGATTTTATCTGTATTTATTATTTATTATAACTGTCAGGGTACTTGTTATGACCCTGTGAGATTTGGTAAATGACACTGGATCATTTTTTTCTGTTTCTGTTAGATTGCTTTATAAGCAGTACAAAAATATGTGCTATGTTTCCTGTATTACTTTTCCATGTAAGCAATTGTAGTAATTGCCCAGTGACAGGCTGAGGGGTTGAGACGAAATGTGGAGATATATTACAATCTCAAATGAGAGCAATTATAAATAGAAGAAAACTGGCCCTTGAAAATTACAGTGGAAACAGACATAAGATGACTGTGAAGCTGATTTGTAGGACACTTTCATTTTAGGATAGTGCTTCTGTCATACAAATATTTGAACATCTGGATGTAGACATATCTAGATACTTACCACTAGATCACTGAGTCACATACTATTAAGGTTTTCAAAGAACTGAAAAGAGAGAGGCCAGGTAAATACGTGCTTGTTTCTACACTACGAAAAGGTCAGATATCTTGTGTTCCTGAGCATTTATTTTCATATGTTTTTTTCATTGTTTATTTATTTATTTATTGTTTGGGGCATCATGAGGAAATTCTGCTATTTGGACACACAAACAGGAAAGAAGATGGGAGCTGTTGAATTTCATGAAAGTGCTACTAGAATCTGGATTCCACTTCAGCTTTTGTTTGCTTAATTGTGGTGGCTTTTTTGTTTGTTTGGGTTTTTTATCCTTTGTCTTGTGTTCTGGGCATTTATTATGTATTAATAATAATTTCTGATTTGTGTAATACCTTTGGACTTTCTCCCTCCTAAGCTGTCAGTATATATTTATTTTAGAGAGTCCTATGAAGATTCAGCAAAACATTAGGTACCTTCTTAAAATTAAACAGATGCCTGGATGCTTTGCTAAATGCAGTAGTAAAGTTAAACCTATTCTGCTGTGATTTACTGAGTAAATTCCTATATTCACACAGCTTAATCCAGCAACCTCTTATGCCACAGCTGAATTCCTAGCAACCATTCATGTAACTGGCAGGAGCGCCCCTTAGGCAGTCCTAGTTTGGGATGATATGGATGCCTACGTAATTTGGAGATCATGTCCTGTATATTATGCTGCTCCTCCCAAATATATGTTGTGCATGGTGCAATCTGCACTGTTTATGTTAAACAAAGATTTTTGTTCTTTTTCAGGGAACATGTCAATATTGTAGGTCTCTGCTCAGCCCTGGGGTTGCAATAAGATTTCTCCCTTACTGGAACTATGATTGGGATGAGCTGCAGGAAAAGCCTCTGCCCTGTCATTCAGTCTTTTACTCTTCATCTAGTTACCTGGTCTCAATTTGTAGCCTCTCTGTAGCCCGCAGGAGATCACTTTTTTCCATGTATTTCTCAACTTCAGCTCAAGTATCCCTCCCAATCTTGACAGCAAGAGCTAAATGATAAAATGAGTGTCTAGACATTGCTATATTGCTGTTCTTAGAACTAAATAGTCTTTGGTCTAGATGCCCTATAAATAATTGAGACGAGCTAACTCTTTGTGAATTAGCACTGCTTCCAGTTTTTTAAGTGGAGCAGAATGACTGCTGTAAAAGGTATCCAAGGTTTGTGATGTTTCCTTGTTGTATAGTAAAATAGATTAACGTTTGGGGCTTATACACTATTACAGTCGAATTGCTGCTCTAAAGACAGTTCATGATTGCAATGTCTTATTACGGTACTGTGATTCAGTTTCTGCTGGCCTCTTTCCTGCTGCTGCAATTTAACTGATACATGTTTTTAAAAGCCTATTACTTTGCATATTTTTTGTTGTTGCTGTTTAACTTTTGTGTATATATATATATATGTATTAAAGCACTCTCTCTTTCTGAAGGAAAATAGGACACAGAAAGGTCTCCAGGCTAGCAACCACTAAGAATTCAGGGGTTTTGTTTCCAGCTCTGCAACAAATTTCTTGTGTGACCTTGGTCAAGTTGATTAACCTCTGTACAAAATGGAGACCATGAACAGCATTTACCAGTCATAGGTAAAACTAACTAAAGATAATAACTTCTGCAAAGTACTTCGGGATCTTTGATAAGGTAGATAGTGTATATGTAGTGATCCAGGCAGAGGAGAGAAATGGTTGGAGCAAAAGGCTACAGCTGAAAAAAAAAAGGAAGACGGAAAAAGGAAAAATATAAGGTAAAGTGAACGGAGAGATTGGGAGAGGAGAGGGATGATGGAACCAGTTGGGATCAGTTGTAGGTGATTGATAATAAAAGATGTGGGTCCTGTTCAGGGTTAATAGGGCAAGAGAGGAGCACTGGGATAAGTGTGTTTGTCTAGCAGCATCTAAACTCATGAATCCAAAGGCATTCCTGAACTGTGGGGATCAGCTATGCTGATCATCTTGCTTCAAAGTTCAAGGAAAACATCAGTGAAATAATGTAAGAAAATCAAAAAGGAAGTATTTTCTCCAATGCATATCTTGCATTAAGTGCTACAAGTTATCATTGAAAAAAATAACATGAAGGAGAACATCATTCTGTAAGAAGTATAGGTGAGCTAAGCTCTCATTTAAGAAGCATGTTTCTAAATGATATATTCTGCTTGGACTTAGGAGAAATTTTCCCTACTCCCCACTACAAAGAATCTTCCATTTACTACTTCAGACATCTGGAATTGACTGAGAAACATCAACTAAGCCATATTTTTTTAACTTAATTTAGGTACTTGTACCATGTTTTTCAGTATGATTTGTAAATATTCATTTCACAAACCAACTTTTATACACAAGAGCATGATGTATTCTGAAATCAGGAGTCTCAGTATCTGAATGCGGTTTTAATCAATATTCTTATTCAATGAAAAAAATACATATATTTTTACTTTTATTTCAAAGTTCATTCTCCAACATTAAAAAAAAATGGGAAAAGAAACTGTAACAATCTGACTGTTTTAATCTAACATATTTTAGATGGCTCTAAGTTTTTGCATTTACTGCTGCTGAACAAGATTTATCTCACTTTTTCGCTATCACAAAAAGTTCATGATTTTCAGTTATGAGATTGACTAGAGATGCAGCAATTGATAACTGCCTGAATGTACAGTGAATGTGTGAAAAGAAAGTATAGAAAATAAAGCGGATTTTCTATAGGAAAGTACATAGATATAATGTTAAACCAGGTGAGAAGCTTAGTGACAAAATGTATCTAGTTGCAGTATTTAGCAGAAAATAACCTGTGGTGTTCTGAAACATTACTCAGTTGAACAGTCTTAAAGTGGACTATACTGATCATGAATAGAGACTTTATATATTTTTACTAATAACTGGAAATCCGTTGCAAATTGCTCTATCTTACAAAAGGGTTAAGAACACTTTGGTGCGTAGCTTGGCGTCGTGTTGGTATAACCTCTGCCTGCCCTGCAACGCCTCAGAACTGTTTGCGTGAAAAACCCTTGGATAGACTCCATTTGTTCTCCAGTTCGAGTGGTATTACCCGGGAAAGCAATTCTACCATGTGCTGAGCACCGTCAGTTCCTATTAACTTCAGTTTAAGTGAAGGGGCACAGCCCTTCTGAGGAGATGCAAAGTCGTGTCAGTTCAGATTCTTACGATGAAATTCAGTTCTTCGCAGAAGGTCTGCACAAAGCCTATGTATCATTTAAGTGCCACTTAATTCTTTATAATGGAGCTTGGAGTGGGTTTGAAGAATCTGATGGGCTTTTTGCTGTCTTGTCTGGAGAGAGCTGAGTTTCACCCCTGCTGAATATAGGCAGTAAAACGGCAACTATACTGCCTCAGGAAATACATTGTATTCCTTTGCTTTGAGTAGCGTAACTCAGTTTCAATTACTGATAGAAATTCTTGATATTGTGCTGATAAAATCGTTGTATACTTTGCTCCCTATATTGTGTATTTAGCGTCACGGTGATACTCTGCTGTAACAGGAAACTGAAAAGTGAAAATGCAAAAGCGGAGGTAGTCCCACAGACAGGAGTACGAGCTCCCTTTTGCGGCTGTGGCTGCCTGTGTTCGACCCGACCGTGTGTCTGCCGAGGCCTCAATTTATACCCGAGGGCGAGGGGCCCCGCCTGGCCTGCTTTGGGCCAACGGCCCAGAACACACGGCCGGTTAACGGGGCAGCGACCCCGGNTCGGGAAGTCCCAAGTGTTCTGATTCGCTTTAAACCATGTGAGCTGAGTGGCTTTTCCCCGCAAAAGAAGTTGATTCTGATTCTCAAGGCCTAATTGCATGAGCTAGTCTGTACACTCAACACAGAAGTGTTTTAGTCCTTATGTTCTGTAAAATACTCTTGGTGTGTTCTAAATTTGAGTGGATATAGCCAATACCCAGAGCAAGGACTCCGTGTACTTGTGATATTACCGATAGCTGCATTCTGAGATAGCAACCAAGCAAACACTACGAGTAATTCACAGAGGAGAGAAACATTTTTTTGAAGAAAAGTTCAAATTATGTTTCCAGGAAAACCTCCCACCTGAAATAGTAGAGGCAATCTAGTACATATTTTTGAGTTTAACTGACTATTCAGTCTTTCCGTGATCCTTCATACTGTTGAAACATTGATAGAAATAGCCATTTCGATATGTGAATTGCAAAATATATGCATGGAAATAGGTGAGGTTTGGTGTTAACATTTTACTGAGCTTTTTCTGTAAAGCCTGCAACTGGATGCATGCCTTCACTCAGAAAAGGATGAGGCTGTTATCTGTTACACAGGAGATGTTAGCCTTGAAAACTGGTATGAGCCAGTTCTCAGTAGAGCAGTACCTATGGACCCCAAGCACAATCCAGATTTCTGTATATTATGTGCTAGAAAAACTTAGTGGATTTGCTTCAAAAAATTGTAGTTATGAAAATTGTTTAGGAATCATTCCTCTAGTGATATATATATTGCCTAATGAACAGTGCAAATCCTATGTAGACATTTGGGAGCTAAAGTGGTTTTTATAATGAAAATCTTAATAGGAATTTCAGATTGAGCTTCCACTGAAAGAAATCAGTGTTCGTTATATTGCTAGAGCTTACCAACAATTGTATCGGGACTGAGGACACAAGTTGTTTCATGTCAAAATATCAGAAAGGATTTTATTAAAAGACTTTAAATTACGCTTCTATTTCTTGCCATGATCCAGTGGCATTGGGAATCATATTCTTAAGTAGTTCCAGACAGAGGAAGCCAGGGGTGTAGGGAGGCTGAATCACACGTTCAGATGAGCATAAAGAGCTGCAACTGCCACTGGGTATAAATGCCTACTTTTAAGCTCCTTGGACCCAAAATTAATTTGGAGCATCATAAGCTTCTTGCACGCTTATCTTGCTAAGTATTTCTCCTGTAGTTCTCTTCTTGTTGGGCTCATGACTGTTGAAGGTATTTTGCGGGTACTGGTGTCACATGTGAACATAGAGGCAGATGTGATGTGTGTCCCTGTATGTGGAACTTGTCCTGCCCTTGAATCCTAGGACACTGATGTACAAATTGAGGTGGTGAAGCTTTCTTATAGTCTAGCCCAGGACTGCTGAGATGACCTCTGAAGGAACTGAGGACCATTTTCTGTGGACTGCAAGCCTTACAGTCTGTGCAAAAGATAGATTGTTTGAGGGGGCCTTACCTTGTTTAGCAGGAGTATATGGCACCACGCAAGTGAGTGCATCTCTGTATATGTATTTTATAAAAAGTATCCCAAACTAACACTCCACCCTCCAATTTTGCCTACAAGGGGAGAGTGAAAGAATAACAAAATATCAGATATTAGTCATATTGCTTAATATTTTATGAGAAGGAACCCAGATACTACAGAGGTGAACTCAAAAGTAGTAGTGTTATAATCCAGAAAGAAGTCTACAGGAATTAAAGGCTCTTTTCTACCTGCCTTGAAGAAAAATTTCTCTCTACAGCTCCTCTGCATCTGCTTTAATGCAGTCAGAGCTCTGTTGTTCGAAGACTACTTGCTGTGTGTGACCTTGAGGAAATTTTGCAGAACCAGCTTACCAGAGATGCTAGCGTTAAGAGGAGCCACAAAGCACACAACACAGCACCTTTCAGACAGTCCTGACTAGACTTCCTTTCCCTTGTAGTAATAGGGTAATAGGGTGTTTGTTCTAGTTTTTTCCCTCTGCTTATTGTGTCCTTCCCCATGATTTCCCAACCTTTACTTCATTCAACACCTGTCCTTATGTTCCTAGTTCCTGCCCCTAACTAGACCCCTACCATTGCAAGTATCACGGAGTTTCACGATTGTTGTCATTATGTTGATCCCCCTACCTGTTTATTACAGCTTTTCTCTCTCCACTGTGTCTCCTCTATTTACACTGTAAGCTCTTCTGGATAGGGAGTGTCTGCTCAGGTTTATACAGAGTCTAACACAATGGATCCCAGTCATAGGTCACTTTCAGGCTACCATAATGATCACTTAGGATAGTAAGTCTTCAGTTGTTAGTCCCCCCAACAATATTTCCTTTACTCTAAAGAGCATGGAAGTAGAAGATTCGCTAACTTTTGTGTTCTTTTGATTTACAACAGAGCTGTCTTTTGGTTTATTGTTGTTTTTAAGTTCTATTTTTATTATGAAATTTGTTGGCACAGCAGGTGTTGTAAATAATTTTGTAAATTGCCTAGGGCTGTCTACATCATAACCTATGGCTGCATTATCAGATGATGAAAATAGACAACTCAAATGAGAAAGTGTTTAGAGATAAGTGAAATGTGAATTCTCCTGCCAATTGTTTTGGTTGTTTTTTTTTTTTCTTTTCTGTTTCATAGCACGAATTATCAAAACAAAACAGTGGTGTGAAATGCTTCCATGTTTAGAAGGAGAAGGCTGTGATTTGCTAATCAATAAATCAGGCTGGACCTGTACACAACCAGGAGGACGGATAAAGACAACCACGGTAGGTCACTTCTCTGTTCTATATTTCTTCAGTTTCTCATTCACTTTAGTTTATTGAAAAAAAAGAGTGAGATTTCTAATTGTTTTTCAGCACAGATATGTAAAGTCTGTTGCCTTATAATTAAGCTATGTGCCCAAGTATGCTCACTGAAATACACAGCAATGTTATCACAAAGACAAGAAAAATGTATAATTCCCACAGTTGCTAAGAGTGGAGATTATATCAAGGTTTTCTTAAAAGGCACCAGTGGTTTAACTAACATTTATATTCAGCCTGAAGACAGTATCTTATTGCTTCACTGTACAAGAATTTTCTTATGCTGAGGAAGTGTAGGGTATAAAACTGAACACATGGTCTAGCAGGACGAAAAGAAAGCTTTCATTGGGAACTGGGGAGAAAATATTTTTGCTATTTCCACTGTACTGGAAAAGCAAAATGCACAGATAGATCTTTAGTTTTCAGTGAGATAATCAGTGAGACCTATATAAAACATACTAAAGGATCCCTTCTTTGAGCTTCCTTTTGGTCCTGGTTTGTTGATAAAACCCTCAATTCTAATTCGGTGTTCTGGGGCATGTGATTGTAGTGAAGCTGAGAGTATATACGACCGTAATAGCTTCTAGGGCCTGTAATACATCAAACAGATTTCTAGAAAATATTCTGAAATGCCAATAATTCTCTGACTTCAAAAATGGAAAAAATCTGAAGAGATATAATCGAGTGATATTCTGATAGCTTGCTAGACTTCTTGAAATGATTTTTCCCCCTATAATCTTTTTTTTTAGACTTACATGGAGCTTGAGTGTAATTTAAGTAAGTGCAATTTCAAGAATATTTAATCTTAAAAGTACTTATCAGTGAGGACTAAATTAACGCCCATCATCCCCTGCACAATTTCTCTGTTTGAGCAGAAGACAGACACCAGTACAAAACCTTTTATTGTTTTAGAATGACTATATTTTGGAACATTAATGTTTTTCACTTTTTAAAAAAGAAGGAAGACTTGATAGGGCTTTATGAGATACTTAACAAAGCAAACTTTATGAATTGTGATCACTGTTTTGATGCTCCTGTATTTACCAGACATATTAATTATGGACGGGGCTATAAAACTTAATTCAGTCTCTGAGGTCTTACTTAAATATTGTTTACCTTTAGATCTTTTGCATTCATGTTATGTAAGAGTGACATAGAAAAACAAAGAAAGGAAATAAGTTTTTGAAACATCAGTGCCAGCTTCCAAGGGCAAGGAGACCTAATACGGTAACTTTGTCATACTTGAAATATTATCTTAAATCTCATTAATTCAGGGGTATTTTCTGTACCCGAGGTAAACGGAAAACCCCTGTAATGTGACACATTGCCAGCTGTCATTATAGTTCTTTATTTGATGTTTTATGCTAATAGCATGACTGAGTAATGCAAAGTGAGCAAAGGATCTATCCTTCAGTATCTATCTTTAATGAAGTTTTTCAGATATCCTTTCAGATTAAACACCAGAACTCTTACTTGTCTGTATAGCTCTTTAATGCTATTGACATGAATGGAATGACTCATGATTTTGATTAATGTAAATGAAATCATAATCATGCACCATCAGTAAAATTAAGGCCATGGGAAGTGTAATATTATAAAACAGGCTCTCCCCCACACAGAGACGTCATTGTCATTGGTGAGGAGAGATTCTGCCACAGAGCCAACTGTAGAACAGCTCTGAGCATAAACCCTTATCTAACATTAAGCAGTCTTCAACAGTTGGTATCACACATGCAGACACACAACAAACACACAGTACTTTTCAGTCAAGCCAGACTAACAACTCAGAATACTTGAAGAAGCACTGAATCCAGAAAGGGAAGGGGGAAAAAGATAAAATAAAATAAAATTTTTAAAAAAAAGGCAAAAAAAAGCCCAAGAACCCCAATATATAACGCAGTATTACTAAAATATGAAGAAGAAAAATAAATACGTTCATGTGTTCCTTAGCCACTAGGTTGAAGGGTAAGGTTTGGACAGTGGTAACAGTTTTGGGAACTATGTCTTAGGATGACTCTATGAAGTACATGACTGTGATTAAAAGAAAAGAAATTTTCGAACAGAAGCACCAAGAGACATTATCTACTATAGCAGTACTCTTAGGTCAACAGCTGCTGATGCAGTCAAGTAATTTCTACTTCTGCTCCTAATCAACACACCTGAGCTGCCAGGCCCATCATGGCATCTAAGCGTAACGAGAAGGATTCCTGGCTGGGAAGGGCCAGAAAAATGGCCACCAAGTAGTATGGGGAAGTAAATGTCCAAACTTATTGAATTAATTATTATACACTAAATGTGTGTTATTAAGTAGAAATAATTCTTGACCACATCTGAAGCGACAGCCAGATTAGGTCCTTAATTTGTTAATTATCAATTTTGTTAATGCACATTTGCTAATCTAGTATTTGTAGGCCTTTCCTGCTAATATTAGTTTGTATCTTGAAGATACTTGGCGGTAGGTCTTGTGTTATCATAGCAATGGTAGATCATATAGCAGAGATATCACTGTTTGGTGAATGCTGAGACAATAATTTGCCACCCATACTAAAGCCATAACGGTATTGAACTCTGATGGACTGAGACCAGCTTTTGTGATAATGCCAGCTTTGGCACTGATTCCAGGAGGATGTGTAGAAGTGTAACTTTTTTAAGTACTGGCTTTAGAAGTAGCACATGGAAAGGTAGAACTAGTGGAGATCTTATGTAGGACTTGAGTTCCTTTTTATGTGGGAATGTACTTTAGGACTTACAGTTAAATATGTTTATACCAAAAAAAGGAAGAAATAGGATTCATTTTCTGTAGATGGGTTTAACATTTGGTATTTTTTCTATGAAAATACCAAGCAAACAGCAAATGAAAATAACCATTGCTCCAAAGCAGAAGTGCAATTTCTGTAAATTGTTTAGAAGGCGCTGCTGCTACTTTATGCTTTGTGTCAAAATTGTTTAGACTTTCCATGCAGAGCCACATTTTTTCACTGCCTGGCACTTTTTGTGATCACCTCTGGAAATAATGCAACCAAATCAGAATTCTCTCCTCACGTGGGTAGCAGTGTTTTATATCCATTTTGTGCTCACTTTGCACAGCTATAAATGACAACACAAGGTGCAAGGCAAAGGAAAATCAGACTCAAAGTATACTTTAAATGCATCTGGATGTCACTTCTGCCCTGTCATCCTTTCTACAAGGTGTGAATGAACCAAAGATTTTTCATCTGCTAAGAGGCTTTTAGAATTGAGGATTGACCGGGCTAACTGCCAATCTATGTATTAAGCAGCTGACTGTCAATACAAGGAAACAATATGGCAACTTGTAAAAGAAGATAGCAAGAGAATACTACACAATTGTTAGCACTTTCAACATACTAAGTACTTTCATATAACAAATGTCCTTACAGTCACTTTAAAATCACCTGTCTTAAAAATTTCTTCTCCTTTTGCTATTCTCATTAGTTTTTCAATTCTTTAAAAAAAATGAAGCTATATGATTTTTTTAAATAGTGTGTAGTTTCAATAGTGCCAGAAGATATGCCTTTTTTTTTTTCACATATTGCCGCAGGGCCTGTCTATTTTATATTTCAAGTATAAAACTTGCCAGCGTGTAGATGAGAACATACACAATGTATTGGATTTACAGGGGAGATTAATTTTAGCACCAAACTGTATATATGTTGTCAATGATCCATCACTACCTAATTGTTACTTAATTAATTTCTTCTTCTACATGATGTGATTTCAATGCATGGATCTTAACAGAACATTCATGCGCCAGTTCCTCGGTAGCTAACCTTTTAAAACCTTTGCGATTTTACTGCTAAATTATCTGAAGTGGGAAATTAAGGAGTATGAAGAAGCTAAGAGAGAGCTCACAGTGGATAAAAGGTGTAATTACTCTGACATGGAGCTCAGTGCTTAGCTAGTAAAATTTACTAAGGATCTAGCTTCACCAAGGGACGTGACTTTCTTAATAGAGTTTACTTACACACAGAGCAACTTAGCATTCCTCACCATTAATATAAATGACATGCTGGCTGGGTTGGAAAGGCAATTTGTTCCTTACCCTGAAAAATACAATAGCTGTTTGTATTGGCTGCAATTTAAGTCAAGATTTTTCTGCAGAGCTTTATCATACACATATGTGTGATAAAGGTAACTCAGATAAAATGTACTGGTTTGCTTTTCATCACTGACTTACGAGCAATGTGTTCTCATTCATACTATTACATTCAAAGTAAAAATAAATATATATATGTTACATATTTGTAACATACTTGAGAATTTACTTTTTTTTAGACTGAAGACCAGCTGGAAATGTCCTGAGGCCATGGTCTAGTGGTCTGAGCTTGGGACTGGGAGCCAGAAACTCCTGAGCTCTAATCCCGGCTCTGACAGTGACTCCCTCTGTGGCCTTGGGTAAGTCACTGAACCTCTCTGCCTCAGTTTCCCCAGCAGTAAAAATAAGATTAACAATCCTTAGCTACCTACTGTAGTGAATTTGGGAGTCCTGACTTAATATTTTAAGAGGTTTAGAAATTCAGAGTAACTTAAAAATAAAAATACTGTTATTTATAAATGTCCTTATTGGTGATATTCATGTTGTTGTTAGATATTCACATAACCCTGGCATTCCTGCACTTAGCCTCACCCACATTCCAGCTCTGAGTGTTTCTAAATGTGCATTTCATATCTCCACAGGTCAGCTGATTTTATTTGGTTAAGCTGTTTTTGGAAGTTTTTTGACATCCCTCCAGTTCTAGTTCCGTGTCATTCCAGGACACAATACCCACCAAAATAAGTTTTCAGGCAGCACCAGATTGGAGCAGTGGAACAATGCTAGCATGCATGTCATACCAAATTAAGTTTCCTCTTCCACTTTGTCAGAAGTGGTCAATTTATGAAACAGATACATTAAATCTGCTTGTCAGCAGTTTATCTACCAAGTTCCCTCGCTGTCCTGACTGTAACAGGAACACTACATACAGACCAAGATTACGGAATATATTTTTCAGGAGGCCGGTGTATCCTTTTATTTCAGGCCAAAGAATAGCTTTCAGAAACAAGCAGGAAGTTACGATTGTGAATTTTCCATCATTCATAGCCAAGACTGTTGGGAAATCAGAATCTTTGGCTACATTTAAGCTATGAGACCAGGACTACATCCTTGCTTCAAAGTCCATATACATGCAGAGTTGTGAGTCCCAATGTCTCCTCTGTCTTCTCGTTTTCTGTGTGGTACTCTTCATGATGGCATGCCTGCCACTGTCTTGTCAGAGATCCTAGCAGCAGCAGAAAGGGCTCTCACAAATACACTTACGTGGTGAAATAGATCATTAACTCAACCTTATTCTCTTGCAGATCATCCTCAACCATACTCACTCTGAATTTCTTGTTGGATTTCTAGAAATCCAGTTTAAGAAAATCATTATCCTTATTGTCAGTAAGAACCATCTGTATTCTTAACTCCTGCTGTCAGCCAGTTAGAGCTTCATGAGCTCTGAGACCATTGCTTCATCAAGCATTACACATCACAAAGTCCTCTAAAACTAACTCCTGTCTCAGTAGGGTGGTCCTGAAATTGCTATTTGAATAAAGTTTTCTGAGACCACTACCACATAATTGGAAGCTAGCCTGAAATACCTTTCATATGTTAAAACATTTATATGTTCTACCTTTTAGATATAAATATACACCAAGTTGACAAAGGGTAGGACATGAACACCTTCTGCAGAATATCTTCTGCAGGTATTTTTAAGATCAAAAAGTCACGATATTTTGGATGTGTGACTGTACATATGAACTACCAGAACTAGGTTACTCATAATTAGCATCTCATTTTAATGTAACTGCATATCTACAGGATCAGCCCTAGTCATGGTCCAGTGCTTTAACTGAGCCTTCTAATATTTTTTTATTAATTTTATATTCTTCCCAGTAGTACCAGCAGTAATTATGAGAGAAAATACCAATTGTTGACGTGTCGTAGCCATATGCTTCAGTGTACACTCGATTTGTACCCCAAGACTTAGGTTCAACCTGTTGTTTATTTCCATGGCTTTCAAGACATTTTTGTGCTCGGTACAGTTTCCATTGCTCTAATTATTAACAAAAGTTATCATAATTTACAAATGGGTCATCACTGCAGTACTGGAACTAGATTCCTTTCTGTTAACTTCCAAGCAAGTTAGCATGTAAGTTGGATGTCTTGAGTATCAGAGAGATTAAAAGTCATGTTTCTAATTCTTATGTTAGAAAAGAATAGTAGCTCAAGACAAGCTTACAAGTTGAGTGGTGGGATGGTCTTTGTGGCCCCATGTCTTAAGTCCTTCATGCACTGAGGAAGCTAAATAGAAATAAAATCCTCACGAAGCTGAAGAACCTAAATAGAGTGGGGCCATGCTATTGCTTTGTAATATGCAAGTTCTCTTGCATATTAGTACTGCTTTGACTAGTACAGTCTTTTCAAAACTGTGCATTCCTTTGTGGTACCAATGTACTGAAACCCACCCATTCTATTCTCCATCATTCTTACCAAAATACACTTCTTTATGGCAAATAACTGATCTTCAAGTCCTAAATCCAAAACGCTAGCAAAGTTTTTGTGATTTTTGAAGACTTCATGTTGAAAGGAGCTGGCAGAAACGTGAAGAACGGCCTTAAAGAGATTAGGTGCCTTCCTCTGTCCTGAATGGTCAATTGTGGTTCTATTGATGTTCAGTGATTCACACTGCCTGAAAAGAGACGACTGTTTACTCCAAGTTGAAATCATAATTTGTTAATGTCTCAAATAATTTCCTGGAACAAAACAGGGAAACATAGGTTTTGTTCTTCTCTTTCAGAACATATTTTCAGATTTTAATGGTGAATTATAATAGCCTCACATTTGGTTGTGCTTTATAATGTTACAGAAAATATGAATACCCATTTCTGCATGGGCTCTTACAAAGATACTGCATTTCCTATGCAAATAAATAAACTCAGTTTTCAGATAAGTAAGATTTCTGGAGATAACTTTTCTTTCAGTATTCCTTTTTCTTAGCTCATATTCATATTGCAAGGTTGCTTCTAGGGTTCATTCCTTTCTTGCTGTGCTAACTTAGGGACACAACAGATTTAGATTCAGTGAGATAAAACTGCTTTACTGATTAATGCTTAGAAATTATAAATTTGGGGTTTGTGATATGGGTTAATCTATATTTAAAACCAGTTCACTGTAAAATGAGCTACGTTCCGATCCATTTGAGGTGTGAACTGTCACTTTGAGTAAGTAAACCAGAGCAGATTCTACCCCAGATGTTAATAATAAGTTTCCAATCATCTATTTCATGGTTTTGTGGAATAAAGTTTGTTTTCAGTAAAAAAAAAACCAAAAACAAAAACAAACCCACACTCACAAAAAAAAAAAACAAAAAACAACCACAACCCACCAAAAACTGCATGGGTGTTTTTTGTTTTTTCTATGCTTTGAAACCAGAATTCTGAAATGTAAATAAAACCACATCTGTAACTTAGGGAATTCATTGACTACTATGTCATAGTGTGAACCCACCCAATAAATTGTGGACATCTAAAAATCTTCAAGTGTATACAAAACTTTAAAAGTTGCATTTTAAGGATGCCTAAATTATTAAGTTGGTCCAGAAAAAAAATAATACTTTAATCTGAAATTCTTTCCAAATCCCATAATTTTGCAGTACATCAGTAAAAATTATATTTCTATATGGGGGTAGGATTCTCATCAATCTCCTCAGAAACAAAAAAACAATTTGATTTTTAAAAATGGAAGGCCCAGGGCATAGACAATTGAGATGTATAATGGATGATTCAGGTCGCTGTGTGGGACAATTGCAGACCCATCAAAGACTGGACATGAAGAGGCTGATACTAGATTTTATTACTATTGTTTAGCACCTTAGTCACCATTTACATTTACATAGGCCTTTCCAAATACTGAAATAGCATTACAACTGGTCTAAGAAATTAACGTGTTAAGAATTAGTACATTATTAAACTGAGATTGACAAAAAAGGAACAGGAAGAGTTAAGCCACATTCATATTGGTAATGTTAACAATGGGTCTTTTTGTTTTTTGACGATTCTGAGCATAACAGATAAACAATCTAAATGGGATTTAATTTCCTCAACTTATCATTTTAGTGCATTCAGATCCTTAAGGGTATTGAAGACATCTGGCATAGGGTGAGCATAAATGACATAGAACCTATAGACCAGGGCCGTTGTGGGGTGGCAGCTGGAAGCCGTGCAGGAGATGCTAGTTCACTAGTTGCCTGTGTTAAGCAACTAAACCTTATTCCTCATCTGCTAAACCAGACACTTTGATACAGTGCTGCCCTTTCCTACCGTGCATGCTTCATGATAGATTGACATTGTCCAAAGGTTCTGATTTCTTGCATGAGTACGAGAAAATCATTTTTCATTTAGTAAGTAATAGCAAAGAGACACTATCTGAGGAAAGAACCCTGAAGATTACTTATGCAGGTTCTTGATTCACTGTAAGTAGCACAACACGCTGTTTGTAAGAAGTGATTCAATAGATCATAGTACCATAGAATCATAGAATCACCTAGGTTGGAAGAGACCTTTAAGATCATAGAGTGCAATCATCAACCTAACACTGCCAAGTCCACCACTAAACCATGTCCCTCAGCACCACATCTACCCATCTTTTGAATGCCTCCAGGGATGGCGATTCCACCGCTTCCCTGGGCAGCCTCTTCCAATGTTTGATGACCCTTTCGGTGAAGAAATATTTCCTAATATCCAATCTTAACCTCCCCTGGTGCAACTTGAGGCCATTTCCTCTCATCCCATCACTTGTTACTTGGGAGAAGAAATCGACCCCCACCTCTCTACAAACCTCCTTTCAGGTAGTTGTAGAGAGCAGTAAGGTCTCCCCTCAGCCTCCTCTTCTCCAGGCTAAACAACCCCAGTTCCCTCAGCTGCTCCTCATAAGACTTGTTCTCTGGGCCCTTCACCAGCTTCATTGCCCTTCTCTGGACACACTCCAGCACCTCAGATGTTACATGCCATGTAGTTGAACTGAAGGGGACTACAGAATACATTGTACATGTGGAAGAAAAAATAGATTTGGTAATGCAAACGAGGAAGAAAGCTGGAAAAGACAACACAGAACTTGAGTATATGGTTTAAATCATGGGTTTTGTGGGTGTGTAACAGAAAACTATGACGGTTGGAAAATGGTGTGTCACATCAACATCAAGAATTTAAATGATGCTAAAATTATTACACACCCATTTCACACAGTGAGGATGTTCATGGAACAAGTGTTAGAAGATGAACCTGTTGCACATGTATATCCATTTTGGAACATTGCTTTTTTAAGAATACCCCCAAAGATTTCTGTTAAATCATGCAAAGCAAACTAGAATTCTTGGACTGAAGAAAACAAGCAGTGCATAAAGAAAATTAAATAGGTGTTATAGTACAGGGATTTTTATAATACATTTGACACGTTATTTCTTAAAATCATACTTGAAAATTAATTCAGAAAGGCTTGTCACATTGAAAACTGCCATTTCCATGAGGTACTGATGGAGGACCTGTGAACAGTGCATAATAACAGTTAACAGGAGTGTATTGATCTAGGTCAAGGTGGCCCAGGAAGTGACAGATTTGTGAAAGGTCTAATGTTATTTTATTAGGAATGGTTTCAAAAGCATAAAAGATGTTAAGCTCTTAAGCGTTATTGAAAATCTGTGGAAGGCAGGCACATAACAGACATTTCTGTTTCCCAATATTCCCCTGCTGTATTTTCTTTAAGCACCTGGAATAGAGCTCCGACACTTAGTAGCATTATGTCTGCACACAAGTTTCTTTACCTTGGTTGCAGACCTAAAGGGCAAGGTTGCCTGTTTTTCCATCTAGTTAACTCCTGCTTGTCAGACTTTGTTCTTACCTGCTCCTCCTGTTCACATGAGCATGCTCAAGTGTGCAGAACAGAGTCAAGGTAAAGTGGTACCCAAAACTTGGGCTATTCCTGTGTTTCATTAGAGATTAATAGTCTCATTACGTGGCTGAGACAGGAGGTTGGAAGTGAACAAAACTGGCTGATCCTTGACCCAAATAAAACCAGGCACGGGTAGGACAGTAAAATCAGACAGCAAAATATAGAATAGGACCTTTTCTTTCAACTGACAGTGCAGGTTCATGGTAGCCTAAACCAATCTAAATCCAGACTGCCCCAGTCTCATTCTCCCACCCCACTCTGGGTGTATATGCCTGACCTCTGTGTTGGGCAGGCACTAGGTGCTTATGGAAATGTCTGGGATGCCAAACAGGCATCACTTTTCACCAGGTTACCGCATCAGCTTCTGGTTACAATACTGCAGATTATCCCAGAGTAACAGATACAGAGCAGTTCAAATTATTCAAGGCCAAAACCTATAGGGTATGCCTTCATTTTGTAGTTCCAACACTTGTTGGGCCATCAACAACTGCTGCTAGATACCTAGTTACTTTTCTCAGCTAAAGTTGCTTTTCTTCCCCATTTGCACTTACCAAAGAACTCAAAAAGGTGCCTCTGAGGTGCAGACAAAGTGTATGAAATACAACCCTCATGTGAAATACATTGGTGTACCCTAAGTCAAGGGGATAAAATATTTGAAAGCCCATGTCCTAAACTGTGGAGGATGCTGTACTTGTCTGGAGTGAGGATTTTAAAGGTAGCGTCTCTACTCTCTAATACACTTCCTCATTTGCATTAAAGCATTTGTAAGGACATACATCACAATTCTAAATTTGTGTGCTGTCCTGCTGTGAATAATGTGGTGACAGATTGATTTCTGGATAAATATTTATTCCTACTGATGGATATGGGACATCTCTAGGTACAGTAAAGAAATCTGGATTTCAACTGACACTGAAAGATATTCCCTTAAGGAAATAATTTTGGTGGTTGGAAAGGAAGCAGGATGTTGCTGTGGAAAAACTCTTTTGGAGGAACATTCCTGAGACCTAGCTGGACATAGAATCATCATAGAATCATAGAATAGTTTGAGTTGGAAGGGACCTTAAAGACCATCTAGTTCCAGCCGCCCTGCCATTGGCAGGGACACCTTCCACTAGACCAGGTTACTCAATGGACATGTGATAATACAGCCAAACACAGCTTGCAAGGAGCCAGTTCTGACCAGTGAGTCATAAAAATAAAAGGGGGAGGGAGAAGGGGGAAAACATGCTATCAGTAAAAATTAAGTATTTTGTCTCTGTGAGTAGCTAAAAAGAAGTTGGCTGAGATCTGCAGGGATTAAGTGTGTTGTAAATTTTGGAGGCCAAATGCAAATTCAGACCCTAAATCTTGTAGTTGGGTCCAGACTCAGGAAGGTAATGCGCTTAACGGGGGGAAGCAGGTAGGCCCAGTATGGTGTTTCCTTTATTACCCAAGATCCGTATCAACCCAGCAGAGACTGAGGAAACAAGGTAAGGACATTCACATAGTATCCACAGGGCATGTAGAGTAGGTTGCCAGTCTACTCCACAAATCACACTACCTGCCAGACTGGGGCATATCCCAGGTGAGGCCCCTTTGTAGTCTTTTTGGAAACTCTTGTGCAGAAAGCAATTCAAGACTGATAGGTCCAGATGGCAAAAATAAGTAAAAAGGAACCTAAGTTTGTGGCCTGGTAAGAAGGGGACTCCTCTGAGAGAGAAGCAGCACTAAGTACTGATCCTACTGCTGCCTTTTTTCTTTTTTTTTTTTTTTTTTTTTTTTTGTCATTGACTATGTGTAAGACCTGAGAGATGCACTCCTCTCCCTTGGTTATGTTTTTGTGCTGGATTCAGATCTGTACAGTGACTTAGACATAGTTTGAGCATTGGTAGCAGATTAGAAATCCTCTGGGGACCCAGGCGTATTTTAGGTGCCAAAACACTCATTTCAGATAGTGTTAGAGCTTATTCACTTTGCTTCTCAAACCAAAGTATTTCTGAATACCTCTGGAACTTCTCCTCAGGCATTTATGAATCTTCGTGTCTGGTTCTGTCTGCCCCCAAAATTATTTTACTTCAATTTGCCTTGGGTGGAATCTCGGCAACTAAAGTCTGACTAAGTTAAGACTTAAATGGAATTTAAAAGAAGGATGCCCATAAAGATTGAAAGATAATGTAAAAGTCCCTGAAGGAGCTAAAATGTAACTGACAATAGCTCCTGTGGAAATGTAGGTATCACGGAATCACGGAATTTTCAGAGTTGGAAGGGACCTCTAGAGATCATCTAGTCCAACTCCCCTGCTGACGCAGTACTGCCTAGAGCACATTGCTCAGGACTACATCCAGGCAGGTCTTGAAAATCTCCAGAGAAGGGGACTCCACAACCTCCCTGGGCAGCCTGTCCCAGTGCTCTGTCACCCTCACCATAAAGAAGTTTTTTCTTAGGTGTGAATGGAACTTCCTATGTTCCACCTTGTGCCCGTTGCCCCTCGTCCTGTCACTGGGAACCACTGAAAAGAGTCTGCCTCCATCCTCCTTCAACCCAGCCTTTAGATACTTATAAGCAAGAATAGGGTAGAACTCATCCTAATCCCACAGGAAAATGAAAGAACAACAAAATACGTAGAATTGTCTGTGTAGTTACATAAAGCACAAAAATTTGTTGAACTGACGGAAATGGTGGCTAATAGGAGAGACAGAGATGAAGCCAGTAACAATCCATGACTAATTCAACATTGTAAAATCATAGAGGAAGAGGAAGCATATAAGGTGACCTGCAGAGATGAAAGTATGGATAGAGAAAAATTTAGGAGAAAAAAAATTATCAGTTCAGTCTATTAGGCTGTGAAATAGTTTCTCAGAGCTGAAATCTCCAACAAGTGTTGAGTTCAGAGCTAGCTTGGACAAAGACCTAGAAAGAGCACTGTGGGGATCAATCTTGTATTGGTAGGATATGAAATAGATTAACTGGGGATATGAAATAGATTAACTGGTTGGTCTTACAAGCTCTAATGTTCTGATTATTTTTTAACCATCTTTATAAAAGCCATAGTGGAATAACGCATAAACCATATGAGGGGAAGATTGTGATACTCTGAGATTGCTTTGAGTCATCAGACAGACTTAATTTTTCTCACAGAGATTAGTTGTCTGTTCAGCCAGCCAGACACTGGTCACAGAAACTTGTCATTGAATTGTGCTGTGGAGTAATATTTCATCATATGGATGGATGGTCAGGTTTGTTTCAGTATTACATCAGTCTTATGCATCCTGAATTAGAATGAACTCACTTCCTGTATCCTTGAAATCATTAACAATAATAAAATGACCAATTAATTACTTTGAAATAAAGTGAAAATCAGTGAATCTCCACATAGGCCAGTATCCCTGAGGGCTTCTTGTTGTTGTTCTTTTCCTTTTTCTTCCTTCCTCTTTTCCTTTTTCTCCATGAAGTCCTGAGAATCTCTTTTGAGAGTGTTTTTTTCCCTTACAGAACAATTCCTATAATTGTTCCAGCCACAAAAGAATTATACATTCTGTGGTGTGGCAATGTCAAATATGTAAAAAGAAAAAGAAAAAACAGTGTCAGAGTTATGGGAAGACTGATACTTAGTTCTTATAACAGTAGAGGTAACCTGAATCCTTTTCCTTCTAGATAGCCCTTAAAAGAATTTTGTCACCCATTTGAAAGACACTTTAGGCTAGATGGGGTGAGGTTGAATGGTGATGTTTATTATGCCTAATCACTGATATATTTTAATGAAGGATAGTATTTTGCAGACTTCTGAGGTAAATTCTTATCTTCCATGTGAAGTGTGTTGTACAACTGAAGGTACATGTAGTGGTCTAGGTGATGTCTTAGGTGCGCAGGTCTGCTTTGAGTGAAGAGGGAATGTCCTCCTGTAACATCCTCTAGATGTTTGACACACAGCTCTAGTGTGGGGAAGATCAGGTGCAAGCCAATTATATGAGTTTTTCACTTTGGCTGTGAGATGATACACCTGGGGCTTGGACTAGGTCATCAATTATATTATGAGATTTTGAGTTGAACTCATAACTAGGCACAGCCTAAGCGTCTGAGCCAAGGACGTGAGCAAAAGTGCCCGGCTTTACTATCCAGCTGGAGGAGTAGGTGCCTATCTAGATCTCCACCAGGACATTGAATTTCCTGTCTCCAGTGGCTATGTAGACAGGTTATGTGTCTCCAGAACACAATTAAAATCCCTTCAGTCTTTTTTTTATCCAATGTCAATATAAAAATGCATATATATTTCATGGAGAGAGGTCTGTAACCTCTGTTCTGTTCCCTGATGAGTGTCAACTACTGGGCTTGGAGAGACTATCTTGTCTGTTCTCCATGGGACTTCAAGATTTGCTGCACAGTGGTTTAGCTTTTGGAAGAGGAGTGAAAAATAGTCTTATTCGAGGTATTTGCCTGGTGATCACGGCATTTTCCTGCAACACAGGAACTGGGGATTTAATCCCCTTTGTGACAAATAGGCCTAGATGAATCCTAGATGAATGGTCTAACTACTAGACTAACATGCAAAAGATGGATGGCCCTGTCGTCATCATGCTTCGTTGAGGTACAGCCATGTCTTTCCTGACGCGCCCTGGTGGTTTAGCCAGACTACATTCTTGCCTGCATAAATCCAGAGGACAGCAGAGGGGCATTAGTTTAGAAAGGCAGATATCCATCTCCTCAGAATACACACTTCTAAGTTCGTGTTACCAATGAAAACTTTGAATTTCATTACAATGTAAATTTCATACTACCTTTAGAGATATCTAATAAATACAAATTCTAAAAGACATGCAAATTAAAAGACTGAATTCAGCAGGTTTAGGTGTTTATGACTTAACCTAAGGTTTTAGGCGGCTTGCCTTATCCTTTCATGTTACTTGCAGAATTTTTTACTCAGACTTCTGAAATTTTTCCATGGTAAGTTGCTGTTTGTGGAAAAGAACTTGGAACCATTAGGGAATTTGAACCCAGGCTGTGGCATATCTCGGCTACTGCAGGCAATCCAGAGGATCAGATTTACCCACATAGCACTGGAGTGTGTTCAGTGGCGGCTGGGGGAATGATGCAAAATGCATTTGAGGGAGGCAGTTTCCAAACATTTAAGTTTGATGCCTAGCTTTATTTTTATAGTCACATTTTATGTCTTTATTTTTAAGTCAAACATCCCCTGGTGCTCTCATTCCAGGAAACAATTTGACCTGGAGGAGGACAGCTTTGCTTTCACCTCCATTTCATTTGTTGTTTGGGAAGGGAGATTAAGTGCGTACTGGCACTTTTTAGGTATGGCAGTCATCCCATTTTACAGTGGGCTGTGTTACACTAGACATAATGCCTTTCATCTCTGTTTTTCCTTTGTCAACTGCTTGCTTCTCATTCTTGGTGTAACTAACTGTACTGAAATCAATGGTATTACATCAAGAATAAATGTGTGTGTTTATATAATAATGCTAGATAGTAGGTCCTCTAATTATAATATGAATGCTTTGACAAATGGCCATGTTTTGTCAGTATCTCTTCGTCCTTCTTAATAACTGATAAAAAATATAAGACCACTGGCAGATGTTTTAAATTGTGTTAGTAAGTCAAGCCAAGAGTACTTTAGTAGCATACCATGCAGCTGTTCTGCTCAAGGGAGTGTGGAAATGTCTCTACCTGCATTACTGAAATAGTCACACTGTTCTGATGGGTTGTCATCTGAGTATTAGAAGATCAATATATATACTTACTAATGCAGAAATCCACTCCCATTCCATCTCCTAGAAGTAATATTTTATTTTTCATTTAGGAAAATCAAAAGAAAACTGGGCCAAAACATCCTCTTACCATATGTTTTCTGCCAAGCTTTTATTTGTTTTTGATTCAACATATAACATAAAACTCTAATAAAAGAATAGATATGTTGTCTCTTTAACGGTGAACTTGAAGGAAATAAAGGGAACTGACAAAATCACATTGTCTGCAATACAGACATTTTAATGAAAACTAGAAATGCAGGATTTTATAATGCATATATATTTTAAATGTGTCAAATCAATGAACTTTAAAATGCAACAAAAAATTTTGGAGCATCTCCCAAAGTGTTGCAGAAGTTGCTGACAAGGCAGTCTATATTTGAGTGTTATCCCTATTGGAAGATACAGTGCTGAGCATATTTGCCAGCTCTTAACAAAATTATTGAAGTACAGGGAATTTGCATAGACATAACACAATTTTTGAAAGGAAAACAAAAAATAGACATGCAGAAAACATCTGCCATATGAATGTCTGTATTCATGCAACGAATTCTGCCATGAAAGCAAGCATTGCATAAAAATTTGGCACCATAGCTTAGAAGAGTATTGTAGCTAGGTTGTAAAAAGTGAAATATCTGCACAGCAGGGTTTATATGACTTTTCAAGGCAATGTTCATTACAGTGTTATAAAGCTTAACCAAAATCACATAATCTGAAAGAAGGAAAAAAAAAAAACAAACCCACACCAAACCTCAAAAGCCATACTTATTTGCAGTTACCAGATGTAAAAAAAGAATTTTTTTTTAAAATATATGTTACATTACAAATTCAAGTGTGTGGTGTTTTAATTGCAAGGTTGTCCTGTGAACCATGGGACTAATGAAGCAGTAGTCTTTATTCCCTGCAATCCTGACTAGTTTTCCTTCATGTCATCTACTACTCCAAGACCTTCAGCCCCTCTCAGAACCTGCAAATGCCTCTTGTTCTCTTCTGTGTACCCTGCCTCCCCTCCCTACTATATCCTGTGCTCTTTCCCTCCTACAAAATCCCAGGTACCCTATCTGTCATTTTTGGCCTGCTGGTGGTAAGAGCAGGCTGCTTGTGCTGACTGACCATCCAGCTGCAGTCCTTCCCACACCGGGAGCGTCAATAAACATTCATTTGTCGTTAGTAATTTTTTTACTCTGCCCTATTGGCAACCTTTCAAACATTTAGGGACTTAGTGTTTTTGGAGATCTTCATCAAATTTAGTTGAAAGTGGTCTGCAGACTCAAAAGTTAATACTTTGAGAAGGGACTATTAAACCTCATGATCAGAAACCAGGTTAGGATTGCTAAGTAATAAAGTTAGTGTGTTATTGTTGATGTTTTCAGACTGATTTTTATTGATCAGTTTTGTACGTATCACGTGTTTTTAAAGTCCGAAGTTGTCACAGCTTTGCTGACATAATGAGGCACTGGAAAGATATAATGGAGCTCCCGAGAGTATTATAAATAATTCCTAATTTTTTTTTTTCCCCTTTTTTTTTTTTTTTTCCCCCCCCCATTTTTAATGAGGCCTTGATCCAGGCACAGCCCTACTCACAAATCATGTACAGGTTGTGAAATTTTTGCTAGCACCAGCAAGACTGAAGACATACTGTACTGCATTGACTACAGCATCAACTGTGAATTGTTGGTACAAGTTTTAAGTTGTCAGCATGCTGCATTAATAAAATAGCACTGAATTCTCAATACATTAGTTCAAGAATAGCCCCCTAATTTCATGTTCAGAGAGGACAATGTTCCCAAATAAACCTTCTCATAGGATGAGATTTCCTTTTCAATAATAGTTTCATGCCTACTTACAAAGACAGAGATAGACAATTATTATGTCAGGAATATAGACCTTTGTCTGTAACCACACAGTTCTGTGCATGAGGGCATCTTCCATAGACCTGAGAGGGTCAGGACCCAGCCGGTCTCTGCTACTCCATAGCTGGGTCTGGCCTACACTGTGATCCAGCCTTAGAAGACTTGACCTTTATGCGTGGCCAATAGTTCCAGGGCAGCCAGCAAGTGAAGCAGAAGTGATCGTGGACTTTGCATGACTTTTTCTCAGCACTGTGGGAGCAGTTTCCAAGCATGTCATATGTGAATGAGACATGTAGCTATTACTGAGAATTTTTTTCCCTTTGTTTTTTCCTTTTCCATGAGAGCAGGACTGAAACCCTTCTCTCACCCTATTTGCTGATGGTGATGGTGTTTCCTGAGTCTTACTAGACATGGAAGAGCAGAATTTGTTGAGCTTGTTTCAGTAATATTCTGTTGACCAGCACTAAGTATGTATATTTCATTGTATTTCACCGTTTTATACTAACTGTACTGTATAACATAAGAAAAATCTAGAGTTTTCACTGCTAATATATAATGGCAGCAGTAATTGAATTGCAGCAAGGGATTTGGTAATCTTTGACATTCTCTTCATTCTATTACTTCTTTATGTTCTGATTATGATTTCCAGGTGTTGGGGTTTGCTTTTTTTTTCTCATAGTATGTGTAAAAAAGGTATGTTGCTGATGAATAATCAAACACTTCAGAAGATCTTTAACCTTTTTGGTAAATGAACAACATCCATTAAAATAAAACTGGATTCTGTAAAAGCCCATAAGATAGACATATATTGCTCACAAGTTATTTCCCAGTGGGTTATTCTTAAGTGGCCTAATATCAGTGCAGAAAGAAACTAATAGGTTATATTTCTTAATTCCCTGATACTATCTTTGTGCACTATGAATTCTGGAACAATCTGCTTTAAAAATGGTATTCCCGTAGGAGTCAATAAAGAGAAAAAGATGAAAGAATAAGATAACAGCAGCAAAGATTATTAACCTCCTAAAATAGGGCTTATGTTTGTGTTTGTAGTGTTTATAGTACACGTTCAGTAGAATATTTTGGTCTAACTGTGCCTCAGCTCCAGGAATCTTCCCATAGCTCTTATGATACAATTTTCACCATGAAATTGTATACTTCCCTGCACCTGACCGCTAGAGGGGACTCCATGGTGCAGGTGACAGGAGTAGGAACTGAACTGAGGGTTTGGAAAGGGGCAAAAAGTTTTAATACATTAATACTAAAAGTATGAATACAACTACATACATGTCAATTTCCTCCTAAAAGTTTTCTGGAAAAATCTTAGGTTGCCTTACTGCTGCCTTAAAGCAATGTAAACTCTGCAGTATCACCTGCCAGCTTTCAGGCAGGTTTCAGGTGAGATGGTTACTGGCCCACAGGCAGACATCTAGTGTTGCTTCAGTTAAGGCCTTGCTGTAGATCCCCCTTGCTGCTTTATCATGAACAGCATCTTAAACATTAGTAATCTCATTAACGCCCTTGAGTCCTCTGAAGACAGCACAGCCCTGATAAGGGTTAATCAGATAGTTTTCGTCTACAGTGTGTGGCTTGGGTCATTTGAGTTAGATGCTCGCACAGGGCAGTGACCCAGTGACGCCAGTTTAAGGAGCTGCTGCTCTTCCAGTGCAGTCCAGTGCTCCCCTAGAGCCTGAGCAAGCTGATTTACCTGACCTGGCCACCGGAGCAGTTTGATTTTCTAGGAAGAATGATTTAGGTTTTACAGTCCTATGGAAACAATCCCTCCAAAATTAGGATAAACATGACGAATGCAGAAAGCACAAGAAATACCTAACCAGCAGCTATAGTTCCTTTCATAAAAAAGGTATTTTTACTACTTTCTTTGCTCTGGTGAAGCTATCTTTCTCTTGCCTACTGGTGGAGAGTGGCCTGTTGTTAGCAATGGAGCTTGTACTGCTGTTAACATTTTTGGATGTAAACATTTTAAAGTAATGCATAATAAAGATCATCTTAATAAAAGTGCTTGTTAAACTAGGAGGGAAGGACGTATCTTGTATGTCATTGGTAATACATGGTAATAAAGGCAAATAAGCAAGTATTTGAAGAGCCTAGGCCTAGGTCTCACATTAATTTATGTGAGGGGTCATACATTCACATTAAAATTAGTTTTTGCATACATTTCATTTTTGTCCTTAGTGATGTATCTGAAACATGATTTTAAATCTTATCTTCTAAAGAGAAAGCCCTGAGTTACAAAGGATAAGTGGTCAAAAAGAACTTATTTTTGGCCAGTAATAAGCTGGTTTTCAGACTGATCTGAGGATTAGATATTTCCTTTGTAGGTAACCATAATATGTACTAATAGTTCTTCACCTGAAAAGCGTGTGGGATAGGGTGTGGAATATGCACATGGAAAGGGAGGGAGATGACTGGGACAGAGATGATGGCAGGGGAGGGAGCATGTGAGGTGGCTTCAGCTAAGTGGAAGAGGAAGGTGAGCAGACAGTGCAACAACCAGAAAACCCAGTATCTGCTCAACATCCAGTCCAGTGGCTGCCACCGCAGTGCTGACAGCTGCAGCGGCCCAGGGGAAAGTGGTTTGGTACAAAGTGTCTCTGGTCTTTTTGGTTTCAAAACTAGTTTGCAAAGGTTAGGAGCTGAAGGTCTTAGCGATTTAGCTGCACATTTCTGAGTCTGAGTGCTCATTTTTGGTACAGTGGCTTTGTTGGGTTTGGAAGCTTGCAAATGCATAACTTTTTGCATTCAAGTTTTCTGAAATACAAACAGGAATTTCCCTAGCTCTCTGCGAAGCAGAGGGATGCCTGGGACAAAGGACGTGGACAAGGGAAAACAACAAAGAGGTAAAAAACCTTGCAGGTGATAGGTTGCTGCCACAGTAGGCCTACATAAATAAAGAACTGTAAATGAAAGAGCTTGTCAATAGTCATTTGTCTCTAGGACTTTGCAGAGCAGAGTGGTTTTTAAAGACTTAAGATTTTGTTGGATGAACCTTTACAGACCTGAAGTGGATCTGAATTGTATGTTCTTCGGTGAACATACTATAATTTCAAAACATAAATCGGTAGATAAGTTGGACACTCCACTCTCAGTAGGGGAAGACTACAGATGCTTTTTCAGCCTAAATAAAGACTTTAGTATTTGATTTATTCATACAAATGGACATTGACTAAAATAGTTTGAAGCAAAAATCTGGCAGTTGCATATTAGGCTGGGCTTTCATTTTTAGGCTCCGAATGAGCTAAAATGGATGATACTTATTGCACCTTTGTGCAAGCACACTGTGAATATAATTGTAATATAATAGCATTTTACACCAACAGTTGGCAATCTTCAGAATAAATGTAAATTTTTGGCAGATTTTTATTTTTTTGTTAAGATTCAAAAAAACATTTTCCCAGTTAAAAAATAACCAAACAACAATGTCCGTCTAAGTAAACTGGGATTTAATATGGGTCATGAATAATCAACAGTGATGGTTTCAGAACCTCCTGCATGTCAGTGTGCGTAAGTGTATGTTTTTCCTCAGCTTTAATATATTGTTCCTTGTTTAAATTTCCACTGTTCAGTTTTGGTGGTGGAAATCAAGAAACGTGAAAAATGCCAAGGGAGGTGATGCTGTAGTCTAGGTTATTTATCTTGGAGCCTCCCAGAACAATGAATTACTGTCTGATGGAGGTAATTTCTTGTTCTAGGTCCTGGGCTAACAGATTACTTGAACTGCTCAACACCATATTTCTGTCTTCTCCCTTTTAATGTTCTATGCTAACACGCTGTAATGACACTTATTGGCTTCTTGTTAAATGTGAAATAGAAGAAATACAGTTTTATTTATTGTACCAAATGAAGGAAAAAAAAAGACTGCTTTCATCTTCGTGATGTGAAAGATGTTGGGGGATTTTATATCACTGCAGATGTTAGCAGATTTACGCCATGTAAATTGGGTATGTTAATGATGTTCCAAAATGTTCTAATCAGTGTTTATTCTGTCATATTTTATTTATATTTGTTTTTCAAAATGTATGTGTATGAGATACAGGAAACTTGAAAATCATAATAAAGCAGCCAGATTGAAATATAGGTTTCAAGTTAACTACAGAGATATGTGTTTTAATTAAAATAGTTCGTAAACATGTATTATAAATACTCAGAGGAGTCCTTCTAATTTGTTTAGCAAAGCAGTGTTTTAAAATATTTCTTCTGCAATTATAACAGAAGTCCTTTTCAGCGTAAACTGGACAGTGTGCTTTCTGATGATCCAGGAAAAATGTATTGACATGCTTTAAAAATACCTGAGAATTAATATTTACAATTTTTTATTCAAACTTCTAAGCTGACCTCTTGGAAACTTTTCAATATGTTTCAGGCTGTGAACATAAAGTTTTATAGATGTATTGCAAGGAAGACGGATGATAGCCATTAGGTTGCTACCTAGGAGTTAAACACTGTGTTTTCCATTGCTTTCCAGATTGTGGCTGACCATAAAAATTTTTGCAGGTTTTCTGGGGAGTTAGGTGGAATTTAGGTTAGGCACAATAGATCACAGAGAAGCTTAGGCAAGAGAAAGGCAGGATTCTCCCCAGAAGACATGCTTCCCCGTATAACAGTATCAATGCATGCACATTGATATTTAATATCACAACACAGGGAAAGTTGAGATCAAACTGAGAAATGGGTAGAGAGTATAAGTGCTTTCAGGACTAGGTAGAGCTGGATATTAGATAATGTAAAACTGCTGTCTTGATGTAAGGTATCTAAATACTACTTTAGGCATAATTTAATTTAGCCTACTATTACTGTGATTGTAGTGATTCCTAGAAAGAGAAACAATTCAGTCTGTATTCTGAGTATTATTGCACAGCTATACCTTTGAATCTCTTCCATAGGCGTTGTATCACAGTAAGCCCAAGTGACACAGAATTCATATACTGAACTTGCTAGTAAGTTGTTTATGTCATTCTGAAATCAGTTTTTGAAAAAGAGGCAATCACTAAAGACTGCAGCATTGTTCAGCATTTGTGTACTTAGCTCTCACGCAGAAGTACAGGGTATATTTTTGGTGATATTTGAAAGCCAAAAAGACAGAATCTTTTGCTTTTTATTTAATAGGCAAGTGTGCTACACATTACAGAACAGCTCGAATTGTGTTCTGTTTTGTGTGAAAGAAATTATTTTCAGTTTGCCTCTCCACATGTGCTGTTCTGTTGGGGTTTTTTGTGGGTTTTTTGTTTTGTTTTTTTAATCTTTTTGATCTTTATCAAGTGCTTGTTTTAATTATCTGCTTAAAGATTGTCTACATAACTGTCATTGATTTTTTTTTTTTTTTTGAATGTACATATTAGTTTACTGAATGTTAATGTACTGAACTTGTTCAGGTCTCTGAGTGATAACAGCATTTATGGTGCAGCCCCCAGAGACGTGTTTTGCAGAGTCTGTGTGTTAAACCATGATCCCACTGAAACCAACAGAAGTCTTCCTGTTCACTTCAATGAAGTCAGAACTTCACATCAGTTTGAAGAGCAGCATGATCCACGTAGCAGCACGATCCACGTGGTGTCACGTGGTATTTCTCTCTGTGAGGCAACTGAAGACATATTAAAATTAAATATGTCAACAAGGATATCTGAGGAGCAAAACTAATGGGGAAATGGATTTGCTGAAACCTAAATGCAGTCCCAGATAATAGTCTAAAGCAGGAGCTGGCAGAACTGAACAAGCGATTTAAAAGCCTAGCTGTATGTGATAGAAGTCATGTTTTTTTCTTCTGCAAGTTTGATGGAAAAGTTATAGCCATCTTTGGATCTCTCTTGAGCTAAAACTACAGGCACTTGCTCAGCAGATAACCTCTGCAGACAGTGACTTTGATAATATTTCAAAGGTAATATTTGTGCAAGGTTGAACTGTTCTAGAACAATTTCTCAAGTGAATGAGAAACAAACAATTTTCTCTGAAGATCAGACCATTTGTTTCCACTGTTTTGTTTCAAACAAAAGCATTTTTCTAATCAACTAATGAAGAATACTATATTATTTTGAATTTAGTGGCTGTCCTCTTTATTTTTAAATTTTGCCAGTCTGGACTTCTTTTGTTCCATCAAAAGACAGCTTTACACTTTTTTTAATTGAGGGTTTTCATTAATAATCATCATTCTTCATAACAGTAGTGAAGGGTAAATGCAAATAAATAACTCTAATAAGGCTCTTTGTTTTTTTGCTGTGTAACAAACAGATTCCCATCCTGTATTATTTACTACTGTACCACTGCTTCACAGCTGTCTTCTGTATAACAGGAAATGAAAAATCACACTTCATATTGTGGAAAAGTGGCTTTAAGAACACTTCAGAGAGAACATGAAAATATTAAAAGATCCAGGCTAATCGCATAAGAAGTGCCTGATCTCAGTGCTTTCCCTAGAATTCCAGACAATTTTGTTTGATCGTGTCACTTTTTAAGATGTATTTGAGTACTTGATTACCTGGGAAAGAACAGTAATGTCTAGAGGTTTCATTTATGGCTTCTGATCTTTGCAAGTTGGGATTGGTTTTCCTTACCTTAACATGTAACTGTATCCACATGCCCAGACACTAACCCAAGCCTAGAGTTTGGTAGGACCTAGAATTATGTGCAATATTCTTTGATTCTTTGATTATTCTTCTGCTTGATAGTAAGTGAACTTTATAGGGGTGTTGATAACTACACTTTCTGGCAAATAGGTGAATACCAAGTTCCACTTCTCTTGTTTTCATTTCCAGTTGCCACTATTGTGTTTGGTACATATTTAGTATGTTTTCCTATTCTATTGGCCAATTCAGTCCTCCACTGCAAGCAGAAATCAAATAAGCAATGAACTGAAGTCTGCAAAATTTAAACTGCAGTTTTGTGTATGAGAACAAAAAAACTGGGCATTTGTACTTCAGACTGTAAGTTTGAAACCCCCAAAATTTATTTTCCCTGTGATGCGACTGAATTTATGCAGTAACAATAGAAAGAATTTGTTTTCTAGTACGCTTTGGATACCTTTCTTTCTGTATATCAGACTGTAGTTTCACTGCAGATTTTGAACTTGACTAAGATATCACAATTGCGAAGACAGTGTAAGTGTTTAGAGCACAGTGCTGTATTACTGGAGAGCACAGAATTTGGGAAATTGATCATTTTTCTTCTCTCCCCCTTGTGGTTCAGCTTTTGGCAGGTCGGCTTGCTGCATAGAGAGACTGATTGATCTCTCACCGCGTGGAAATGGCAGGTGCTTGCTAGGCCCCCTGTGGGACTTACTTCAGTCTGCAGTGATTTCTCTTTCTTCATACAGTATTGTTAATAGGCTCCATCTTTTGGTCTTTCAGTCTTTAACCAGCAAACAAAATTGAACCTGTTAAAATATATCTAGCATTCCATGTTCTAATTATGGTGCTTTAGTGCTCGATCACAGACACCTGGAGTTTAAAAGTGAATGAGTGCTTGCCAAAGGATAGAAGATTTTATAGTTCAAATTATCTGTAGTCCACATCCTACTACATTTAAACAAAAATAAAGTCTGTATAGACAGGATTCTAACTCAAAATATTGCCTTCCCAATTGATCAAATTACAATGGATACTATTTTTTAAAGAACTGCGGACTCCTGAGTAAAGAAATAGACTACTTCACAAAAAAGAGATGAATCTTCATTTAGGGGGTTTTGCAAAAATGTGTTTAAATCATGAATTTGTTCATGAAATTGAGGTTTATAATGCTTATCTTTTTCACTTTAGGTATTGGTGAATTATCTTTGTATTTTCTCTGAATCATTCACTGAATTAATTTACCCTCTAATATTGGAAGGAATAGTTATCAGTTAAGTTGTCTGTAGATTATTAGTTTGGAAAAGACCAACATGTTATTAAACAATTCTCTAAAAAGTAAATTTTAGGAAAACTTACAAAATTTATTTTAATACATCAAGTGGTGAGACTCAAAAGTAATACTAGATAAAAGCTTCTAATAGTCTTCAGTTAGGAGATTGCACTACGCTCCTAGGGAAAACTTGTGTATCGTCAACTGCCAGTTATGGGATCTTATTTTACCTTTGTTTACTGGATGGGAAAATGCATGAAAAAAACTGTATAGATCTTGACAGGCGGTGACTGAGTCACTTTTTCTCCATTAATTTTTTCCTTTGATAAGATATGTTGGACTCTCTGAATTGCTCAGAAGGTCTGTTTTCATTCCTTTAATTATTTTCTCAAATGTCCTCTGAAACCCCTCCGTTTTATCGGAGATCTCCTAGATGACAGTTTTAGCAGAACTGAACAGACTGTTCCAAAATTGGTTGTATCTTGGACAGCAGTGCTCTACTGACTCAGTAGTGGAGGTCCTCCCTTTATAGGCACATTAGGTAAGTGTCTTACAGGAAGGTTATGTTCATCCCAGTCATAGTCCCACAACACTTTGCAGAGTTATTTTAGCCCAGAATCTAGTATAAGATCCTGTAAGAATGCCATTCATTCTTTATTCATGTAGGTACAATCTTATTTTTGGCCATACTAACATTCCTGGTTTGTTTGTTTTTTTCCTATTCACACTTTACCAAGCAATCATGATTGTTCTATAGCAGGGATCAGCCCTGCTCATCTACCGCCTCACATTATTTATGTTACTGTATATTTTAGTGGGGTGTTCATCATGTTGCAAGGTACTTATGTATAGGTTAAAAATCAAAGGGCCAGGAAGTGACCTATTTGCAAGAGAAAAAAGTTAAGGTTTCTGGATGTACAGTTGATGGAGGTGCTCAATTTATATTTTCAATAAGATAGGCAGCCAACTAGCTAGTTTTAATAAGTTTTAACCTTTATTACTTTTTAAAATCCAGATGTCTTTCAAGTAAGTACAATTTCCCAACTGAAGGTTATCAGCATTTTGATTGAATCGGGAATTCCTTTGCATGCACAGAGAAAATGTAAATGCTATGAAATAGAAGTTCATATATAATGTATGTTTCTTTGTGATCTTCCGGTTTAACAGTAGGCTGGGTAGAAACACAGTTAAGTGGGACTTTCTACTTATACTACTTTAAAAATCTCATGTCTTCTACTTTTTAGAAGCTGGTGAGAAAAAATGTCTTCCTTTGTATAATTAAAAGTCATAGTATGACTTTTAGTAGCTAAGAATGTGAGAGAATAATTGTGATTGCTGGCTGCTAGTAATTTCTCCATGAGGTTTTAGATATCATTGATTTGTATTAAAGCTTGGCAATGCTTCACATAACAAGTAAGAAGATTCTAGTTCTACAAGTGGATTCTTTACTAAAATTCTAGGTTTGGATTGTCTTATTTTTGATTTAAAGAACAGAAGTGTAGACCTGTACATTAAAACTGATAAGACAGTTAAGATTTAGTTGTGCTGTTGGAACATCTCATGCCTTCAGCATAATTTTACAACTTAACACACACTGCTTTTCTTTTGTGGAAGGGTTTAGAAAAACTCATAGAGTGTTAGTCCGTAAGAGATATTTTCTGCATGCTTAAAATGTTGCAGTAAAAGTAGGAAAAAACCTATGCAGAATCCTTGAGGATTGCTTAGGGAATCTTGACAATCCTATGCCTGTCCATCCTGCTTTTATTATAGGAAAGTCTATTCCTTTAGATATCTACCCATGACTATGAGAAAGGCAATAAAAGACATAAGTTAATATACCAAATCAAAAGTTAGTCTGTGTGAAATATTCAACTTGCAGTTAAGATATAAGGAATTGAAAGACCTCATCAATGGTGCTCAACATTTCATGGGGATCAGTCTCACTTTTGCAGAGGTGTGAACAGGAGGAAATATTTCTCTCACCCTACTAGGAGTCAAAGTATGTCATTTGCAATGTCTGCCTGTCTGTGTAGACTCTCCAATTTATGCCAATGAAGGACAGAGTCACAAACATTGTTGCCTTTATTTCTATCCAGTTATGTGCATAGAACTGCTGTGTTGGATTTCTTCACTTAAGGTCACTCATGAAACTGAAATTCATCATTCAGTTCCTTGACCCAAAATATCCAGAATAACAACCATTCCTGCCATCATTTAGGTACAAAGTACATTGGATTTCTCCTCTTCCTTGCAGACTGAGTAACATTGAGAATGTCACTACAAATTTGTAAATTTGTGGTGCTGAACAGAACCATGGATATTCAAAAGCATGGAGAAAGATTGATATTCTTCAAAGAGACAGACACGTCAGACCATGTCACGTGGCGTTACAAATCCTACTAAGCCAAATGTGAGGCCTTGTCTTGTTTTAATTCATGCTACTGCCCATGGGAACTAACCTGAATGAGGGCTAAGTAAAAATGAAGTAAATTCGTAAGAATCTGGTCCTTGTTTTGTCTGTTAAAATCAAATGAATGAGCCAGGGTTCTCTTTCTTATGATTTGTGTCCTTTTTAAGCTACCTGAGTTGGACTCTCCAGAGTTGTGCTGCTAGTGGGATTTCTGTGTGCCAGCTTGGTGACTCCACCGTATCTTAAATTCCTAGAATAGAAACTACATTAAAAAGGGAATAGAATGAGCTCTTTTCAGGCTAATGTGGAGACACTTTTCCTGAATTTTCAAAATTTCCTGTCTTAGCTTAGTTATTTCTACTTAACTGGCCTCAACTGCATTTCAAATACAAACCTAGTATTGACAAAGTAAAAGAAATATCATTATTGTGATTTAATAACATCATTAAAGAAGTCATACACTGGTGTTGTCATACCAGAGAGGCAGCTGTAGTAATAAAAGAAAAAACATTTTAAAAAACCTGGATTGTATAAATGGTTCAATCTCCAGTGACCTTACACTCTGTTATGGTACCAAGTTAGTTTTCTCACTTTTACCAAACAGAATAAAGGATAATATTTTTACCTTTCATTTCCAAGTTGTTGTTGTGGCTTTTTTTAAAATGTTTTGTATTCCTTGAATTAACCAAGGTTATATAAATTTGTTAATTACATTCCTTATTTAGATAAAAATACAAGTTTTCAGAATTGTGAGTATTAAAAAAACAGAGATTTTAACGTTTAGCATGAAAAATCCCACCTGAATGTGCCTGATCAAGCTGACGTTCATCCATGTTCCAATTCGGGATAACACAGGGATAGAAAACGTTGCCACTACATTCTCAAAGGCTATTTACAGTAATTGTACAATATTAGTATCCATTTTCCCTAAACCAGTAGTTCTTACAATCATTTTGAATGTATAAATGGTAAATAATTGAAATAAATTAAGACATACACATCTCTTCATTCACCAGCGGACTTTTTAAATACAAGCCCTTTTATTTTATGCTAGACAAGGCAATGCACATGAAGTGCTTAGCTCAGTAAATAGAGAGGGATGATCTTCTACAGGAAAGTAAATCTTGCTTGAAGGTATAATCAGTGCTGTACTGTTAGTGCAAATCCAGCTTATGTACAACAATAAAGGAATCGAGTCAGCTCACTGGTGCCTTCACATTCAAGACCATTTTCAGCGGCAAAAGGCACTGCACTTAATTTTAACCTCCTAATCTTTTGAGTCTACCTCAGAAATGACAGATATATTCCTGTTTTAACAAAATGAGCACGCTGTCAGACGGTAAGTGTACTTAACATGCTGCACTGTATGGAGTGCCATTAGGACACGTCTGTATAGTAGCACACACATATTCTGTGCAGGACTGAGGCAGCAGGATTTTATTCTGGCAAAATTACAATGCAAAGTCACTTGATTTTCATCCCCTTTGAGTGATGTGTAGTCGGGAATTGTTAACGGTGTTCATTTTAAAGCTGAAGAGTGGTAGCGAGTACTTCATGTCTAACACCAGGAGTCCTTTCACAAAGGAGAAACTAAAGATGTGATTTAGTCTTGTTTCTAGAAAGTGAATTCAGTCATCACCCCTGAAATTAACAGAACTGACAAAATTTTAAAAATTTTGAAAGGACCTTTGAAAGTTAATGCAGTTTATTGTTTAAAGTTTAATTACTGATAAAATAGTTCTATCTTACCTACTTGCACTGTTTGTGTTATATTATGTATACATAGACTACAGGAAGAGCCTCAAAGTGTATGCATTTTATTGTGAACAGGAGTCACCATTAAAAGATCAAGATTTGCCAACACTTTCAAATACAGCAGCATACCATAATTACTATTCTATTCCAGGCATAGAATTGAGTTGTAAGTGTTGGCAAATTCAGATTTTTTTAATGGTGCCTGCATTAAGTAACAGCCTTTCAATTATATGCACTAGCAAAAAGCTGCTGATATCCTGTTCTAGCAACCCAGGTATAAAAGAGCATTTTGATGTGCCACATGAAATAAGATAGTGGTGAATAATAAGCTAGAAAATATGCTTAAGGAATCACTTTACTATCGTTACCGTGTACAAATTATACAGGAAGAGCTGAGGGCTGGCATCTGTTTTTAGCTCACTTCTGTGCACTGCAAGCTCAGTATTGTTGTTTGCCTACAGCTATTTTTGCAGTTATTAAGAATCAGTCAGTCATACAGCTCCTAAACAAAAGAAAATGATTTGGTGGCTGCATTTACTTAGATGGCTCTACAAATGTCCAAATTTTGGTTTTCATATGCAAGGTGGAAAAAAATTGAACTTCTTGCATTTCTCCTCGACATGTATTATTTTTTTTATTCTAACTGCATACCATAATAACTCTTTGCAACTTCACAGTTTGACTCATGAGAAAGAGAGGGTTTGGTGTTAGGTAATCAACTGCATTTCTTATTTTAAAATGTCTAGAATTATATCTAGGTTTGCTTTATCAGTATTCATCCAGCAATGTCTTCTCTCAGATACAGACTGATGTAAATTGTTTCCAAGAAATCTATCCTGGCTCCACTGAATTTTTGCTTTTGCATTTGCTCTTCTTCCTGAATAGACCAGACTTGAGAGGTTCGAAGGTGCCATACATTTTCAGTATTTTTCATTTGGAAAATAATTTTTGAGAACATTATTACATGAGCGTTCAGTCATAGAATTCTAGGCTTTTTGTTTTCTGCTAGGATCACTGGGCCATGCAGTTATCCATACACAATGCAAGGCTACATACTGACTTTGATCTTCATTCAACTCTGTAAACTGAAAGCTGAACAAACCTCATATGTAAGGTGTTTCTTATTTCTTGAAATTATGCTGTCTCAGTACTGATTCTTAAAAAAATATCTGTTTACATTGAACATAAACCAGGGCCAAACACCTCAATTGTGGGAAAGGCAAGAGAAGTAGATTAGCATTTTAAATTCTCAGTGCTGTTGGCTTACAGTATAATTCCAGTTCCACGCATTCCTGGACTTCAGAATTTCTCCGCTTGGTCCCTAGCTTACTAGAGTCATGGAGAAGGCTCCTGAAGAGCTGATATATCACGGAAGACTGGTACTATGATTTGGAAAGCTCCTTGTGCTGCCGTTCAATGTGACAGTTTCTTTCTAAACATTCTGGGTTTTGTTTTCAAATGCGAATCAGGAAGAAGTGCAATTCTGAAATCAGCATGGTTAAATTGCCTAATTAAATATGATAAGAGGTTTTAGTTTTCAGTTCTTGACTAGACTCCTGTAGAGTGATAAAGGCACGATTTAATTGCACTTTAGGAGAGTTGTGGATGAAAAAGACAGACATGGAACAGGATGCATTGAAGTGTAGATATCGAGACTCCCTTTTAGATTCTATGGAGCGAAGCAGACCCTAGCAGGCAGTGATTTCTCTCATCCTTAAAGTATCTAGTGTAGATGGATAAATTAATAGTTTGCTACAAGTTTTTGGCTGTAAAGAGAGCCTGAGTGTGACTCTCTGAGGACAGAATTATTGCATATGTAAGGTGAAGTCTAACTTTAGTTAAAATATAACAGAATATATCATGTAGAAGGCACCCATATTCATTCAAAAAAATCTTAGATGGAAAAAGGAGTATATCTGCAGTGCAACACAGGTATATTTAGTCTACAATGCAGAGTCTGCGTAGGCAAACAGCACACGGGATAAATGTGACATCCCTGAATGACATGGCTTGATGGAGAAGGAGAACATTTCATGTCTTTAGTGATTCCAATGCTGATGAGCACAAGGATGAAATAACTGATCCCACTTTGTGAAGAATCAGAGATAAAATGTCAATAAATGTAAAGAAAAACAAAACCTCCTGCAGTTTCTCATGACATATTTTCAAATAAATTGAAACATTTTCTTGACTTTGTGATTAAAACAGGGCATGATTCTTTGGCCCTCACTAAGAATAAACGGTGATGATGGTAAAGCAGCCTTTCTGCTTTTCTGGTAGATTAACAAAGAGGAATTTGGTGAAGCCTTAACAGTAGTAGTGCCAAGAGAAAAATACTATTAACTGACTTAGACTTTCTTATGTATTATTATATTGTCATTTCATATGGACTTAAATATACCAAGTCACAGACTGATTTAAACTGAAGGCACTGTGGGAACAGAACAATGATGCGGAAAGTGGCTGTTGGATGCAGAAAATAAAGACTGAAAACCCAGAACTTTTTTTTTTTCTCTCTGAGATGATAATCTCAAGTGTTCTTTTCAAGAATAATAGCTAAAAACAGGTCATACAGAAGCATGAATTTTACACTGAAGTTGTCCCTTTAAATTATTATTTGTTAACAGGCAGTCTGATGGAAACCTACATTAGAATTAAGTAGATATAGGTAAACTATATACATGATTATGGCAGACACCAATTAGAAGGTAAGAAATAAAAGTTAATCAAAACTTCCTGCTCACGTTCTTACAAAGTTTGCAATTTTCAGTGGCAGCTTTGGTGTAGAGAAGGAAAGCTCTCAGCACAGAAATGGTTCTGAGATAGAGTGCTGAAGAAAAGCTGTGTTAATCAGGTGGAAAGACAGCCCTTATAGAAGGCTGTAGGTTTCCAGATACAAGTCAAAGGTGTTTTGCTATTAATGCTTCAATATCTAGTCCAAACAAAGAGAAAGGGAGGTCGGAAAAGGAGTTGGTATTTCGAAGTAACAGCAGCATCTACTGCCCACGGCATTGCAACTGCTGCAGGTGTGGGTGCTAGATGGGTAGCGTCAAGATGTAACTGGCCGTCATGCTGCAGTATGCTTACTAATCAGCAATAAAAGTGCAAACCCTAATCTGACTCTAGAGTGGTCCTACCAATCCATTTTGGTCCAAGGAAAATGATATACTGTTCTACGCTCTCTCATCAAAGGAGCGTAGCAATAGTAGATGTCAATGGTCTTTCTCGGTGGCACCAAATTATGTTCCTGTGATTTAAAAAATGAAAAGGAAACAAGTAATGTAAAAATGCACTTAACTGATCAGTGCTGTTCAGGTGGAAACAATGACAGGCAAGTGCTTACATGGATTGCTTGATGACAGGCTTGTAAGGAAAATAGTGTACAGTTCACACCTATGAAGGAAGCAAGAATGTATCATAGGAGAAAGTAATTTAGTGAAAATGTTAGTGGTAATTTTTAAAAAGAATTGCAATGTCTTGAAGTCAAGGAGGAAGTTGAGGGGCTTCAGGAAATACCTGTACAACCCAGATCTTATGTGCCTAAACTCTTTTTAAGTTGGAATGTAAATCAGGGATTTTTGTGTTTGGTTTTGGGTTTTGGGTTTTTGGGATTTGGGGTTTTGGTTTGTTTTGTTGTTGGTTGTTTTATTTTGTTGGGGTTTTTTTGTTTGTTTGTTTGTTTGTTTTTAATATGAGAATGCAGGATATGGTTTAGCAGGAATATTGTTGAATATCCAGTAAGATCCTCACTGTCCTTTTCTTCTAGTTAGGGTTTGGTGGGTTTGTTGTTTTTTTTTTTCCTTAGAGATTTACATTTTTAATTGTAAAGTCCTTTTTCAAGTTGCTTCCAAAAAAGATTTAAGGCCTCATACAAATTCTGTAATACGCTGTGACATTTATTACATTGTCTACTTTGTCCTTCAATAATATTCTACCAAGGACAGTAAAAATACAAAACGGAATGCACAACCCTTCTGCATCACTGCAGTAATTAAGCCCAGCAAAGTGACTCCTTAGAATGCCTTACTAATGTCAGGGGCCAGTTTGGTTCCCAGCAGCCTTAAAAAATTAAGAAGAGAAGGTGACAAAAAGGTGGAGGAAAGCATGCATGACTTGCAGTGATTGGTCTATCTCAACAGTCTGCTTTTGGCATTATATAGTGTATATTGCACAAGCTGACCTCTTTTCAAAGAGAGTCACAGCTCTGGAGAGGGCATGCCAGAGGGGGAACTTTGTCATTTTTTGAAAGGGTTATTGAAGGCCACTGGCTGAGTAGACGGAAAAATGAATGAGAATTTCAGAACCTGGCCTAATGGAACAGTCTATGTAACAATTACTTTTATGACAAAGTTTTTCGGAACAAGAGCTCCAGAAGGAGTCTAACGTAATAGGATTCCATCATAAAATCCTACCTTGAAACAGTACTTCTTTTCATGAGTAGTGTAGGATTTCTCACTTTAGAGATAAGTATTTACAGGATGTATTGGGTGCAAGAATAGTTATTTCTCCTTTTTTCTTTTTGCATATAAATTTCCACTTAGCCCAGTTGTTGCTTTAACCAACATAGCTATATCTTTATTTGTCAACTTTTGGAAAAAAACCCAGAATTCATACAGTTTTGTAACAGAATCTAGACTTTAATTATAAGTGAGTTTCATGTTATAATTTTAATATAAAGTCTGTCATTGGACTTTAAACTGCCAATAGCAACACAAATATTATTCAATGACTCGTGCGTATGAGTAAAGCAACCTTTTTTTTATGCATTTACTCCAGAAAAAATCTAAATTTACTGACTTCAGTTCTGTTCTGTCTTTGCTGAAAGTTGCCATTACATGAACTCTTAAAACTGCTGAAAGGGTGATGGAAAAAGTAGTTTGTGTGAAGCAAACTTTAAAATCAGGCATAGCATATGTGGCGTGTGTGAAAAAATCAAGGCAGATTAAAGGTAGTGAGTTTGACTGGATGTATGAATAGTGAATATATACCACATGGGATTTATAAAATATTCTAGAAATACCTTTAATATATTGTGACTAGCAGTAAAACTTTTTGAGACAGTGGATAAGCTAACTAAAGACTAAAATAAGACAGCAAATAAAGGACATGCCTTAGAGAGGGGGAGGGTTTCCACTCGGAGGAGCATTTGCATTTTGGACACCAGGGATCAAAGAAGAACTGAGCACCATCAGAACCATATTTAGTAGAGATTTAGTATCCACATTCTCTTGAGATGAGAAAGCATAAGGCATTAAGAGTGAATTTTTGTAAAGCAAGTGAACATGTTCGGCATAAAGAAAACATCAAATACTCTCCAGTCTGTGACTGGCCACACATGTGGAGAGAGATGTGTCCCCTTCTCTCACACATTATTCAGTGGAACAGAGGGATGAATTGCCCTTTGAAGCAGTTTTACTCTTTCAATTGATTGAAGGGATAACTTGAAGGACTGGATTGATTGACTTCTTGATGGCTATAATGAGTTGAAGTATTAATCTTGTGAAATTCAACAATTGAAAATGCAGAGTTTTGCAGCCATACACCAGTACAGGCTGGGGGCTGACTGGCTGGAAAACAGCCTTGCAAAATAAAGCCTGGGAGTCTTGCTGGACAGCAAGTTGTGCATGAGCCAACAGAGCTCCCTTGCGGCAAAGACCAACAGCCTCCTGGGCTGCATTAGTCAGAGCATCACGAGCAGGGAAGACGGAGGTGCCTTCCTCTTTGCTAAACACTGGTAGGACACATCAGGAGTGCTGTGTCCAATGCTGGGCTCCCCAGTATGGGAGAGACATGGATTTACTAAGGCAAGTCCAGCAAAGGACCACAAAGATTGTTAAGGGCTTGGGGCATCTATCATATGAGGAGAAGCTGAGAGAGCTTGGGATTATTTAGCCTGGAGATGAGAAAGCTCGGGTGAATCTTGTCTATGTCTGTAAGTACTTGACAGGAGGGTTATAAAGAAGAGGGAGTCAGACTTTCATCAATGGTGCCCAGTGAAAGGACAACAGACAATAGGCACAAATGGAAATACAGGAAATTTCACTTTTATATAAGAAAAAAAATTTTTTACTTTGAGGATGGTCAAACACAGTAGGGTTGTGGAGTTTCCATCCTTCAAGATATTCACAACCTAACTGAACACAGCCCTGGGCAACCTGCTGTAGTTGACCCTGTTCTGAGCAGAGGTGTTGGATTAAAGGATTTCCAGATGTCCACACCAACCTAAGACACTCTGCAACAGTGAGATTCTGTGATTCTGTGATGAAGTCTATGTAAAAAGGGAGGAGGATGAGCCACAGGGGTACATTTTTTAACTGGCATTGGACATTTGGGTTTGTGCTGATTTCTCTAACCACAGACATCAAAAATGTAGACATACAAGTCTGAGATATCCACCCTAGCCTCTACCTTTAATTTACACAGAGAAAAGAGCACTTTGCAATGTGCTGACCTACCTCAGATGCTTATCTAAAAATAAGATAGATTGGTCTCTGGAGGTGAGGGTTTTTTTCCTCCAGTGACTACAATGTGAGCACAGTGCCCAGTTTGTTCCAAGGTTCTTAAAAGTCAGATATCCAGAAAACTGTATTCTGTCAAGAAAAACATTCAGATCTTCACTGTATTTTATTAACTATCATATACCTACCGTAATACTTTTTTCATGCTAACAAACATGCAAGATATGCCCTATTCCAGTATGTAGAGTATTAACAAAACCCCAAACAACAAAAACTCCCAACTTGGAACAACTGAAAGACGGTATCTTAATGGTTAAAATACACAGACTGTTGATCTGATAATTGTTCCATGAAGTTTATATAAAGTCACAATGCATGTCCTCCTAATTTAATCAGACATTGAAGGCTAAAGTCATTGTGAGTACACCCTAGAAAATGGAGGTGTATTCATTATGCAGATGCAAACATCTATTTGTGTGCAAATCCAGGATTTGAATATATGAACATGGTAACTGCATGCAGTGTGTTACACTAGAGGGAACAAGAGACAAAGAGGAGCCGTGTAACAGTGGAATTCCCTCAAGGAATACTCTCTGATTCATCCGTCACATACTGAAGCCTTTTCAGAGGGTGCCAGACCTCTGGAGAGGGGATGCTGGAGGAAGAGCTCAGCCACAGTTTGAAATGGTTCAGAGCTTGTTTATTGCTGCTCAGCTCAATTCTGCTAACCTTGACTGCCCTCCCCAGTATTCCTATGGCTCTCACCTGCAAGAGTAGCTTTTTCTGTCATCTGCACATCCATGTGTGGCCAGCCACAGCCTGGAGAGTGTTTAATGCTTTCTTTATGCTGAACATACCTGATTAAATGAATTGTCAGTATAATCCCACTGAATTCAATACCACTTGTGTTTAGCCCATTCTACCTTGTAGTCATCAATGGAGGTGTAAAATCTAAAAACAACTAAACAATAGCCACTGTTTTTGGAGGATTCAGATATCATCTCCATTTTATGCTCTGTTGCTGCACAACAAACAGAAGGAACTAATTTTAACTAACCACATCCAGCACCGGTGTTGAGCTGACATCAAGGTCGATATGCAAACAGAGTAAATAGGAATGTGACATTAATGTTGAGCATCAATAGAAATGAAAGCATATAGGAAAAAAAAGACCCAAACACAATATATTTTCCAAATGGAAAATAACATGTATATAAACCATTCAGCAGGTGATTGTAAGCAAAAGAGAGAGAAACCCTTTGAAAATGTAACTGAGGGAGTCATTCAAAAGTTGTGTTGCATTCTACCAAGAGTAAATCAAGTAACTTAAAAAGCGACGCAAGCATCACATAATTTTTGTTGTAGTTTGTTCCTACTTTCAATTACAAAGAGGTCAGTGCTCATATTTTAGTATAACCAGTCTAAGACAGCAAACTTAGGCCAACAATGGGGTCTGTGTTTCTCAGCTATATTTTTAGTTGCATTTTAGTTTTCTGTCGAACAGTTTCTTTTAGTCATCACAATAGCTCGTCACGTTGACCACAAGGGTTAATGCAAGTCTATGTGTATATACGAACATATAGGCCAGCCTATGTGTATAAAGCTGATATATATTTAATATGTATCATGCAACTGTTGGGGTTTTTTTCATATGTGCCAGGAGCAGAGATTGGTGGGGAAAAGAGAAGGAGGGTGTGGAATGTTGGAAGGTATTTCGTTCAAAACTTCAGACATCATCAGTTGCTGTGATTTACCTGACCTGCCTATACAAAAGTCACTCTAGCTACAGTATGTATAATTGCAAAAGTGAAAGAATAAGTTAAGAGTAAAGGAAATAGCATCATTTTATTACATATTTTCAGTGTAGCCTCTCAGCCAATATCCTGAACTTAATTTAAGAAAGACAGTAAAAGATGTGTTAATACAAATTTCATTCAATTTAAAAAAGTGCATTATAAGCAATAGCAGGAAACATTGTCATTCCCCTCCCCCCGCCGCTCCTTCTTGGGTAAGACCTATTTTTGAGCTGTTCTCATTCAGAGAACGAGTTGCTGCTTTTGGCTTTGTTCCCGGACTACTGCATACTTGGTGGTGTGTGAGGCATTGCCTCTTGGGGAAAAGGGAGGAGGGGGACTGAATCACAGCATTTAATTCTTAATGATTGTTCTGCATGGTCAAGAGGACACAGAGCAGGCAATGCTCTTTATTCATTACTTACTGTTATAGCTATTGGCAGCCAGCCCTTTTAATTTAGTTATCAATACTCAATGCCTTTAATCTTCTACTTTAAAGCCAGTCCAAAATAAGTACTAGCCAATGAGCATCTGCTAAGCAGAAATATTGGTGGATAGATACAATTTAAGGCAGTACTGCTAAGGGCTTACCAGTGTGAGTCCTGAGTAAGAGTTATTTGGTATTCTCTTGACAAATCTTGTTTCTTTATCAGGATAGTTGCTTTTCTGACAAAATATCTGACCGCTAATAGTGTGTGGAAAAATTCATAGGTGTTGCTAATAGATGAGCTTTTTAGATTATCCCATCCGTCTCCCTGTTGATATCAGACACTCTTCTAAAGTACATTTTCTGTACATCAGTGGACAAGGGAAGAGCTATGGATGTCATCTATCTGGACTTCCATAAGGCCTTTGACATGGTCTCCCACAACATCCTGCTCTCTAAATTGGAGAGATATGGATTTGATGGGTGCAGTGTTCGGTGGATGAGGAATTGGTTGGATGGTCACATCCAGAGGGTAGTGGTCAATGGCTCAATGTCCAGGTGGAGATTGGTGACAAGTGGTGTCCCTCAAGGGTCTGCACTGGGACTAGGACAGTTTAATATCTTCATCAATGACATAGACAGTGGGATTGAGTGCACCCTCGACAAGTTTGCATGNAGGGCTGAAGCACCTCTCCTATGAGGACAGGCTAAGAGTTGGGGTTGTTCAGTGTAGAGAACACAAGGCTCCAGGGAGACTTTATCACAGCCTTTTAGTACTTAAAGGGGGCCTACAAGGAAGATGGGGATGGGCTTTTTAGCAGGGCCTATTGCAATAGGACAAGAACTAACAGTTTTAAAGTAAAAGAGGGTAGATTTAGACTAGATATAAGGAAGACTTTTTTTATGATGAGGGTAGTGAGAGACTGGAGCAGGTTTCCCAGAGAGGTGATAGATGCCCCATCCCTGGAAACATTCAAGGTGAGATTGGAGGGGTCTCTGAGCAACTTGATCTAGTTGAAGATCCCCCTGCTTATTGCAGGGGAGGTTGGACTAGATGATCTTTAAAGGTTCCTTCCAACCCAAACTATTCTACTACTCTATGACTCTATGATTTTCTATTACTAAATCAAGCTTGGATTTCAGTATCCCATGGAGTGGGATTTCTGCATTTCAAAAGTTACTGAATAACTAGAAAAGTTTCACTGACTGGGAAGTTTCTCTGTGTATTTCTTGTCTTTGTTTTCACACTGTGGCTTCTAATTACATCCCAGAGTACTGTATACTGTAATTCCATTCTTTTCTGCTACTGCAAGCTGATCCTGTTCCTCTTTCTCATCACTTGTCCATGGTAGTTAGATCACTGAGTTCTTTGGAAAAGTTAAGTGATTTGAGAAGTAAAAACCTAGGCATTTATTCCTGATCTCTTTTGTGCTCTGAAAAACTGCTTCTGTTTTGCCAATCTATTTCTAAGAATGCAGTACCTTTATTTGAATATAATATTCCAAATAAAGTGACTTCATAAGACAAGACGATAATTCTCTTTCTCTCCAATGATCTACCTGCTAGATTGTAAAATTTACTGCTGTGGAAGTTCACTTGGTTAACAATGAGTTCAAGGCTTGGCTCGTTTGTAGAATATATGCACTGCAGAAGAACCTTTAACCAACCACTTAATGTGTATGCAGAGAAGAAAGAAACCCAGNCCAGGTTGGATGGGGCTTTGAGCAACCAGGTCTAGTGGGTGGTGTTCTTGCCCATGGCAGGGGGCTTGGAACTAGATGATCTCGAAGGTCCCTTCCAACCTAAACCATTCTGTGATTCTATGATAAGATGCACACCATTGAACTGATAACGCTGATTTCATCCTGGTTCTCTGCAAGGGCATGTAGGGAACGGTTCAGTTGATCTGTTGTAGATGTCCACTTTGGAGTGGGTTGAATAGCTCTCTGGATCCATTGATCAAGTGGACTAAGGCATCACTTCATTTGTCCATGCACAGATGTCTAATGCTATTAGAGATGCCTCAGGTATATCTGCCTAGCTTCCAGCCTCTTCTTCAGAAGAGTGTCCCTGAAGCCCTCTATCTTATCTGCTAGTCCCATGAGGTTGTCTCAGATACTCTAAGAAGGCATTTTAAATGGAAAGGCACTAGACATGTTTAAACAGCTGACTGAAACTCCACTATTTTGCTGACTAGGCTGGGGTCTTGGATATCTAATTCACATGTAGATACATAAATTTGGTGTCTCAGTCTGTGAGTCAAATCTCATTCACCTCAATGTCTACAGCTGAATGAGAGGAATCTCATCACCAGGTGATATTTTGCTATCTGAACTAAAATACCCAGTAGGTACTGAGTAGAACAAGGGACATTTACGAGAGAAGGGTTTACCACCTGGCTTACTTTTTGTTGTCTTTCTTTTCCTTGATCACAATTTGCAATTAAATAGTCTTTTGCTACATTGTGTTTATTACAGATACTATGTTTTGTTCTCTTTGTTGCTTATTTTGTAAAAAAGCTACTTTACAGGTGAGGTCACACATGACAGCTGGGCCGGTTTAATAGTATAATCTCACATAAACTGGTATATAATTGCTCTCACATTGTCCCCTTTTTGTTCTTTTCAAAATCTTGTCTTCACATTGAATGGGTTTCTCTAATAGATTAAAGCCATCCTTTTTGCAGCAGTTCCAGTAATACTATTGCAAAATAATTTTCTCTGAATTCCACTAGTATATTTATTTATGTGTCCATTTGTTTTCTGACAACTAATTTCTTTTTCCCATAGTGAGTTCAGTACTGTCAGTTTGGAGCCCTAAAGAACTTAATAGCAGCTTCACTCAACATTTGCTACAATCAGAAAAGCAGCATCAACCACACCAAAGGGAAATTTAGGGATGCTCATTAAAATGCATGTATTTTTAAAAGCTCTAAAACATATCTTCTTATTCCTCCTGGACTTCTCTGACTGCAAACTGAAAAAGAAAACACAACACTAGTTTACTACTAGATCACATTTGAAAAGTTATCTCCAGATCACAAAGATTAAAAAAAAAAAATGCAGTGAATGCATGGTGCTACAGAACTTGATTGTGCTCACTTGAGAACATTTTCTTATTTCCATGGTTCAGTTAAATTTTCAAGGTATCTTGTCTGCTTTTTTTGGTCTTTGATCTACCTGGAGAATCCAGGCCATTAGCAGTGACTCCAGCATCTTTGGGAGTACTTTAGCCATGAATTGAATCTTATGCCCTGTTTCACACACTTCTGGACTCCCACAGTGTAGCTGTTCTGTCCCAGCTGATTAACTGATGATGAAGGACTGAGTTCAAGGAAACACTTGTTTAAAATCTTGTGTAAAATGTCATTGAAACACATGCTCACAGATGTATTCTTCAATTCACTTAAAATATGTCTTTGTATTTAACGTGTTTAAACAGTCTTCCTGCATAAGGATGCATGAGACAGCTAGCTGCTTCATGAGGTAAAGAAAATACTGGTAATTGTAGGTAGAGATGAAGATCGACAAATTAATTCCGTGGAAGTTTGTGTGGTTTTCCACTTCACTCATTCTTTTCCCAGTATTCACAGCTTTTTTTCTACATCCCTGTTACAAATGTCACAAGTATAAGATATGACCTCCAGCAGAACTTCTTTGACAGACTGTCATTAGCTGTTAGTCCCTCTTAGGAGGGAGGCAGCTAACTAGGCCTGTGAGTGTCACCAGACAATTCTTTGTCGAGAAAGAGTCCATGTTTGTATGATGTGCTTCTCATGTAGTTGTCTGTTGGAGTTTTTCCCATTTGCTATTTATCTAAGTTGGAATAATCATGGATGGCTTCTTTAAGAGCCAGCCAGACAACATCACTGTTAAACTGAGTGTCTGCACGGATTTTTCCCTTTAAAGAATTTTCAAATATTGCCTGTTGCCCTTTTTAGAGAATGAAAATGTACCATCAGGCTAAAACTTTCCCATACATTCAGCTCTTTCGTCTTTCCTGCTTATATATATCTGTGAATACTATGCAGCAGAAAAGAAAAAGAAAGAATGATAGCACACATAAGACAAATTGAGAGAAACTATTTTTAATACATACACAAACGTTTTCTTAGGAAAATTAAAATGGTTTAGATTTTTTTAAAAGTATCCATTAAACAAAAAAGAATGTCAGTTGCTATAAAGTGTAACGGGATTGTGACCTGTCAGCTTCAGCCTCTGTTGCCTTGGTTGCTCTGATTGAAAGAACTTGTTGTGTATAATGCTGCAACCAACGATGCCTTGGGAATCTCAGGGCTACCACAGAGAGAGCTTGTAAATAACAGCTTCAGAGGCTGACATTTATTACAAGCAGGAATCAGTGGGCATTCTGGAGCTAGGCCTGCAGCTCAGCGTGGCTTGACCGCCCTCTAGTTAGGGGTCGACTTCTTCCCATTTGCAGAAAGGAGGATCCATTGACCCACAGTCCCAGGAACTCCGGTAAATACATCGTGATCAGACCATCATAATTTCTCCTCCCCAAATGACTGCTTTCCTGTCTGTGACAGACTCCCTCATCACAGTGTTCGGTTCAAAACTGTGGGCTTTAAACAGCTGCCAATAAACAGCTCCTTTTTTAATGCACTTCAACCAATAGTGTTTGTAAAGAGAAGTACTCTTTGAGAAATTTTTTAAATTAGATAGCTCTTTCTTGACCAGCAGCAAGAATCAGTATGGTTTGAAGCAGTAAGTACTTAATATGCCCGTTCACTGTGTTAATTTGCCCCAAGTCAACTTTTAAAGCTAAAATAATCTCCTTTTGGCTTTATATAGCCAGCATTATAACTGTAACCATTTTTAAACTAAACTCCCTTATTGTCTATGCATATGTGAAGTAGGTGATACTACACAAAAAGCATGGACTTAAATTAGCTTGATACAAATACATATTTAAGAGCTTAACAAACCTGCAAGAGAAATAATGGCACTGATAAACATTAGAGTGGCTCACTTGCAGGCCTTTTTGTTTAGTTGCGGTTTCCTACTTGCACTTTTAAAGGAATGATGAAATGCACAGAATAAAAAAATCAAGCCTCTTATAATATCCCAGTAGAAGGGAAAAGTTTATTTTAGTTCCACTAACAAGTTTAGAAACTCTTGAATTATTAGATTTTGTGAATTAAAACATGCAATGCCTATTAAAAAAAAGTGGGAGATTCTGTTAAGCATATTAAGATCTGTTATGCTACAGATCTATACCTATATACATCTATACCTATGTAAGAAACATTTCTCCAAACATCCTAACTATATAGCTGATTATGAAGCATAGACTGCTATTGTGTATATGTAATTTTTTCTGGACTTCTGTTACAGGCAGTAATTAAATAGCATAGTGATGGGTTTATTGCAAGTATGAGAAAGTGCTAAGCAAAACAGAAATTATAATGAAATTTGAGATGTCAGTGACAATTAGCTGTGTTATGAATATTCATTTCATATTCATTCTGGATAGTGCCATTTTTCACTATCTTTAATGACTGAATAGTGTTTCAAGAAATAGAGATATAAATAATAGTCATGTGATAATTAACATGGTCTTTCCTGAGTGTTGTAGCACTTGTCAAGTGCCACGTGGGCTGGAGCAATGACTAGAAAGTTAATTTTCAGACATGGCCAGCTCAATGTGTTTAGCAGGACCATTTGACATTCTTGCAGAATCGCTAATTTACAGGAAGATAAAAATCTTCTTGTAAGTGTTTTTACTCACGTTGCAGTCTCATTACAGAGGCTGGGTGCTACAGTGGAATTACACAAGTGTAAATGAGGACCTCACATGAGGGGTGGAAAGAAATAGAGTAATATTGAAGCAATGCCCCTGAAGAACAGTCACCTCCAATTAATTTTGGGAAATGCGATGCACTGTCCTGCTTTCAGACTGGCACAGGCAGATTGACAGAAAACTAAGTATGTGCTTAAATGCTTTTTTTTCAGTCAGGATGGAGGCATCCGTGATAGTGAAAGGGGTAGCACTCTCCATGCAAAAGATAGTCTTTGGCTATGTGATCTTAATCTATTTTGAATAGTTCTTAAAATTAATAGTGTTCTGCTAGTATCCCCTACTAAGGTTGTGGTATAACCTCCCAATGTTGTGCTGAAAAGTACTGGTGTGCTCTCATACTGATGAAATGCATTGAGTCTTTTATTCAGTACCAATATGTGAAGCCACACAGTCCGTGGAACAATGATGGGATCTTCCCTGAGTCTGCCTGAATGTTTTGAAAAGAAAGTCATGGTTTCAAAAGGAAAATTTCATAGCTGAAAACCCAAAGCCCTCAGAGAAAGAGCATCACACAGAAATTTTCCTTTTAGATTACAGGGTGATGCAAAATAGCATAACATTTGTTAAATTAATTCTAGAGGACCGCCTTTGTGTAAGCCTAGTATGAAAATAAGTAAGACAAATGTATTACTGCCACTCCTTCTGCATCTCACAGATACCTGTCTTTTATTCAGTGCCCTGCTTCATCTTGCATGTAAGGGAATTTGAAACAGCTTTGAAATTACTTTGTTACACCATGGCTACTAAAAAGCTGATAAAATATATATGATAGTTGATTATGTCCGTAGTCTCTATTATTTAAAACTCAGGTTTGTATTTTGTAGTTTATTCCAGAATATGGTTTTTCATTGTCTGAGAGAGAAAAAGAAAAAAGAGGGAGGGAAAAAAAAAAGATAAAAGCAATGGGGAGAAGTCTTGCTTTGCAGCGTGGAAAACTAAAGAAGCCAAGTATAACAGAAATGAAACTGTGCCTGGTTGTGAGGGGAGACTGTCGGTAGAGCCCCACTGATACTGCTCTGAGCATCCCAGGAAGCTCCAGGGTAATTGCCCTGGAGCATTCGAGAACCTTGTCTCTCAGTCAGTGAAGTGAATGCCTCAAAGAAGCTTACCTGCCATGACAGAGTTTTATGCCACCACGCTCTTAAGACTGAATATGCAAAATCTTGTCAGTGTGTAGCCTGGGAAAATCGTGTGCAACAGAGTTGTTTAATTTCCTGGCTAGAGCTTCTGACTGAAAGCTGCTCATAAAGAATGAGTTCCCTCGGAAGGTGATCAGGTTCCTTCACCAAGGAACCAACAAAGCTGATTTGCTTTTAAACTTGCCTTTTTTAAGTAGTGAGGACATTATACAAAATGTCAGTTGTAGAAAATAGACTTGGATTGCATGACCATAAGGTAATTGAGTTTTAATTACATGGAAGAGTAAATAGAGGCCTGTAATGAAGGGTATCCATTTCAAATAGGCAAGCTAAGGTAGACAAAAGTAATTAGATACTCATATAGGCAACAGAGTTCAGATTAACATTTCACTTGAATGTGAAAGAGGCCTGGAAGTCCTTTGTCTTGCATGTCCAAAAATGTTCTTGAACATGTATCCCAAGCAGAGAGCTAGAAGACATTGCAGAGAAGCTCAAAACTGGATAAATAACCAAGACAAATGAGACATTAGGATTAAACAGGGAAACTGCAAAGGATGCAAAACCTTACATCTTGTAGAATAAATTGAGAATTTCCAGAAGGCAAACTAAAATGAAACTTTTATGGGGCATTAGACTTGAAAATGTGCTTATTGACCATGCAAATACAAAGTTAACGAAGAAAAAGGGGAAAAAAAAAAAAAAAGATTGCCAAGGACATTAAAAGTAGTACAACTGTTGCCCTCAAATTAATTTGTTTTTGTTTTCAGTATAAGTAATTTTGAACAGTAATGGTAGTATGGCTCTAAGTTTCAATGTCCCAAATAGAAAGCTTTATGTTTTCAAATTGTACTCTTAAATTGGATAGTGGGCACTACATCCTTATTAGAAACACTGGTGGCTAATCTATCCAACAGCATATTGGGAGACACTAAACAAAGAACTTAAAAATGCCTAACCGCTGCCTTCAATTATAAGCTCATAGTCACAATGCAGGACTGTTTCCATCCTTGGTTATTTGGTTTGAACTACTTAGCTAATCTTATTTACATTTATCTAACTGTAATAATAACTTATTTCCCAATTTGCTGCTTTTCTTTTCCCAAGACTAAACCAAATATTATTTTAATCTAGCTTATCTGACCCAAAGCCTTAGCAACAACACTTGTCTTTTATTTGTTTTCTCCTTTAATCCAAAGTTAGTAGTCTTATTATAACAGTTTCCTCCAACTCCTCAGGAGTGTACTCTGTTCATATGCTTTTTTTGTTATTAACTCCATCACTTCTGCATCAGGCCTTCCAACAAATGTGAGTTGCTGTGATAAGGTAAATGTTACTTACCCTTGGAAGCACCAGGAGAACCGCATCATGGAGTGAAAAAGAAGCAGTAATGCCATTGCACAAGACACAAATGAAACTTCATCTAGAATGCTATGATTAGCTGTACTCACCATTCAAGGTTATTTCAAATTGGAACATGTAAGGAAAAGGGTTACCATAATAATCAGAAGAAAGCCTTTTTGTAAAATAAGCTTTTTTTTCTTTTTGGAAAAAAATAGGCTTTGTAGAGAACTGAAGCCTGTGAGGGTGTAAGATTGCACGTTAGATATAGGCAAGAAAGTAAACACCAAAGAGAATGAACTGTTTTAAGGACAATACTGGTACAAGAGCAATTAGATGGTAATAGTAGCCATGGACAACTGTGATCTTAAAATTAAAAGGTTTCTGATTGTCAATGGAAGTAGGCTTTGGAATAACCTCTTAATAGGAGAAGTAAGCTAAGACAATATAACCAGTTTTAATGTATAGTGTGATTGGAGCAATTGGTGTATGAAAGGGATGAATTGATATATTCCAGGGTCTGATGGATCCTTCCAGTCCTGTATTCCTTTGCTCTTTTTCAAGGGTACAATTTGTGTTCCCTGAGCACTAGTCTTCCTCATTGCCTGTACTGTGTAAAAAACAGTGGTGGTTTTGGGTTTGTTTTTTTTTTTAATTTGCTGATCCATTTGAAAAAAATCAAGATAGAGAGTCAACTGAAATAGACTACGTAATTTTATTGTCATTGTATCCTTTTTTTGAGGGTGCAGAGAAATGTTTTACTTGGGTTCTTGGGTTTGTTTTGGTTTTGAAGTGCAGGCTAAATCTAGTCAAGAAATCCAAACTACATTTGCTAGTATTTTTCATCTCTTCTGGATTGTATTTCTGAGTGAAGTTCATAAAAAAAATGTCACCTAACTCCACTGCTGACCCAATCAGAAGACCATGGCCTTAGTTCCTTTTTTGGCACTCGGTGCTTCTATAAATATTAAATACATCAATTGTGCACATTCAGAGCTCTACTAAATCAGGGCTGAGATTGTCTCTCATGTCTGCCCCTTGCCTGGATACTCAAGGAAGCAGGAAGAGCTCCTTGTACCCTTTTGTCTGATTCACTGCAAGCCCATGCAAAGCCAGATACAATCTAGCCCAGATTTATCATCTGTCCTTCAAGTGCCAGTGGGAAATACGAGGAAAGAATAACAGATGTAGCCGTGTGTATCGTATCAAGTGGGAAATAACTCTGAGAAATGTTTTGCATTTAACTTTAAAACGTTAAGAGAATCACCTCAATGACTGTCAGGCGGAAGGTCATTCAATCCTTGGAGAAAGAAGGAAAAATGTCCTGTGCTGTGTCTGGAGAAAGCTGAGATACAGATGGTACTTAAAGCAAGCTCTCTGACCAAAAGCTCAAAGTCGATATTGAAACTGACTCCTAGACCTAAATATTTTCTGTTCAGTCTAACAAGGCTGTATAACTTGCAAGATGGTATGTATTTATACATTAGAATCCAGGAGATCTCTATATGAAAAATGACTACAGACAATGCATGCAAAGTATCTTTCTTCCTATGCATATCTAATAAATCAACTTCTCTAAAAGTTGAAAATTATTCTTAGATGCCAGAATGTATCTTGATATTATGTGGATATGTATGGGAAAGGGCTTACCAAGTTTTCCAAGCCTGCAAGGACCTTTTAAGGACCAAGCGAAATCACAGTTCTTGCATTCAGATAAGTATAAAGCTTTCTTTCCAATTTCACCTGATATCCTATGAGTTGGGAATAAGGTCTGGTGGTGGTTGAGCTGACAGTGACTGGTACCCCTGACATCCTACCAGCTGTCAGAAGGGCATAATGAGAAGCAATTGGTAAAACAGCAAGGGCTGATACAGGGAAATAGCACCATGAAAGACTCTGCCCACGGAGGAAGCTCAGGTGTACCGTCTGCGGGAGCAGGGAATCAGGTGCCTTACAACGAATGTCAGCCTCAAATCTTACAGTACAAAATGCTGCAGAGCCATAGCTCAGGAGGTTGCTGTTGACCAGTGTAAGAATGACAGCAACGAAGCTGCGTGGTCAAAATCTCAGTGCTGTATGAAGGGGCCTGTACACTTAACAGCTGACACTGTCAAGCCAGCAAGGCAGAAAGCATAAATGGTCATTGCAGTACTCAAATTTCCACATGACTAGGCACAACCACAGCATTGTCCAGTGTTCTGTACCAATATTCCTAGACAAATCATGACCTGAGCTTCCAAAAATATGCTACACTCTTTTCTTACTACTCTGTTTACATCATCTCCTACTTTTTCTCTGTGTTTATGAGATTACTGTTCTTTTTATCTTTGCTCGTTTGCTAATAGCACCTCACAGTTTGTATTATAGAAAACTGGTGCTATTAAAATTTCCATTATTTTACATATTCACTTCCAGTTTATTTCTTCCACGATGTTGTTTTCACATTGTGTCTTTACACCTTCTGTATGCAACAGTAAGGATTTTGCTGTTACTCTAAGTGTATACGACCTTTTCAGAGAAATTATAGTCCAATCAAAATGGTTAATGTTTTCTTAAGAGATATTCAAATGTGCAAAGCTCCAAACCTCACAGACTGATCCAAAGAAAATTCACCAGAAAACTTATTTTACAATTAACATTTTTTCTGCATTAACGGTTTGCCAAGACTTTTTTCAAGTTGTGGACTAAAACTAGTAATAAATGGAATATGTGCTAGACAGCTTCCATTTTCAAATTAGAAAAATAGCCTGACCAAGTCAGAAAGAGCAGCACAGAATGAAGGGTGTAAGCAAGGCAAGAAGGAGGTATAGGCTCATTATGGAGAATAAAGATTGTTAAGGTACTTGTATCAGTAATGATGAAGCTTCGATAAAAACCATGTTGCACAAAGATTTTTCTCTTGCATTATGTCATGAGAGCAAGAAAAACTAAAGAACCTGTGGAAAACACTTTGTTTAAATTGTTGGAGGAAATGAGAAATTTGATACTGAGTAATCTCAAAGTCATAATGTGGTAGAGACACATCGATTATGCAAATAAAATACTGTTTAAAATTTTGTTTCAAACAGTGTATCTCACATGTAAGGGAGAGAAAAAACTGTCCATCAGAGTGTGAGTGCCAGGCACTTACGCAACAGACATTTTGAAGACTCTCCCTTTATGCTTACCTCACCTGCACTGAAGTACTGGTGAGAGATGATAACATTTCAAAAATTAAGCCTGCAGTGAAAAAGTAAGGAGACCTCTGGCCAGGGACCAGCACAGCTGGAGGAAATCTGTAAAAGGCTCCATGGCAGCTGTCCTTTCTCAGTATAACAGCACTGTACTCAAAGGGCCAATGCAAATGGCAGGGCCTCCATTTTCTAACCCAATACCTAGAGCATGAAAATGAAAGGTCTTTCCTTCTCCTTTACATCCGTGATCCACAGTGGGGAGAGAGAGAGAGATATGGAAATGTTGATCCATCTTTTCTACCCACTTACTCCAATGAGAGCTATAGGAACAATACAGGTGTTTACATCTATAGATTGATTAGACAGAGAGAGATCTTAAGATACCACCAATGCACTGCAGCCCCTCTTTCATAATGTGGCTGTACGACATCCGGTGGTCTTTGCAGAGGCCTTTTGGTGTAAGTACAGATGTTATGGACCCAAACATAATCAGCCATACATGTCTGTACCATGCATTACCTGCAAGACTGGGTATTCAAGTGCTCAAACTCATTTCCAGCTTCAGATGCACTGTGGCATCAGTGGAGGAGCAATGTTTGCAGCAGTTGCTGTGGGATGTTACCTGCCTGCTTACAGGCTGGTGGAAGCCATGCCATCACAATGCTGTGCCAGAAGCACGTCGTTTGCAGTGACCTGGTGAACTTCTGCCATAAGCTCATCCTCTGCCATGGCTGCAGTTGAAGCAACTCAGAGAAAACAAGGACAAGGTGCATGTATGAAGTGTGCATCCAAGTCTGGGTCCTTCTTCCATGACAAGGCATCTGCCTTGACATTCTGCTTCCTAGATGCCAAAGGAAAGCAAAGTGGAGCACAAAAAGAAGTAGGCCCAATGGGCAAAGTGAGGAGAGAGACACTTCATCCCTTGATGCTCTTCCAGATTGTGGTCATTGGTCATCACCATTTTCAGTTCTTCTGCCTTCTCACAGGTGTCCTGACACTCCTCAAACGCAGCTTTGATTGCCAGCTGATTATCTCCGGCATAATTCCTCTCAGTGTGCTGAGCTATCCAGAGAAAAAGGTATAGGTTATGGCATCTGTTTCTACAGTAAAAGACTGGGGTTAGGATAAAAACTACAGTGAATACCCATTTTACTTTCTCAAAAGCTGCTGGTGCTTAAGGAATCCATGAAAATCAAGCCCTCTTTTGGATGAGTGCCGTTATGACAGCCATAATACCAGAAATCCCCTTCATGAACTATCCTTAGAGTCTGGTAAATCCTGAAAAACATTGCACCTGTGCTAGAAGGGGGCTGCCAGCTTGGGATGTCATCGGTCTCCTTGGATTCTATGTGCAAGTCAATGTTGCCCACAGTTACCCCAGGAACTCCACCCTCTGTTGGTGAAGGCAGCATTTCTTCAGTTTGGCACAGAGTCAGTGCAGCTGCAAGTGATTGAAAACATCCTGGATGCCATCAATGCATACCTCTCAAGAGTTGCAGAATACCAGGATGTCATCCAGGTATACCGTGAAATAGCTATGAAGCAAGTCCCTCAGGAGAACATCTATGGAATACTGGAATGTGGCTTGAGCATTACAGAGACTGAATGGCATCACAGGATGCTCGTAGTGGCTCATTGTAGATCTACCATGGTGAACTAGGGAGCCCACTGTAGATGTTCAGAGCACTCCAGGATAAGAGGCAGAAGGTGCTGGTCTTCACTCTGATGTCTTTCCACCTCCCGTAATTCATACAGAGGCAGAGACTCCCATGCTTCTTTATAAGAAAAAACATGGAAACCCTCACAGGGGAGCCAGAGGGGTAGATGAATCCATATACCAGGTTGTTCTTGAGGTACGGAGAGAGTTAGGGTTGTTCTTCTCCAGGCTGAGAGAATTGGGGTTGTTCAGCCTGCAGAAGAGAAGGCTCCAGGGAGACCTTATAGCAGCTTTGCAGTATCTGAAAGGGGCCTACAAGAAAGCTGGAGAGGGACTTTTTACAAGGACATGCAGTGATAGGAGGAGGGGTAATGGCTTCAAGCTGGAAGAGGGTAGATTTAGAATAGATATGAGGAAGAAATTTTTCACTGTGAGGGTGGTGAGGCACTGGAACAGGTTGCCCAGGGAAGCTGTGGGTGCCCCATCCGTGGAAGTGTTCAAGGCCAGGTTGGATGGGGATTTGAGCAACCAGGTCTAGTGGGAGGTGTCCTTGCCCATGGCTGGGGGCTTGGAACTAGATGATCTCGAAGGTCCCTTCCAACCTAAACCATTCTAAGATTCTATGATACTCCTTGAAGGCTGCTGATTCAGAATCTGACCAGGCATAGGTGCTCCCTCTGGAGGGTATTTGAGTGGGGGGTCACAGATGACAGATTGTCATACCATTAGAACAGTGAAAGGTCTTTTTGTATTAGATATGGGAAATGTGGAAGGCAGCATTTCTTTAATTGCTGGCATGATTATGGCTCACTGTGAGTGTGCACATAGCTTAACAAAATGTCTCCCTCAAACTAGAAGGATGCTGGGGTATTGAAAATTCTTGTCACTTGGGTAAAAACACTACTTTGATAACTTTTAAAATACTAAATCTAGATATACACATTAAATCTTGTATACATCTGTCTAAAATTGCCATAAAGAAACCTAAGTGGGATGGGATGTAGCATGCTGTATATGGTAGATATATGTAACCCATAGAAATCAGTGTATCACCTCAGCCTGAAAATGCCATCAGAATGTAATGCAGGAAAAAACAGTAGTGACATGATGCAGAAATGAATGATACCAGTGGCCTGCTAATAAAACAATATCATACCTTATTGGTCAATATGCCTAGTATACCTTACTGAAAATCCTTATTTAAGATGTACAATGTAGACTGCAAGTAGCCATGTGTACAAATATCATCTTGAAAAGTACCGTTGAGTTGGAACACCAAACGCACCCATTGTAATTGCTAACACCCACAGCACTCATTACAACCTATCATGATCATGTTGTATGTGCCTTTCAGTCTTCTTGGCAGCTTGTTCTGTTTGAGGGGTGATTTGGAAAGGGAGAGTTTTATGAAAAGGACAAGGACAAATTGTTCCAATGATGGGCCAGAGGAGAAAATGGAAATGCAGAAATATGATGACAAGTATGATGTTTGGCTTTGCTTCAGTCATTTCAGTACTACAGTATGTAGCATGCTCAGAACTGCCAGCTTCTGAAAGAACGGAGATTGCAGCATTGTCACAGTATTTAAAAACAAGACATCTGACAGTGAACAGAAAAAAATCTCAAGATTTGATTACTTAAACTGGCACTGTCAACACAAATTCCCTTCAGGTATTTTCTTTGGTGTCTCTATGTATTGCATTAGTGTAAGGTATGTGCTGTTCCAGAAGTTTATCCTATCTTGCACTATAGAATGGTTTCTAAATTTATACAGCCTGAAGCAGCTGTTGAATTGAAAACAATGTCTTTGTCAAAGAACAATGCTTCGTGTCACAGAAGGAACATATAGTTGATCTTCAATGCAGGAAAACTAGCTACATAGTAATTCAACTCAGTAAGTCAACTTTTACAGCAAAACTTCTAGTTTGAAGTTTCTTTTGAAAACAGTTCACATTTTGGAAGAAGGTGCAAGTAAAATATTTCGATAAATGGGCAAAAATTACTACCTTTAGTTGATATGACAGTACATCCTTCTGTACATATACTGCCACCCAAATGGTAACATGTATGAATAGTAACCTCATTACATGGATTTAAAAGCATCCCTTCCAGTAGCTTATGTTTGATATTGCCAAGTTCTTCTTGCTAAGCAAATCAAAAGAAGCATTAAAATGGTCATTCGTATTCCTAGTTAACAATATTAATTCCTTGAGTAGTAATGAACTTCATTGAAAGCTATGTGGTATATTCTTAACTGTATTGCTTTGTCATGACAAAAGTTCTTTCCAGTAGGCATACCTCTTTCGGACTGAAAGGTAATGTGATGACTTTCTGAATTAAGGACAGAAATGTTCATTTTCATGCTTGATCAGCCATGTTCCCTTGCTTTTTACTGCCTGCATTCATCTGGTGTGTTTACCCAGATATGTTGGTCACGTAAACAGAACACAGTCTCTGGAGTGGAGTATGCTGTTCATGATCAGCAAAACTGTGGCATCCATCGAACAACTTGGAAATTAGGCTTCTTGAGAGCAAAGAAAGTATGACGTTTTCTTAGCTCAAACTATAGTGAGGGAACTGAAAAGCCAACAGGAAAACATCATGAACTCATTAATCATAATCTGAGGGAACTTCAGAGGCATCTGTGAGAGTGTTTTATCTATTGATCCACATAGTGGGAAGAGGTGATTCACTAATCTTTTCATCCCAGGTGCTGTGGACAGTGCGGTACAGCTTAAGCCATTGCAACAATAGCTGACAAGCTTGACCTCTGATAAGACAATAAATTTAAAGTTCTTTATCTAGGAGCTGGATATGCTTAGTCTGTCTGTGAAGAAAGATTGTCCATCTTGAGTTGTAAACATTTTATCCTGTTTTATCCACTGTAAATCAAAATGTTCTCACTGCTGGCAAAGAAAATGAACCATTGTTAGCTTGTTAAATGAAAAGGACTGAAGGCCAATACTTCTCTTCATCATTGAACTTTATTTGGAACATTTTTCATGGATGCTGGATGACTTGTGAATCCTTTTTAAAATTACAAATTGCCTTCTTGAACCTTGATATCAGCTGTTACTTTTTCTATTAATATAGAAAATCAGTGCAGATTAATATAGAAATAATCTAACATGATGTCAGAGCTTATACACATATGTACACATATGACGTGAGACATTACTTGTCCGCAAAACTTTCAATTCCAAATGTGTGGGAAGCAATATGTCAGATAAAGAGAAAAGGAAAGGAGATAAGTAAAAGAAGACCACTTAACATCTAGTATGTAGCCTTTGTAAAGTCAAGTTAATTTTACTTAATAAATGATTGTATTATGAAATAGATGGTAGTCTGCCAATAGCTAGCTGGTTCCTGGGAAGATGGGAAACCCAGTCCTAATGAATATGTCATTGTTTGAAATTGTGTGATAATTGATTCAAATATTGTAACCTTCTGCTGAAGCTTATGGTTCTTGGAAAGGCCAATTCCAATATGGGAGTCCTACAGATCTGATGAAATGGTCTACTTTGGGTCCTGTAGGTAGAAAGTCTCTGTAGAAAGCAACTGTTATTTTGCTTATGTAAAAGCTGCAAGATAAACAACTTTTGATCACTAAGTTTTTCTAGCATATTACATCTCCCAGTCATTACCCTTGTTTATCTTTCTCAGGATGTACTGTAAGATTGCACCTAATTCAGTACAGCTATATGTTGCCTCTGGCCTGGATGGAAATTCATATCTGTCTCCTGCAACTAGCAACTGCGCGCATAAATCGGTTGAGATCCGTGATCTGACAGAAAGTCTTTTTTCGCTGTTTTTAATGAGTTCATTGTCTATCAGATCAGTGAGCTGTTCCACTTCATTTTTTGATTGTACCATAATTAGATTTGAAACAAATGAATAAGCAACTGCCTATGGTGCAAAAAAGAAGGGGGAGGGTGAATTATATAGCTGTGCTAGCATAGTGTATAATGAAACCACACCTTTACTTCTATATCTGCAAAGTCTAGTGATCAAAGTAAAAGAGGTAGCAGATTGGCATTGGCTTTACTGTTGAAACCAGTTACCCTGTTTCATCCTTATATTTTGTACCCTCTTTTGTCTAAAGATGGGGAATTGTCAGTCAGTCTCTTCAAATTATGGTCACAAGGCAAAATACTACCAAAAATATTTACCATGCCCTTAATCTGACTGGATTTCCTTTCAATAACAGTGAACAAAATTATATTATGGAAACATAAAGAAAATGGTTTTGTTACACAATCCTATACAAATCCTACTATTTGTGTACTACTGTCAATGTTTACCCTGTGTAGCAAAGTACAATGTTATTTCCCATTCTGTTACCAGTTTGTCTCATAAACATGTTCTAGGTTTCACCCTGTCCATATCACTGTACACAAGTAACCCTGAGTTTGTACTCTAAATCAGATACAAAGTTTGCTGGCCTTGTTCCATGCCAAAAAAATACATGGTTTCCATTCACATAAACCACTTAATGGTGAATCAGCCTCATGGTGACTTTGATTATCTGACAATGGAATGTTTCAGCCTGGATTCACCAGCCAGCTGTTCATCAGAAAGGAAAATAATAGTAGTAGTAGTAGTAGTAGTAGTAGTAGTAGTAGTAATAATAATAATAATAATAATAATAATAATACCAGATTTTTTTTTTTTAAAGGTTGATGTTTAGCAACCACACAGATGTGACAGTTGTCACTCTAGGAAAAATAGTCTTAGAGCACACTAAAACCATCACATATTATTGGATTATTAAAGGAACGGATATTACCTTATCTGTCACTGGTTTCAGATGTTTTAATCCTGTATTTCCATAATAAACTACTCAGGTTTGATAAGTTGTTTAAGACTGGGGATAGGGAAGGTGCTTTCATCTTCATGGTCACAGTTTAACCTAGATCTCTACTTTTCTTAATGTTCATGCTTTGTTTCCATTTTCTTGGAGAGTGATTACTATTGTAGAACAGAATTGTCATGATTTGCACAAGTCAGTACATATTGGACAGATTTAGTAGAGGAGCTCAAGAGCAAGCAGAGACAACACTTTCGCAGTTCAGGTCTCTGCAGAAGAGAGACATGACAGTGAAGAGGAACTTGTACTAACAATATTCATACAGTAGCTATTCGTGACTTAGTAGCAATCCTGTTTTAAATTACATCTGTGCACATAAAATCATTAATCTGTACTTTCCCAATGGGAATTTAGACTATACTCTCTAGTATTATAAATCAAGCAGCTTTGAAATTAATGAAATACATTTTTAATGGTTTAAAATATTATATTATGGACAGTATCAATTAGATGCAAAGGACAAGATGACTAGCTCAATTTTCATTCCTTTAAAACTTATCTCAGGATGGCATTACATGCTACGTGTAGTATGGCTTTCCATTTTTATGGGTCCTCTTGGAGTGTGATCTATTTTGATTTCAACAAAGGTTAGGAATGCATTAATTGTTGCTGAAGATTTTAAATTTATTTTTGTTGTATATTTTTCTAAGTAATGAAGAGATTTTCTTGATTTGTTTTGCAACACACGACACTAGGGAAAAATAATGGTTTAATCATCTTAGAAAAAAATAGAAGTAGTAGCAACATTTATAAATATGTTAAAGGAGGAAAACGTTTGGAAAAGATCTATTAAACTATATTTCCCTTGAGGAAATATAATATAAGCTTGCATGATTAATTTACAGCATCTCAAGAATTCACTGAAACCCATCTTAAACTTCTTTATGTGATCAATTGCATTTTATTGCTGTGAGATTTATGCAATAAAGCAAATAAATGGTTGATTTATCTCACTGTTCTGCTTGTGTGACAAAGCATAAGACAGAAAGGATGAAGAGAGATGAAATCAACTGATGTACAGAAAAGAATTGATTGTATGCTAATGTTGTTTAGATTTGTGAAGACAGTTATTTTAAGACTTTTTCTATCATTTTGCATGTTTACTTATCAGGCATCAATTAAAATAAATATTTTTGCATTCAAACTTGAATATCATGTGTGTATATGTAGTCCCAATGTTTTAGAAAGTTCAAAAATTCCGCCTTCTTAATGGAAACTGAAGTTCTCTGTTTAGGTCAAGAGTACATAGTGCAATGGAAATATGCTATAAGCTTCCTAAGTGTTGTTCAAAGTCCCTGAACAATGTCCTGGTGATACCATCACTAGGAATGACAGTCATCTACTTTCTCTAGATATTTTACTCACAATAGCTTTTTTATTCTGCCAGAAAATATAAGAATGAGCAGGGGTGATGCTTATCCAAGACAGAAACCAAAATTAAGTCCAGATAACATAAAAGTTTGGAAAAGACACTGTCTAAGGAGAACATTTGGAAAGCTTATTTTATAAATTGAATGTCTTTTGTCAAAGAAACTGGGGTTAAAAAGGAATCTCTGTGATAGACTTTTCCTGAATTTTCAATCAACTTTAGTGATAAAAGGGACTGTAGTAAGTGTTTGTGCCTGCTAAAAAACTTTTTATTCAGACATTTCCGTAGGTCACTGTCATGATTTTTAGTGAATATCAAAATTCTATATACTCCACTGTCAGTAGAAGGTATTGTAGACCTGGAGCCTGTAATGTATAGCACGTAAGACTTTTGTACAGAACCTTCCCCACCCACACATACAGCCAAAGTCAGGGTCAACAAAGCTTCACACACTAGTGGTAAGCACAGAATGCAACTCCCCACTGATACAAGATTCAGTGGACAGCCGCGTCTTCCCTGGATGCTGCCTTGGCATCTCATTTACTTCTGCCTGCAACTGAAGGTGTTGCTGATTTTTTTTTATTAGGTGTAAGTTGGCCCTCGCTATTCTTCCCCTCCAGCACCACCATGTGAACAGCCAGGCACTGCAGTGAGGCAAAGGGCTGAAGAAATGGCAGGTCAGGAGCTGAGTGGAGGACTCGTCACTCTGCTGAGTACCAGATTTGGGAGGAACTCTTCATTCCCTGAGCTTATTAGTAGAATTGAATATTAAAACTTCTTAATATTCTAATTGTGCAGTTATCTTTTTTTTTTTTTTTTTTTTTGTTACAATTTTAA